>OY755238.1:1729751-1870417 GCA_963576725.1 Azorinus chamasolen
TCTCCCTGGAAAACAAAAATATTGTAGTGCGCTCGTGAAGCACGTGCCGAGCAGTCTCTCGGTATATGGGTAGCGTGATCAGACTCGCTCGACACCAAAAGTTTGTAAATGAGTAAACTAAAATGGACTTCGCTTAAAGAAATTAAAAGAGAACAGGAAGGAAGTGTGAAATAAAGATAGCAATGTAATTCTGGTTCCCTCTCTTTATTCACCAGTACAGTCAACAAATATCTGGATTCAAATGGGAACTGATCAATATATCTCTCAGATCTATGCCTAACAATAAACAATTAAAGTCTGGGTCTACCCAGTTTTCACTATAGATCTATCACTATTAATGACCATCCAGTATTTCCCCAAGGAGTGAACAGTATATGTTTAATTCCTAATATCAAGAGTCAGCGATCATAATTTAGATCTATAATTTATTAAAGAAAAATAGAGTAAAAGAATAAAATATGTCTTCTATTCCAAATGCTTTAAGTTCAGATAAAGAATTATTATCTCTAAGGCTACTCTTAAAGCTTGAGCATAAGAATCAAGCAACAGTAAAGCCTCACGCTAAGTATATTCATAAAAGTATTAAAGTAGATCTATGAACTTATTAAAATAAAAGAGTAGAATTAAATATCAACCTAAAGATAGCGATTAATATAGAGGTGGTTTCTATGATTAACCAGTGCGAAGTCCCTGAACTGCCGAAAACGGCGTCTTTTATAGCCCAAAGAACGAAATTACGTGCCAAGCACGTGAATCCAAGGTAACAATTGCACAAAAATCTCACAAACGTCGCTTGTGGAACTTTGCACGTCGTTCCACATCAACATTGGTGTGAAAACTGTGGGGTTTGGTGAGATTCTGGTGCAACGTCATTGCGCTATACATGTTAAGAATACCAAAAATACAGTACACATCGATAAAGAATTGAAAATTAAACACTTTCTTAAATTAACTTTCTATAACAAAATTTACCTTTAAATTCTAAAATGTCTGAGGTTTGTTGCTGCCACCCAGGATCAAACTGCAGAAATATGGACTTTGTAGACTTTTGGATTAAACTTGATAAACTAGAGATTTTGACAGAGAAGAGACGCGGATATAAATAGAATGTATCAAAATACCTGTCCCACAATGCAATTCCAATATGGCGGCAGTTACAAACTACTCAAAGTTCCATCAACATAAAACCTTATTATCATCATGGAAATCAAGGATATAAGGTAAAATCTGATAGTCCTAGGAAGATCTAGTCCTATTACACATTGCTAGATAACTGTCACATTGCATAGTAGAGAATTAAAGGTAAAATCGGTCCTTCTTTACATAGTCATGCTTGACCCCATTTGACCTGATGTTACGAGAAAACTGGGTCACTACATTACCCCCCTCTTAAAGTGTTTAAGTTCCAACAAACACCTAACAACAAAAAAATCTTAAACCACAAACTACGTAACCATCTATGGCTAACACTTAAGTCTTAGCACCTTATCACAAATATACCAACAAATTCTATACCAAGTTTCATAAACATAGCATCAACCCTAATAAACATGAGTTTTCCTGAGATAAATGAATTGTCACAAGAAGTGGTTATGGTCCTTTTGAAATTGGCTCAATTCTGCCTTTAAGTAACCAATTCAATTTCAATTATGAAATTGGTCCAAAACACCAGTCCTATATAAATTTAGCTAAAATGTATGGCGCGCAGAACTCTCCATCCATTTTAGCAATGCACTCTATATACATAACACTTCTTGTGAACACATACAATTTAAGGCATAGCTCCTTATCTTATACCACCTATTTTGATGCAATAAATCATTTAACAAAAATGCCCATGCACATAGTGCATTCGAGACTAACAGTTGAGAAACACTAACAATAGTAATAATAACATCAAACCAACAATTGTCGAAACATGTGTACACTATTGTACAAATACTAGAATTACCACAACGATAAATTTCTGCATTGGAAAATGTAACACTCCAGTGTAAATTTATCATTTGCACTGGAGTGTTGATCTACCAACAACATCCTTCCTAAATTTCAAGTTAAAACTACCGCGTACAGAGCGGCTACTACAGCTATAAAAACATCAGACCAATGATTATAGACACAACCATACATCATTGCGAAAATATTAAAATTACCACAACAATAAAGTTGCTGCATTAGAAGACGTAACACTCCATTAGAAGACGTAACACTCCAGTGTAAATTTATACTTTGCACTGGAGTGTTGGTCTACCAATCACATCCTTCTCAATTCCAAGTTACCGCATACAGAGCAGGTACTAAAACTATAATAGCACCAATGATTGTCATACACATTAAAATTACTACAACAGCAAAGTTGTTGCATTGGAAGAAATAACACTCCAGTGTAAATTTGTACTTTGCACTGGGGGGGTTGTTCTACCAATCCCATCTTTCCAGGCTTCAAGTTACCTAATACATAGCGGGTACAATATATCTGGTTAAGTAGTTCACACAACCGTTGCAACTACTAACTTCATCTCTAAGTCATTAATGCAGTCACTCGAATGCTTAGACCGTTTCATGTTATCTAATACTAGCTCTCAAAAGTAGCTCTCACTGCCTAACAAAAGTAATGCAAGACAGATTCTCTCATCTCACAGGCATATACACCTTTAATATCCACCAAGTTAAATTGGTCTTCACAAACATGTTTGTGGTTCACCCTAGTGATTCATATCAACACCGGTCATCTGGCTAATTCCCTATCAACGTAAAGGCTACCCTAGCAACTTCAAGTTGCTATGTCTCAATACTCTGAATGGCTACTTTGCCATTCAAAGTAAATATCAGTAATACCTTCAGTCATTACTCAATATCATCAACAGTTATGAGCTGTTGGTTTTATACACTAATGTAAGTGAATTTGGCTCAAATATGGCCTAAGAATTTCCCATTCCATAAATATTAATTTACATCACCAAGACCTATTTAATATTAATTACTGAGTATCATGTCATGCTCTGGTGGTTCACACCAATTCCAACCACTTGGCTAACTTTGATATTACTCCTGAATGCATGTAAAGTCATTACCTACTTTAACATTTAAAGACAAGTATTCCTAATAGCTAAATGTATCAACTATATAGTCACCAAGTTTACTGTTTGCAAATGTTAGCATTGATGCTAACAATTATTTTGCACTTGAAGAATTACTTTTACAACGGAAGCTTTCAGACCATCCTCATTATATTACCTTATCACCACCAATAAGATACAAATAATTCTAGTTATTTCATATAACCATGTTTGCACTAAGACATTAAACATGTTATCTAAACTGTTGAATCACACAAACAGTAAGACTAAAATACAAGCAGCTTAGTGTCCAAATTTAATAATTGATTTACTTCTGCCTATCAAACAGTATCGTGCAGTCAAATTAGACATAGCACTAGATACAAAATGTATGTTCGTACCATGTGACAACTTTGACTTCTATTAGTGCCATCACCATTTTGACCAGACATTAGGAAGATTGTTCTCAAATCAATTTAACTACGATTACTGTAACTGTTACAATTACTAGTAATCCAAGGTAAGAGCAGTAGCTGTTTGGCCTAATCACGCTTAATTTGACCATCACTTCCTAATGTCTGGTTGTTACTATCTTAATTAATCTATTGTACAGAAAGGTTATGTTTTACAATTCTGTTGAGCGAACAATTCATATGGCCGATCCTGGCTCCTTGGTTTGGATACATCGCTGGGTTATTATAACAGTTCATTGTCCATAGATAATTATTCAGAAAACTACCACACAGGTATTTATTTAGAGTTCACTTGTTTCCACTTGATCGCGATAGAAAATGAGAGTTAATGTCACCATCATATCAGATGTATCACAATTACACTTATTAGAAAAGTCCTTGTTCAGTATGTTATTCACTTCGCGACAAATATAAATTTTACAGTCTCTGTATTGAATTAGGTAATTTTTATCATTATTAGCACTTGAATGCGTAAGTTAACAGCACAATACGTATCTGCAATGGTCTTCCCTCAGTTCCTGCGTGGTTTAGTTTGGTTATGACCTAACCCATGCCTTTGGCTGGTAACCGTTGGTGACCTTCGACCTTTCTCTGGCACCCGTTCTCTTCTCCGCTCTTCCCTCTCCAATGCCCCCACTAGTTTATTTGTGGCCTTTGTTAGCTCCTGTAGAGCCCTCTCCATACACCGCGTGGCCCTGGTGTTTCGCTCCACTTCACGAGCCATGGACTGGCTGGATCGCTTCATGGCCCGTTCCAGTCGCTCATTTGCATATATATATAATTTATTTGATTATAACAATGTTTCACAAACATGACGTGTATAAGCCCTTATGTCATATTATATCTTCACACTGTCAGGAATTCATTGGTTGACCATTTTGTCAAGATTCAGGCTCATCCCTCTTCCGCTTATCAGTCCACTCTCATCGTCTCTATGTATTCTGAGACCTCATTCTGTTTTCTTCCCAGGCTAACCACCTTTACTTTTCGTCACTTTGACACATGCTACTACTTAATGAATTAAAACTGTCGCTTCAACTACGCTTTCCTCTCTATCTCTCTTCGACTGACATTTTCTTCTCTGCTACGAGCCGTATGTCATCTACCTGTATTCATCATTTACTGTCAGGTCATATATCCTCTATTTAGCTGTCTACTCGAATGGTCAGTAAAAGGACTTGTCCGCAACGGCCTATTGTGTATGGATTGGTCTCCCGTGGAGCTACTTCTAAATTATCTGCTTCTGCGCTCAGCCAGTGACAATCAATGGTTAAACATAAATAATGTAGGTTTTCAACATGCAAAGAAAATCTTTAACAATATATAAACAACAGTTTTCTAAACAAATTCAGCTTTACTGGATCAGATCTACTGGGGCGGAATGTGTCCACTTGGGACCACAGCCAATTTCTGTCTTGCCCTCTTGACCCACTTTGGAATGTTTGTACCCTCATAAGGCTTGAGCTTGTCATGATGGACGAGTCGTTCTGTCCCATTAGAATCCATCTGCAGAACAAAATTCTGGTCAGACATTTTCCTCTTGATGAGATACGGACCCTGGTAAGCCTTCTCTAACTTAGGGGTCACACCGAGCTTCCTAGCCTCAGAGAGGAACCAAACTACATCCCCTTGATGATATCTGTGAAGCATCGTTTTTACATCATAGGCTTCTTTATTCCTTTTAGCAGCTGTAGACAAGTGTTGTCTGGCTATCTCGTGTGCATGTTGCATTCTCTGTCGCATTCCATGGACAAAGGCACCGTAAGTAGTTACCTCCTCTTTACTCTTTTGTATGGTGCTTGAAAATACTAACTCTGATGGAAGTCTAATTTCTCTTCCCATCACCATCATATTTGGTGTTAGACCCGTCGAAGTGTTGGGTGTAGCCCTATAGGCTCCAGCAATACAGCCCAAATTCAAATCCAAGTCAATTTGCTCGCCACACAGATAGGCCTTTATCATCCTTAACATAGTGCGGTTAAATCTCTCTGTCTGGCCATTGCACTTTGGATTTCTGGGGCTTGTTCTTGTCTTTCTCACCTCTAACATTCGGCACAACTCCTGAAACAAGATGCTCTCATAGTTGCGCCCCTGATCACTGTGTAAGTTGAGTGGGCAACCCCATCTGGAAATGACATCATTCAGTATAATACAAGCACAGGTCTCGGCTGTTTGATCTGCTACTGGGAAGATCTCCACATACTTTGAAAACAGGTCAGTTACCAGTAGGATGTACCTATTACCTCGATTCGTCAAGGGAAGGGGCCCAAGGTAATCTGTTGCTAGCACATCAAATGGAGCGCCTGTTTTTATTGTCCCCATAGGGGCCCTAGGTGTCTTCATTGGCTTCTTGTCAGCTGCGCAGACATCACACCCCTTGACATACACAGCGACATCTGACTTCAAACCATACCAATAGAACCTTTGTAATGTCTTCTCTGTTGTTTTCTTGGACCCAAAGTGTCCTGATAGGAGCGAATCATGCATCTGGTGTAGTATATTACTCCTCATTGTCTGTGGCACCACAAATTGGAGGTATTCCCCTGTACCATCTCTCTTTGTAAATGTTCTAAACAGCACACCATCCAGCAGTGATAGCATATCCCATATCACCCAGTAATGTCGGGAAGCTGGGCTCAAACCTGCTACCTCCTGGCTACTTGGTCGATCGCCTTTCTGTTTAGCTTTAAGTATGGGACCAATTGCCACATCTTTCTCCTGAAGTTCTCTGATGTCATCTATTGATTGACCTCCAGCCCATGTCCAGGTATAAGGTGAGGTCCTTGGCTTCGAGTTACTTGATGGTTTGACTGGTCGGATACAGCTTACATTGCCAACTGTCTGAGTTTGCTTCTCGTCTGCTATACCGGACACTGTCTCTTGATTTCCCTCAGATAGTGTGGGAAACTGCACTTCATCATACAGACCTTGTAGCATCATGTCCTGACTTCGTTTCCAACATTTCTTACATGGGCCACACTTGAGTGGTTCCATGGTATCCACACTTGGGCAATCACATTCTCTGGGGTTTTGGCATCTTGACAAGGCATCACAGTGTCCCTGCTTCTTACCTGGTCTGTACTCGACCTCAAAGTCGTATTGGGAGAGAATCTCAATCCATCTAGCGGTCTTGCCTTTTGGCTCCTTCAGCCTAAATAGCCACCTTAATGCTTGGTGATCTGTTCGAACAATGAAGTGTCTGCCAAGCAAATATTGTCTGTAGTATTCTACGAAATACCTTACTGCTAACAACTCCTTTTCCGTAATGCAGTAATTCTTCTCAGCCTTGTTCAAGGCTCTACTGCCATAAGATATGACCATCTCCCGGTTATTTTGCACTTGATGAAGGATACCCCCTATTCCGACATCTGATGCATCTACATCTAGTATGAAAGCTCCTGCATCTTGCAATGGGTAGCTCATGATTTCTGGGCTCACAAGTGCCTTTTTCAGGTCTTCAAATGCAGACTGACATGCTGAGCTCCAAATGAATGTACTGTCCTTCTTTGTGAGATCTACAGTACAAGCCCCGCGGACTTTTTGTTTTCCGCGGCCCATCGCAATTTTATCCAACGCGGACACGGGTATTTTTGTCCGCGCTGATATGCGGTCTTCCGCAATCGAGCGCGGGTTGTGATGGGTCCGCGCTGGTCCCTCCACAGGGGCACTCGTCGCCGGGCGCGATCGTTATCACCGCAGGTCGCGGTGGTATCATCGTGGACCACTGTGTACCACTGCGGATCGCGCTGGACCTTACCTGGATTGATATTTATATCCTTTTCATCCTTTTATATCCATTTTCACGGCTTATCTTTCTCTTTACATGTACATACAAATATATACATCCACATTTTGCAAAATTGATATGAAATGTATGAAATAAAACACTCGAGAAATGGTTCGTTTGGACTAATTCCAAACTGAAACTGTTCTGTATACGGCAAACACAATTCATCCATATTTTTTGGCGCGTTTGATTGTACTGGAATATAACCTGTCCGTGAATTGTCTGATTCGTTTCTGAATAATATGGGTGCGATATTCTAGTATGCTTTCTATTTCAATTATTTGTTGTTCAATACGTAAGATGTTTTATATAGAAACACGGAACACCCGTTAAACACAAAACACACACACAATAAGTTACTAGGTTGTATAACTTGTATCAGGTTTGCATACGTTTGTGCACATTGTTAGTGAATTCATCTTCATTTCGACTCTATGTTTTAGGTTCCAATTCTAATTCCCAATCGATTTTGTTTTCAGTTTCACATCAGTGTAAATTTTAATTATCAGAAATCTACTGGAAACGACCATCAAAACCTATTGATTCTGTTATGAGAATAGTCCTGACTGGTCTTCTTATGATTTCTGTATAGATCTACATGTATATAAATATTGTTCTGGCAGACGAAAGAATTGAGGGATTTTATTTACTAATACATCTAATATCAATTCAGCCAGGTGAGTTGTAAAGTTAGAAGTTTTCTCCATTATTTAATCTTGGTTCGGCAGCTTAAATGTACGTTTTAACCAGTTTCAATAGCCATTCGAATAATACTTTTATGGTTGTTTTATTACCCTTGTGCTTAATATTTTACTGTGTACAAATGTACCTGTGTACATGTTTTGTCTTTCTGCTTGATGTACATGTACTGCATGTTTAGATTCTGCTCAATCGATTCACTGCCATGATGTACCTGCATCCTATGGATTAAAAAAGATAATCCATTTTTTTTTTCTAAAAACGTAGATATAGATGTAAACCAGTTTTTGGTTCTGGTTTGATAATGAGATATTGGACGTCTGGTCTAGATCTAAAGTGTTGTTAATGTCATGGCAACCGAATTCTGGGAGTGAAGGGGCATACGAATTAAATTAATCAATGTTATTAAAGAAGCGTATACAGTATATACATGGTTTATCAAACCACGGACCTCGTACACCCACATTCTTTCGTTAAACGGATATGTCTAAACCAACGTGTCGCCTGCTTAAATTCCATGACCTATTCCTTATTTAGAAATAGATCACAATTTCCCCATTGTAAGTTGTATTTACTATTAAACCCTTCCATGTCAAACTTGAAAACTCTAATGTTTGCAAACAGTTTGGATCCTGATCAGACGCCGCGTCTGATAAGGATCCAAACCATTTGACACTTATATTAAAGTTTCTTAAGACCCATTCCTCCATACATGTAGGCTCAATTTGGATCCAACCTCTTTGAATAAATCTACCGAAAAGGAGCATTAAGTAGATAAAATTATTGTTTTTAGAATTTTGTAATTTGAAACCATTGTGTTAAATAGAGCATATACTCCTATACGTGTAGGAGCAAATGCTCTTTTTATCACATTGGTTTCAACAGGTGACTTTTACAGAGGCGTAGAAAGGAGTATTTATGGAGGAAAGGGTTAAGTAAAAACTATCATAATTTTTTTATAAAGAAAAGTAGATGAAACATGTAAGCAGACAATGATTTGACAGTGACTATTTTAGTGGATTATTACGTCATAATGACAGTGAAGCGGTTTATAGCATACAGTACAGATTACAGCAAACACCTCCTTTCAACAACACTTTAAATGAATCCCTAAAACTTACAGTGGAACCTCTCTACATCGATACATGTACAAATAAAATGTCTGTTTTAAGACAGGTGGCAGATTAATGCAGGATAAAAGTACTTTTGTCCTGCATTAAGCGGCCACTTGTATTCAAAAGATCCCAGGTATTCCTTACTGGGTTGTCTCTTGAGAGAGATTTGCCATGAAACTCCGATGAGCAACAACCTCTCTACAACGACAATACAGAAGTTTATATACAATGTACAACAAGAAACTGGAATGAATCGGCCTTCAGGAACGCCCTATACATTACCAGCTGAACTTTGGAAAAAAAGACCCCATGATCTGGCCTTTCTTTGAAATGGAAGACATTCTTATTTATGTGTTGGACATGCCTCATATGTCGAATAGGGGTACACTCAAAAGCCCTTTACTGCAAAAGCTCCTCATCTAAAAGCCCCTCACTACAGAAGCCCCTCGATCAAAAGCCCCTCACTAAAATGTCCAAGGCTTACAAAAGCCCCCACTATTTTTGTTAATTAATCATTATACTCCAACTATTTTGACAAAGTGGACCAAAATCAAAATTACAGCTGTCTGGATCTACCCTATTTACTGAATGACCAGTTTATAAAGATTCATTAAGTAAGGTAATTATCACACTCTATACTTATAAAAGTAAACATTGTAGATCACAAGGAGGAGATTCCTTATATTTATTTCAAACAGGGTAGACCCAAATCAAATCTTAAGCTATATGATCTAGTTCAACCATGTTTGCTTTGTGACAGTTAATATAGTTCCAATAGCTATGGATGATGTAATATTAGCCATATTATTTATAAATTATTATAATATTACCCCAATTAACTTAAACACAAACTTTTTTCCATTTTCTAATTCCTTAACTTTCTTAAATTTCAAACAGAATAGACCAAAATCAAAATACTGAGCAATCTGATCTGGATCTACCCTGTTTGCTCAATGACAAGCTTATAAAGATTCGTTAAGTAAAATAATTAGAACACTCCTTTTAAAAGTACACTTAACAAATCACTTAAAGTTCAATTAATGTTAGTATTGTTTTTTGTGAGGGGCTTTTGTAAACATTGACCATTTTGGTGAGGGGCTTTGCAAGAGGGGCTTTTGTAGTGAGGGGCTATTGTGATACACGCGTTGAATAATTTAGATCAACAGTATTTAGAATTTTAAATCTCGTTTTGTTTCAATAAGATCTAGATATTAAGATATACATGTACAGTCTCACGGCGTTCATTTATGTGTTGTAAAATGTCTTCTTTCTGGCTACTGTAAAGTACCATATCAGATCTAGTAAAAATATTTTAGTATAGATCTAGATCGTATCAATCTATACTGTCTTTAGAACTAGAATTCGCAATAATCTAACTGGTTTTAATCGGTAGGGTTTAATTATGCTTAGCCATAGATCTAATTAGTCAAAGCATAGTTATCTTCTATTTTTCGGGAAACAATTTAACAAATCATAACTTTAGACAATTGGCACATTGTTAGGTAGTTCGGTTTCATTACACGCATTCCTGTTACGTAATAATTCATAACTTTGTTGACAGTGTGTGATAAATGACAGTTGTGTGACACTGACCCTTGCCACCTGCTGAGAAATTAGGGGTTTTACTGACCATCTGGCACCTTTGATCGTTACTATTTTCTTATGTCTAGCTAGTAAATTACAGCATACATGTATTTAGGCTGAGTAAATAATATAATAATATATTCTCCAACTGCCTAACACAATTCATTTTCAGTATTTAAAACAAACAGTTTGTATTGTTAAATGCGGGAAATAAAACTACTGACATTTGAACACTGTAGAACCAGACAAGGTGGCTCAAAAAGCAACCATCTGACCAGGGTCTTCACTGTGTATTATTCAAAATCAAATAGCTAAGTTAGGTCTTATATAATGAATGGAATCTACAGTTAAACAATGACGGGCCATTCCACCTTAAAATACAAACCTTCTCTATGATAAACGTGTTTTCAAGCATTTGCAAACAGCGTAGTCCCAGATCATACGCATGATCTGGGCCTGCTCAGTTTATTTACGGAATTGTAATAGGCCCGACTCTACAATTTCTACCAACATCAAAACAATCTTGTCTACAAATGCCATTCAAAACATTAGCTTATAAATATTCATGATATCATTATTTCTTACATGAATACTGAACAGGGAAAGGGTTAATCAGCATAAGTAACAGAATTACAAGAATGTTTTCATAGTTATACAATTCATAAAACTATGTTTATTAATTTAAAACTCTTAAATGATAAGACTCAGATCAGATTTCTTAAATAAAAGCTGTTTGACCAGGAGTCTGCTCTGTTTGCTTATCCCTTTACCATATATAAACAATGTCCATGCCTTTGCAAACAGAGTAGACCAAGATCTGAAGGCGCCTGTTGGAGTCGTATGATCGGGACCAGCTCTGTTTACTTGTGAAATTATATAAGATCTGACTCTACATTTTCTACAAGTACCAAGAAAAGTCATGGACCGCGTACCTACACCATTATAAAAATCAACTTAAAAATAGCATGATGTCATCTGTTCCGACATAAATATTAAACAGGGAAATGGTTGAAACCCACCGACAACCAAACTTTAGGTTACGCTTCAGCTAGAGATCCGCACGTCTGACATGACCCGGCAACAGGAGTAAAAATTCTGAGAGCATCGACGCTTTTCACGTGCTTGCAAACAGAGTAGACACGGATACGATGGCTCTTATAGAAACCGTATGATCAGGGTATTCTCTGTTTGCTTATGAATTTATGTTGAATCTAAATCTATAGTTTTGTTCCAATACCAAATCAGCCTCAGTACATAAGCTATTTTAAAGATAAATTTAATAAATATTCATGATATCGGTATTTCGGTTTACGGACATTTGCCCCCCGGACACTTGCCCCCGGACCTTTGCCCCCTATTTGGGGCCTTAAAAAAAGGATAAAATATAATTTTGAAAAAAGGGTGGCATTTTTTCCAGTGGCATATATTCCAATGGCATTTTTCCAAATCAGGGTGGCATTTTTTTTCCAGTGGCATTTTTCCGCACACCGCATTAAGCAGTCACTTGCCTTTGAAAATGATACACTAACACTAATTCGATGTTTTTACGCGGAAACAAAATTTAGTCGATTTTTATTTTAAAAGAAGACAGAAGGAAACCCGGTAAGATACAAAAAACATTTTTAAAAGCAAATTCTTTCAGCATAATAAATGTAGGTAACTTGGACATTCTCTATAGAACCCTGAAAGTTTAAAAAGATAAAAAAAAATATGCAGATCAACCCTTAGCCCGCCGAGCGTGGCGTTTACAAACAGTTTGTATACTGAACAGATGATGAGTTCCCCAGAGTGTTACTAGGGTCAAATATGTCTGACTCTCATTTTTCTGTTTGTTTTCAACGAACTAAAGCAATGCTTATTTCATTTATTTTGCAGACATTTTTTAAGCGGACAATAATTCAGTATAATGAGGGTCAAATGTTTTGGTCATACATTAAAACAATGATCGCTTTGCGTGCTCTACAATGTACGGAAACTAACTTGGTGTTTCAGCGCAGGGGGTCATTGATTTATGGTCATCATTGTGTTAATTATTTGGTCATCAATAAAGTTCCGACAACTTTAAAGAAAGACTATCGGGTATTTCCGCTCTTTTGCTACTATCAAGATGTCACAGCTCATTGGTTCAGTATCTTTAAGACCCACCCATTGAAAAGACATAATCCAATCAACTGTCACCTATAGGCGTGTCAATCACCAATAATTGATATTGCTCTTCATAATTGACGAGCGGCCATCTACATTTCCCACAATATTAAATATAGAATGATTGGGTATTATGTATTCAAAATCTCTTCATATTGTACTTTAACCCTTTCCCTCATATGAACGTATTTTCACGCAATTGCAAACAGAGAAGGGTCTTCTCTGACCTCTTAGAGGAGCCGTCTGATCAGGGTCTACTCTGTTTGCTAATAGAATTTGATAGATATATTTCTTTGCTTTGTTAAATAGCTGCAATGTCCCCCCTTCCATATTTCATTTATAACTATTGTTGTCCATGAATATTCAGTAATTATTGAAATTTTGAATAAACATAGAACAGGGAAATGTTAAATAAAACAATCTCTATAAGCTTGAAATTGATGTCGGTGAGGGTTTGACGTTAGGTTTAAAACCAGTCAATGTTATTTTACATGTAAGTATTATTTTAAGAAATTGTTAATACAAGATATCCATCCATGCTATCAGATCGGACAAGGCCTTATAGACCAGTTATATTGAATTTGTCTGTTGTTGTCGTGGAGACATAGCATGCTACGAGCACCTGTGAATCAATACAGGGGCACTGTATTAAAATGAAATATTTATCATGTTTTAGACTTTGTTATGGTCTGATACATAATTAATAAGCCCATAATATATTTCCTCACCGTCCCTGTCCCTCTCTCTGTGTACAATTGTTGTTGTTTCTAAGAAGTCCTCTCCCCCAAATTAACATTTACAATGATACGCAATCACAAGGCCAGAAGGGACGTCAAAATATCTCTCTCTCCGTCTTTCCCTCTCTCTCCGTCTCTCTCTCTCTCCCCCGTCTCTCTCTCTCTCTCTCTCGCTCTCTCTCTCTCTCTCCCTCTCTCTCTGTCCGTCTCTTCCACCTCTTACTCTCTGTCTGTCTGTCTGTGGCTGTCCCTATCTATCTGTCTCTCTGTGTGTCTCTCTTTCTGTCTATGTCTCTGTGTGTGTGTCTCTCTCTCCCCCACCCTCTCTCTCTCTCTCTCTTCCCGCAGATATGAATGGATTACGTATGACTATCTATCATTTCAACTTTTATATTGGCAATGAAGTAATACTTTCCCCAGGACGAATGGCAATTTATGCTTGACAGATCCTATAAGAAACCAATGCACACCCTGATCATACAGCCTCTAAGAGCTGTCTGATCTGGGTCTGCACTGTTTTTAAATTGCGTCAATATATGCTACTAGCATGAAAAGGGTTAATATGACTTAAATGAATATTATTACGATCGCAGCTTTGAACTCATCTGAAAGACAACGACATACCAATATTTGGCTATCTGTTATTTCAGGTGGCTCTTTTATACAGAGTAATGATTTATGCAGGCGACTGCTTTGCGCCGTTTCAAAATAAATTATAATACAATAAGCTACAATAGTTTTCATCTTAATTCTGATATCAACTTAAATCTTGTAGCTGCACTACATGGTCGGTCAAACAAGAATAGCTGTAACAGTATAGATTATTAGTGTAGATGCGGTGTATTAGTGTATTAGTGTAGATGCGTTTCGAACTTTATAATTATTTAATCAACTGTTTGCATCTCTTCGTCGAATGATACCCAGTTCAACCCTTTACTCCATAGGTACTCATTATAGTGCGTTAATCCATTCCTCCACTCAAAAATAGTTCCACTTGATACATTCATGAATATGCGCCATAAGAAATATTTCTATATCACAGTAGACGGTAGCTTAAAGCAGGCTGGGAAAAACGCAAAATGGTCCCATTCAGCCTGTTTTAATCAAACATCTGTCTTCAATACTGAACACAAACTATGGAGTAAAGTTTTAAGGTTTCAAAAAAAAAGTATTTCAACAAATAATGGTTGGATACAACTCTCCACCCCTTTACCCTTTCCCTCATATAAACCTGTTTTCACGCATTTGTCGAGAGAATAGACCAAGATCAGACCGCTCCTAGAGGAACCGTCTGATCAGGGTCTACTCACTTTGCTTAAAGAATTTTATAGATCTGTTTATTTGCTTTCCTAAAATGCCTACAATGCTCCACCTTCCATAATTCATTATAACTATTTTGTCCATGAATATTCAGTAGGTACATGTACATTTGTATTTAAATTTGGAACACATAAAGAACAGGGAAAGGGTTAATACGCGCGTGGGGTCGAAACAAATATGACCGAGTGCTCCTGATATCTATAATCTCTGCGCTACGCATTTTCTGAAAATCAGATTGTGAAAACAAATGCTGCTGATATTTTGTATCTATTTCTTTTTTCTCGAGCATTTACAGTCTGGTAATCGTTAAAATCTGACTATAAATTGTAGTTTTAGCAGAATGAAATCGTTTCAGTCTCGGGTTTTGGGTGAAGGCTATCTATATACGTATGCTATCTAATTTCATTTTGAATTCTAGATCTGACAGTATATTCAATATGAGTTTCTTCAGTTGAAAAAAAATGCACATGTGTATTTATATATACATGTAAGCTTTTGTACATGTATATATCTTATCTAAATAATTTATGCCTAAATCGATTAAACGACTGCCAGTCATAAAGGTAGTGTCCGCGGTGATGCCCCGCAATCCACGCTGATATCAGCACGGACAGCGATGGCTCGGCGGCGATAATATCCCGTAGGGTAAATTTCGGTCCGCGGTGGACACAGAATTTGTCCGCGGTGATCCATAAAAATTGTCCGTGCTGGAAACCCGCTCTCAAATAATTTTGTCCGCGCTGGTAAAACGGAAAACAAAAAGTCCGCGGGGCTTGTACTGTACCATAGGTCTCACAATCTTTGCGAAATTTTTCACAAATTTTCTGTAATAAGATCCCATTGCTACGAATTGTCTTATCTCTTTTGCAGTTTTGGGTACAGGCCATTCCATTATCTTGGAGATGTTGGAAGGATTAGGCCTAATCCCCTCACTTGAAACCACATGTCCAAGGAAGATAACTTCTGTCTGGAGCAGTTTGCATTTATCAGGTCGAAGCTTTAACCCTGCCTGCTGTATTCTCTCAAGCACCTGTGTTACTCTGTCCATGTGCTCTTGAAATGTAGTTCCAAAAACTATGACATCATCAATGTATATGAGGCAAGTCTCCCATTGAAGGCCTTGTAGTGCAAGTTCCATTGTACGCTGAAAAGTGTTACAGCTATTATTTAAACCGAATGGCATTCTTGTCATCTCATACTGCCCAAATTTACAAACGAATGCACTCTTTGGTATGTCCGATTCCTTAAGTGGGATTTGAAAATATCCACTGGTCAAGTCAAAAGTGCTAAACAGAGTTGCGCCTGCTACTGCATCTAAGCAATCCTGCACTCTTGGCATGGGGTAGCCATCTGGTTTCACCAGTTGGTTAACACGACGGTAGTCTACACATGGTCTTACATCTCCTGATTTCTTTCTGACTAAGACAATTGGGCTTGCCCATGGAGATGTGCTCTCTCTTATGACCCCCTTCGCCAGTAAATCCTCAATGGCCTTCTTCTCTTCATTGGCAAATGCTAATGGCACCCTCCTAGGACGTTGCTTAATGGGAGGGGCGTCTCCCGTCTCTATGTTGTGTTCCGTAAGGTTAGTCAAGCCAATATCCCATTCATGCCTCGAGAAACAGTCTTGAAACCTATGAAGCATGTTTGCCATCTGCTGCCTTTCCTTAGGGTCCAGCCTCTCTGCTGAAGATTTGTATAGATCATGTAAATGTTCTGGGACTCTTGCTTCACTTGTGGTGTTTAATGGGTGGGCTGATGCTTGCCTCGCACTCTCAAATATAACCCGCCGCACGCTGCAGTTACTTGATTCTTCTGGCTCATACTCATGTCTTGTTAGTATAGACTGTATACCCTCCACTGCTTCTGCCTGTCCAACAACAGAATCTTGTTTAACGGTCACCGCAGTAAGAAATGGGTTTAGCACTCTCACCTTACTGGTGGCACCATTATTTATATTGACGAGCACCCTCGCCATCTGCAATGGGTATTCCTCACGGAAATGCTCTGTGGGCTCTACTATGTAATTGCAGGCCTGGCACCAGTCATCTGACTCTTTTCTTTCTATAAACACATCAAGCACTGCCTCACTTTGTGGTGGAATGACAAAGTCATCTGCTGCTGTAACTTTTCTCATCCGGTCAGGAATGCCGATTTGAATGAGCGGTACTTCTCTCCCTTGAAGTAAAAGTTTCCCTTTGCTCAGTAGCATGTCTCCTGGACCCCCTTTGCCATTCTGCAAAATATCTACTCCAAGTAGAGCCTCATCATCTATGTCAGCTACTATCAATTCCTGCTTTAAATGCACTGGCCCAAGATCTACGTCGAAGACAGCCTTGCCATATTGCTTCAATGATGACCCGCCTGCACCAACCAAACTCACTGATTTACCGAGTTGCGGTCGTGTCTTGACGTCAAGTTTGTCATACACATGTTTTGCTATCACTGTCTTTGATGCTCCACTGTCTGCAGCAAATAATACGGGCAAGCCTTGAACTATTCCTTTAACATAAACACCATCTGACAAAGTTTTCTTTCTTTTAACAGATTTCAAATTCTCTAAGTAATCATGGCCCCTTTTATCCAGCTGGGCTTCCCTCTGGCCTTGAGAGATAGCCCTTTCTAGTTTAAAGTACTGTTACTATTGTTCTGAACCGGTCTGCTTATTCCCTGTCTACCGCTATGTAATGGATGGTTGTTAGCATTGTTGATGCTCTGCCAGCCATTATATCTGCATTCTCGAGCATAGTGTCCTGTCTTACCGCATTTGAAGCATGTCACATTAGTTCGTCGGCCAGGCTCCTTCTTCAGTGCTGGCTTATCTTGGGAGGCTCCATTTTGTATATTTGGACAACTAGGTTTAGACAACTCTTCTATCTTTTGCAGTAACTGTTTCAAAAGCTTTGTGTTCTCGGATGCTTCATCTTTCATCTGCTTTACTTCGTTATCAGGTGACGTTTTCTTTTTACTTGCCTGCTGCTTTCCAATTTCTCTAACTGGGACCCGTCTTGCATTTTCTAAGTTATCTGTATTCTCGTCTTCTGAGCTATCTTCGCCACCACTGTAACCATTGTCAAGCACT
This sequence comes from Azorinus chamasolen, assembly GCA_963576725.1. Taxonomy (NCBI): domain Eukaryota; kingdom Metazoa; phylum Mollusca; class Bivalvia; order Cardiida; family Solecurtidae; genus Azorinus; species Azorinus chamasolen. The sequence goes on from OY755238.1 coordinate 1,747,753, forward strand.
GTTCTACAAGCATACTTCTTTGCCTTCTTATCTGGGGGGTGGTCAGTATAACACTGTCTTCTAGTCTGTATGAAATTAACGACATGGTAGACTGCATCATCAATATTATCTGGTTCCTTATGAAACTCAACCTCAAATCTTGCTTCATCATCACGAAGACCATCAAGGAATCGTCTCACAAGGTCCTCTTGCCTGATATGTTGGTCTCTTGACTTGTGTGCCCTGTCATACAATCTTTTCAGCTCAGCTGCAAACTCCTCTGCTGTCTCTCCAACCCTTTGGACTCTCCTTGAAAACTTGGCTGCAAATGTTTTTGATGTTTCAATTCTCCTATATCTGCTATTTAGTTCCTTTATGAGCTCATAATAATCAGACCATGTAGACCTTGGCAGTTGAATAAATACAAAATCACCTGCTTCTCCTTGGAGTCTAGGCAATAACTGATCCAACATGGTGTCTTCATCCCAGCCACGTCTAGCAGCAATCATTTCGAAGCGGTTTATCCAGACTTGCCAACTTTCCTTTCCTGTAAAAGCCGGTAACTTTAACTCTGCAGCATTTGGCATTACTCGGGTTATCCCCCTTGGTCCAAATTGTCTCCCTTGCAATCGAGCATTGCGAGTTGGGGAACTGACATCTCGCTGATTTGCCTCTCTGTCATATTGATTTCCCTCATAATGTCTCGGTACCCGTCTATGCTCATCTATGTGTGGTCTTTCATCAGAGAATTGAGCTGGAGTGTATCTGCTAGCTGCTACCATAGAGCTTCTTCTGGAACCTTCTACCCTCGGTTGATGTGAATTGTTTGCATCAATGCCTTCTTGCTCAGCTTGTGACATATCACAGCCCCTGTGTGCATGGTGTCTAACCCGTCGGTCCTCTCCAGCTGCTGCAGTAGGACTTGTTATAGACCTGTTCTGCCCTGAAGTTGCACCATCAGCATGTTGCACCACAGTAACTGTTTCTTTCTCATTAGGCTGCGTTGTATCGGAATTATTCTTGAGCTCCAGTAATACTGAAACGACAGATTTCAAGACCTGAGTTATATCACCCATGTTTCCGCATGTTTGTTCATTGTTCAGGTGGATACCCCTATGACGTCTACCAACTTCATATGACTGTGACTCTGCTTGAGTCATTCCATGTGACTGCCACTCTGTATGCCTATTGTCAACCAGACCCATTGGTATGGTACTCCCATTACCGTCTGCCATCATAGTTGGTGGACTTTGATTGATTAGAATCTCCAGATCTCTGTCCCCATTACTGTTGGTAACCTCTGCATCTTCTGGATCCACCCTGGTTTGTTCAATGTTGGTTAGGTCAACACGCGCCTTGGTCACCTCCTCTTTCTCGAGGTCGATCTCAGATATTTCGTCACCCTCGCCTTCAATCACTGATAGTCTGTCACTCATCAGCTTTCTTCTAGGCATCTTATAAGGTTCGTATCACTGGATCTACTGTGTTAAAATTTAGCAGATCCCACCGCTGCCACCATGAAATATGTAGTGCGCTCGTGAAGCACGTGCCGAGCAGTCTCTCGGTATATGGGTAGCGTGATCAGACTCGCTCGACACCAAAAGTTTGTAAATGAGTAAACTAAAATGGACTTCGCTTAAAGAAATTAAAAGAGAACAGGAAGGAAGTGTGAAATAAAGATAGCAATGTAATTCTGGTTCCCTCTCTTTATTCACCAGTACAGTCAACAAATATCTGGATTCAAATGGGAACTGATCAATATATCTCTCAGATCTATGCCTAACAATAAACAATTAAAGTCTGGGTCTACCCAGTTTTCACTATAGATCTATCACTATTAATGACCATCCAGTATTTCCCCAAGGAGTGAACAGTATATGTTTAATTCCTAATATCAAGAGTCAGCGATCATAATTTAGATCTATAATTTATTAAAGAAAAATAGAGTAAAAGAATAAAATATGTCTTCTATTCCAAATGCTTTAAGTTCAGATAAAGAATTATTATCTCTAAGGCTACTCTTAAAGCTTGAGCATAAGAATCAAGCAACAGTAAAGCCTCACGCTAAGTATATTCATAAAAGTATTAAAGTAGATCTATGAACTTATTAAAATAAAAGAGTAGAATTAAATATCAACCTAAAGATAGCGATAGCGATTAATATAGAGGTGGTTTCTATGATTAACCAGTGCGAAGTCCCTGAACTGCCGAAAACGGCGTCTTTTATAGCCCAAAGAACGAAATTACGTGCCAAGCACGTGAATCCAAGGTAACAATTGCACAAAAATCTCACAAACGTCGCTTGTGGAACTTTGCACGTCGTTCCACATCAACATTGGTGTGAAAACTGTGGGGTTTGGTGAGATTCTGGTGCAACGTCATTGCGCTATACATGTTAAGAATACCAAAAATACAGTACACATCGATAAAGAATTGAAAATTAAACACTTTCTTAAATTAACTTTCTATAACAAAATTTACCTTTAAATTCTAAAATGTCTGAGGTTTGTTGCTGCCACCCAGGATCAAACTGCAGAAATATGGACTTTGTAGACTTTTGGATTAAACTTGATAAACTAGAGATTTTGACAGAGAAGAGACGCGGATATAAATAGAATGTATCAAAATACCTGTCCCACAATGCAATTCCAATATGGCGGCAGTTACAAACTACTCAAGTTCCATCAACATAAAACCTTATTATCATCATGGAAATCAAGGATATAAGGTAAAATCTGATAGTCCTAGGAAGATCTAGTCCTATTACACATTGCTAGATAACTGTCACATTGCATAGTAGAGAATTAAAGGTAAAATCGGTCCTTCTTTACATAGTCATGCTTGACCCCATTTGACCTGATGTTACGAGAAAACTGGGTCACTACAGTATGTTCTGTTTGCTTACAATATACATGTAGTTCATTAGAAGCTTTCAAATGTATAATTATGGATATAACCTTTTATATGTTAGAGATATCCTAAACACATTTGCAAACAGAGTAGACCAAGATCAGATGGATCCTGTAGGAGCAAGACCCAAGTAATGTCAACGAGGTAGACAACTCGACATGTCGCAAAGAATGTCGAATATGTATGATTTATCTCCCTTAGTTAAACAATATCATCATCATCATCATCACAATAGAGATCATTGGTAGGGTTTGAGTTGTTCACCGACACGACGACATGTCTAAATGATGATGATGATGGTGGTGATGACGACGATGATGTTTACGCATTTAGTCCATGAATAATCATGATATGCAACAAACAATGACTTTATCAATATTAATTAACTGATATTATAGTGGCTCGTGAACATATGACACTTTGGCTTTGACAGAATCTGAATGAACAGGTCTATATTGACAGCCACCTGATCTAGGTCTACTATGTTTACAAAAGCGTTAAAATGCGTACATATGTAGTATTTTGTTAGCACTCAATTGTCCTCTTTGGTAACTATTTTCCATCAGTAAGTGGCCCCTTAATCCTTTACTCCATAAATACGCCCTTCTACATCTTTGTAAACAGAGTAGACATACACCAGACTGCTCCTATACGAACCGGCTGACCAGGGCCTGTACTGTTTGCTTATGAATTATACTATAAACATTATTCTACATATTCTGCCATGACCAAACAGTCATGTGTCCAAAGGTTATTTTAACAAATCAATCTAATTTATTCGTGACGTCATTAGTTCTTACATGAATATTTATAGAGGATAGGATGAAACATATATTATTGTAAACACTATATTAAGTCTTGCCTCTTCGTAAAGCCGAACACCTTCAGCACGCAAGGAAAACAGTTGTCCGTTTAACTAATAGGGTCTACTTGCAACGCGTTTTACAAATGACTAAACTTATTACAAATCACTCGTTCATATGCTGAAAGACGTACACGTATATCACAGGAACACGATTGAAAAATGCTAAAGACAAAACTTTCCTGTGTTTTTTTTTATAGCGAAGATACCAGTTTTCTTCACTAATGTATAAGTGTTTATTCTGGTCGCGTTTCGGTTTCAAAAACTGTTGGACACAGGTTGATAATAGTTTGTTCTGCAGCAAACATACATGTATAAATATCGAAAACGGTTTATTTTGTAACACACGGGAAGTTCTTCGATACAACTTCAAATTGACAATCGTGATATGAATGATTGAACACAACAAATGCGACGATGTTTTATGATATTATTGAAACTAAGCGTTTATTGTATGGATTATCCCCACTTTTATTTGTGACGTCTGTATACAACCGGTTATTGCTAGTCATTATGTTGCGTTATTAAATACACTAACACATATTCAGTAGTGCTGAGAAGCGGGCACGTCATAACATCGAGTGTCTGATGAATATTCATACACGCATGACCCTGTCTATTTTAATTATTAATTAATTTCATTATCGTATTTAATACATATAAAAATAAAGAAGTTTATTATCAAGATCAGGGAATCCGACTTTCAACATATTAAAAAACTTACTAGATCATGATCAGGAATTGGCTGATTTGAGTATACTGTGTGTACAACTGTTGCTATTGGGCTACCTGAAAATGGATTAGGTAAACCCATACGGAAATAGTATAGACACATAGGTAAATAGTGTAAATCCATATACAAGAAGTACAGATCCCTAGGGAAACCGTTTAGACTCAAAGGCAAACAATGCAGATACGTAGGGAAACATGTCGACCCAGTGAAACAGTGTAGACCCAAAGAGAGGGAAAGTGTAGACTCATAGGCAAGCAGTGTAGATCGATAGGCAATCAACACAGCTCCACAGACAAACATTTTAGACTCAGTGAAACAGTATAGACCGCAACAGAGGAAAAAGTGTAGACTCATAGACAAACAGCGTAGAGATATTGCAAAAAATACATATTCATGAGCTTACGATGTAGGCAAACATTTAGACTCATAGCAAACAGTGTGGGCTCATAACAAACAATGTAGACTTATTGGCAAACAATTTAAATACTTACGAAAACAGTGTAGACTGATAGAGAAACAGTACAGGGTCATAGTCAATCATTATAGACTCATAGGCAAACAGGGTAGACCAACACGCAAATAACATATACACATAGGCAAACATCGTTGGTCCATAGGCAAGCAGTGTAGATCCATAGGCAAATAGTTTTTCATTGGCAAACAATTAGCCCATGTACAAGCAATGAAGAACCATAGATCCATAGGCAAACAGCGTATACCCGTAAGCAAGTAGTTTGGATTAGCTACATTAACCCATTCCATCCTACTGACGCTTTTGACGCTTCTGTAAACGTCCTGTTTTGAATCCCATGTGATTAATACAGTGTTTGCTCTATAGGAAACTATTGTGGTAAAAGGAGCATTTGATTGAAAGAAACAAATGCTATATTTATCACAATGGTTTAAAAACTACATGATTCTACTTTCCTTTTCTCTAGTACATGTACATGTTTATATTCGATTTTTTTCTGAGGTCTATTTAAAGAGGTCTGGTCTAAAAATAGCCTTGAATGTAATTGGTTTAAAATCTGTGAGTTCAGACATTTTCTTTTCCTGAAAATTTCAACTTTTATAAATGTACATTGATGGTCATGTACGAGTATAAACCTAATCCGAACTGAAATTGAATGATGGAGGCTTATTATATTTCTCTCCATGATAATTATACGTCTATTCTTCACATAAGCGTTTGGTTAATCAATTCGCAATAATGAATAGCACTGACATACAGAGAAACATCGTTAATACTTTACTCCAAGAATAACCATGCATAAAATTAATAATATCATGAATATCTATTAGATTAATTGTTATACACATGTGATCACACATGGGAATTTTGGCTATACAGTGATCCCTCTCTACAACGACACCCTTTGGGATACGAAGCTTGTATGTGTTGTTCAGAGGGAGTTGTTATAGGGAGGGGAAATCAAACACAATTAGCTTGTTTGCAGATCCCCAGATAAGGTGTATTTCGAGAACTAAACCCGTTATGCCTCTATCAAACACTATGTTGTGACCACTCTTTAGAATCGTCTCAAAGTGACGATTCTAAAGAATGGTCACAACATAGGGTTTGATGGAGGCATAAAGAATGGAAAACGTTGTTTCTGGATACTTGTTGTTTCGGAAACTGTGACATGCGTTGTTGTAAGGAGGAAATCGTTATTGAGAGGGCCGTTGTAGGGAGGGAGCACTGTAGTAGAACCCGTAGAATCATATCCATATTAGTTCATAAGCAAGCAAAACAGACCCTAAACAGACGACTCCTACAGGAGTCTTCGGATATTGGTCTTCTCTGTTTGTAAAGACATTACATGAAACAGGTGTAGGCATATTGATGTAGTCAATGGTTGATCTGTTAGATAATGCATTATACCAGCCTCAAACTGCCCATATTCGCAATAACGCATATTTATTGAGTGAAGATTAAGACAGATAGTAGCTGAATACAGAATAAAGAGCTATCTGTATATATTTCACACTGCATTAAGCAGCTGTCTGAATGCATATTGATATTGTAAACATATTGGGACAAGTGTACTTAGACAATGAGAATGCAAATGGTTAACCATTTAATGACTTTTCAAAAAACAGAATAGACCCAGATTTGATTGCTCCTGTAGGAACCGTTTGGTCAGTGTTTTTTTTCTATTTGTTAATGGAAATATATACAAATGTACAATAGGACCACTCTAAACCAGAATTATGTTAGAGAAATTTAGATAGTTTTAGGCAGGTGACTGCTTAATGAAGGATAAATATCATGTGGGAGCCGTTTGATTATTCTGTTTATATATGGACATACAGTTAAATCTCTCTATAACAACCACTAAATTACATCAAGTATATTGTGTTAAAGGCAGGTGGATGCTTAAAGCAAGGTGAAAGTAAAACAGGACGCTCCTATAGTAACGTTCTGGTTTACTTTCACATTGCTTTAAGCAACCACCTGCTCAAAATACCCACTAATTAACACAATTTAGTGGTCTTTATAGAGAGGTTTTACTGTAGAACCCATCAACTCCGGAATTCTGGTAGAGAAATGTTAGATAAGTTTAGGCAGGTGGCTGCTTAATCCACGGTGAAAGTCGCGCAGAAAGATCATGTAAGAGCCGTTTGATCAGTGTCTATTTTGTTTGATCAGTGTTTATACTTATATAGAGTTCTGTACAGAATTACCCCTCTAAACCAGAATTCTGGTGGAAAAAAATTAGAGACTTTTAGGCAGGTGGCTGCTTAATGCAGGGTGAAAGTCATGGAGGAGCTTTCTGTATGACTTTCACCCTGCATTAAGCTGCCATCGTTCTTCAAGACAGATATTTATACTAAATTTATTGTCCGTTTCAGAGGGTTTTTACTTTAATCGTATTCAATTCGGCTATAACGTTAATTTCTTCGTCCTTTCTGCTTTGCAAACGAAACTGAGCTTTAATTCTTAACGGTTTAAGATTAAATTTGACTCAGATTCAAAGCACTGTAATTTGAGCGGTTGTTATAAGTTGGTTTGTTAACATTTGTAAAATATTTGCTCTACGTATTTTCGGCTTGAACAAATATTATCTAAAAAGTCTCAAATTTAAATTCAAAATAAAGAATGCGAGTGTTAGATAGACTGAGTCCTGATGGAGCGTTGGCCTACGATCTGAATCCAAACTGTTTGCACATGTCACTGCACCACGAAGTGCTACCGCTAAGTTTACGAGAAATTCCCGACGAGTTCAGATTAGTCTGTCACAGACTCGGACTTCTTTTGACCGCGATGTAGTTTTTTTAGGGAATTAGTCGTCGTCACGAAAACGCATTGAAACAGAATTTTAAATAATACATCCATTAATAATCGGTATCTCATTTGGATCCAAACTGTTTTCAAAGGTAATCACCCGTAAATATTTATAAACTGAAATTTTGTAAAAGCTTACGGACACAAAATGTTCCATGGCATATACTTTGAAATCAAGTTTATATCTTTTTATTAGCAAACCGAGCAGACTCTGACCAGAAGGCTCCTACAGGAGCAATCTGATCTGGGTCTAACTTTTGTGGCAAGTGTGTGATAAGCGCTTCTATCAGGCAAACATTTTTACAAATATGAAAAATAAACAAAAAACAACAAATGCAAGAATCTTCAAACAAGACATGTTGGTTTATCAGTATGATATATAACTAAATGTGTATTCAGTTATCTTTATTAACATAGATAATTATACCATGTCATCAAACAGGTATATGAAGTCAACTATATATTATGACTGACAATTATTCAAGTTAAACATGCCCTCTTATTTAACTTCTGAATACAATCAAAACTGTTTGACTTTCAACCCAATTTCTTTTAATCATATACCTCATAGATAAGTCTTTTATCGCTTTTACAGACGGAGTAGAGTCAGATCATGTAGACAGCGTCTGATCAGGGTCTGCTCTATATGTTTATGAAACAAAACAGATTGATTCTCAGCCAAATCTTTGTGTTGTCATATGCAATTGTGGAAAATTATTCATTCACTATTAATGATTCAATTATTTCTTACATGAATATTAATGAGGTTTGAAATGGACTCTTTCCGAAATTCAAACAGACAAGCTTACGGTGAAAATATAGGTATGTTTTTACCCTTATAATGCTGAGTTTTCAAACGGAGTATTCCAAAGTTCAAACAGGTCAAGCTTACGGTGAATATTTAGGTATTTTTCTCAAGTAATGTGTAACATGACAAACCGTGCACACCCTGATGAGATGGTTCCTCTAGGAGCCCTCTCATCTGGGCTTTCACTGGTTGCAAAATACATTAGTTACTCAGTTCCCGCACTGTAAGGTTTAAAGTCAAATTAGACATGTTAAAAACAGTTGTCAACTTATGTTCGTCACTTGTCGGAATCCATATTTTACCATTATGACGTCACAACTGTGTAGAATATGATCAGATTTATGCACAGTTCTAAACTGTCTAGAATCTGATCAGACACCACGAAGTGTTGCAAATACTGTAGAATCTTAAAAGACATCACAAAGTATTACCAACAGTATTGAATCTAATCAGAAACCACAATGGGTTGTAAACCGTGTAAAGTCTGATAAGACACTATACATTTGTAAACAATTCAGAAAGAGTAGAATCTCTTAAGACAAGACAAAAACAACAGTAAAAGAGTAGAATCTCATAAGACAAGACAGAAACAGCAAAAGAGTAGAATCTCATAAGACACTTCATAATATTGCAAACAGTGTAGAATCTGATCAGACACTGCGTACTATAACAAACAGTTTAAAATCTGATACAAACAGTGTATAACCTGATTAGACACTTGTACTGTTACAAGCAGTGCATAATATGATTAGACACTGTGTACTGTTACAAGCAGTGCAGAACCCGATTAGACACTGTGTACTGTTACAAGCAGTGCAGAACCCGATTAGACACTGTGTACTGTTACAAGCAGTGTAGAACCCGATTAGACACTGTGTACTGTTACAAGCAGTGTAGAACCCGATTAGACACTGTGTAATGTTACAAGCAGTGTAGAACCCGATTAGACACTGTGTACTGTTACAAGCAGTGTAGAACCCGATTAGACACTGTGTACTGTTACAAGCAGAGCAGAACCTGATTAGACACTTTGTACTTTTACAAACAGTGTAAATAAATATCTTCTTACTTCGGGCGGGGGTAGGGGATTATCAATAAATAAAACAACTGAAACTCTACATAATATATTTTTCAAAATACAGATGGTACCTTAATGCAGACTGAAAGGAAACACAAGACGCATTGCTTTCATTCTGCATTACACAACTTCTTGTTACAAAACGTAAGCTCCTATATAACATGTCCCCTGATGGGCGTTAATTAGAAATAATACGTTATGTCCAAATTTGATACCGTTGACCTACAAATATAAATCAATACCGTGAATTTTCTAATCAAAATCTGAAACAGAAGCTCACTAGTCAAGATCTGAACTGTTTGATGCATCGATATGCCTGTAAGACTATTTCGTCAGTCATAGTCGTGACAGACATTATAAGCCAGAGTACTTGAAACAATGCATACACACCCTTGACGTTATATACTTGTCTGCACTCTACTGTCTTTATGTTAAAGGGATATTCGTCCATTTGAAATGCAAATACGAATTTTATGAAACTTTGCAGAAATACTTTTAAAGTATTCTAAACACAAAATAATGAACAAAATTGGGGGTCACCATGCTCGTGTTTTAGTTCTTAGTTGTCACAGTAACCATTTCAGAAAAAGACTTTTATCAATTAACATTCGTAAATGTATAAAAACTCCTAAGTATCCTGGCCAGATAATATACAAGTTTAAATTGCTATGTGATTCTTTTGTTTACATAGAAAATTATAAATTAATTGTTCTTTTTGACTTATAATATGCATATTTTTCTAGATTTACAAAAAACTAACAATTTATAACATTATAACGTTCAGTGTTCATATTTATTTTACAATGGCTGGGTTTAAAAGTGAGAAAAAAATTATCACTGTACTAACTTGTTCAATATATTGACCTTTTTAGCTGCAATTTGTGCAAAAATGCAAATAATGCTAAATAAAGGGTTTCTAGTCATCATAATTGCCACGTAAGATAAATTTTGGTTTAACCCTTTCATCCACGTTCACGCCTTTTAAAGCTTTTGCAATTACAGTAGACCCAGATCAGACGACTAATGCAGGAACCGTCTGATCAGGATCTGTTCAGTTTGCGAAAGGAATCGGATAGTTATTTTCGTTTCTAAAATGGCTACAACGCTCCGCTTTCCATATGTCATCATAACCATACTGTACATGTATATTCAGGTACTGAACTTTGAAATAAACGTAGAACAGGGAAAGTGGTGTCATTTTATCGGACAGATAGCTTTGCAGAGTAGAGCTACATCAGATATATCATTTCCAGTATAGTTGTTTAACAGACGTAATGCGTCAATTATCCGAGATTCTCCATCTGTTGTTTTTCATGTATATACGAATTACTATGCTAGTAGTTTTGAAGTTCAGCTGTATTTTGGCTCGTCAGAAAAGTAGTTAAATGCGAGCTTTGGCGAGTCTAGCATAAAAAGAATCTAGCATAGTAATTCTTTTATCATGCAACTCCAAGAAAAATGGAGAAAATGAAGAAAAAGAAAGATTGCTAAAGCGGATTTGTCCCCTGAATGAAAATACATGCAAGTACGAATTACGTGACGTCATATTGGCATGCCGTGACGTCATTGACTTTTACAACATAAACAAAAATGATTTAATCCTTTTATATGGACAGATGGTTGAGACAAAGGTGAGAAAATGTGTTAATTTGATGTTTATGTTTAATTATGCCTTTTTTGTCCTTCTATTTTCTTCCTATTGGCTGAACCAAACACTTGCATTACAGTCGGGACAGTACACATGCACCATACCTCACAAAATACAGCGTCGACGTGGAAAATATTATGCTAGTAGGAAGTGACAGTATTTCGTGACGTTGCATGATAAATTATTTTATCAGTTTGCTCAAGCGGTTCTGTCCCCTGAATAAAAATACTTGTCAGTATGATATACGTGACGTCATATTGGCGTGCAGTGACGTCGTCGAGTTTTACAATAGAAACAAAGTTGATTTAATCCTTTTATAAGGACAAAACGTTGAGACAAAGATGGGCAAATGTGTTAAAATTAATGTTTATGTTAATTTATGCCTTTTCTTCCTTCTGTTTTCCTCCTATTCGCTGAATTAAAATCTCAGTCGGGTCAGTACACATGCACTGTACCTCACAAAATACAGCGTCGACGTGGAAAATATTATGCTAGTAGGAAGTGGCTGTATTTGGTGACGTTGCATGATAAATGCCTATTTGAATTTTTTGGCTTTATGTCGATGGGATTTTCATGCGTGTATTGCTCAGGAAATTACCAAAATACGGACACACTGAGTATATAAACATTAATTTAAGAACTATTAAAATGAATACTCATTAGATGAAAAGTTATAATGGCATATAAATACAGAAAGTGACAGAAAGTGTAGAATCAGATCTATATTATTTCATCATTAAACAGGGCAGATTCCGGTCAGTTTCTACTGGAGCAATCTGATCTAGGTCTACTTTGTTTGCAAGACGTAAACATACGTTAACGTGTAGAGGGTTAGAAGAGAAAGATGTGTAGATTTGGAAACACAAAAGAACACAAAAGAATAACATAGGAAATTGTACAGGAGACGTCTGATCTGAGTCTAGTCTTTTTGCAAAAGTGTTAAAAAGATATGTAGTGAAGGCCGCGTATGCCAACTCCCCATCGTTGTAAAGATAGCTTGACACTCGGACTTGTATTGTTGACGAGAAATTAGGAATTCAAACAGACGACGGTTTTATCAGATGACAATGACATAGCGTGCAAAGTAAATCTTATCCCGCTATCCCTGGTAATGGGATGGCCAAATTGTTTAATAAATCAGTGAATCAATCCTTTACTCCATAGACAAACAATTGGACATATTTGCGAGTCGACCTAGATCAGATAACTCTTATAGGCTTCGTCTGATCAGGATCTGCTATGTTTCCTTGTGAAATAATTCAAATTTAAAGTAATGCCCAGTTTCAATGTATCATAATGAAAATTAATATATGTTTATGCTGTTATCTCTAACATAAATATTTATATGGTAAAGGGTTTGCAGTGTATCTACCTGTGTGTGCTGTGAAGATTATGATATGTTGAACAGATGGATTACGAACCGCATTTCAAACTTTTTAAAATCAGAACCAGGTCCCGAGGTTATAAAACTGTTTGCTTGAGTAATGGTTCAGTTTTAAGATTGGTCAAACTGTGACCAAACAGTCTTACTGGAGAATAAACTGAAATTCAGAATTTTTATAACCTTTGACTAAGGACAAATTTACTTTGCGCGTAGTGTAATATTGACCATATATATCTAATTACAAAGGTTTCTCTCAATGTATATACATACACATAATTTTGATACTGCTCAAAATTTGGTCATACTTCTTAAACCGTTTCAGTACTTGATCAACCATTCCTGATTGACAGACAGTGTACGTTATCTCAATATGTCCGTATTCGTTGTACAGTCTTGTACCACAGAATGCTAAGATGCCATTTGGCGGCGTTATTCCGCGGTCTAATTTCCAGCGACATTCTGTAACAGAGCATGGCGTTCTCCATTTGATCCTCCTGTTCCATGCACTGTCCTAATAAGTTCCACCCAGTCTCAAGGTGCCCGTGACATTCTTTATCCAACAGACAGACTGCAAGGTTTAGTAATGCCTCCTTCTGCATGACACGTTTCCCTAACTCGCCGTAGGTTATGTACTGAAGATAGTACAGGAAAGGGAGACAATCCACAGCAGCAAGGACCATCCATTTATCTTTCTCAGGATCCCTGTGTAAGATATCATTGCCAACTGATCTGTAGAACTCAGGTCTCAGAGCAGGCGGTGCACAGTATTGCTCTTGGGGAGAAAAACGGACACAGTAAGCAAGTAGTGCGGTTCGCGCATCATCGTCTTCAACTGTGCTGAATTGTACAACAAAGTCCTCAGAGTGGTATAAATCATGGTCATAGCATATGCAGACAGCCATTATATTGTTTCTATGATGTCGACCTGCAACCTCTGTCAGTATGGATTCAGTTTTATGTAGGTCTCCATTACAGTAGAATATAGATGCCAGTTTCAGCAATGACGATGTATCAGTTCGGGGATTGAGACTGAGTAAATGTATCGCTTCTCTTGAGATTCTCCGTTTGCTTGAGAGTGATACAGAGGCCAGCACTGAGCCTAGCAAAACTGATAAGAACTGGACGTAGGTTTGTATCGCTTGTTGTTCATACGTGTCAGAACTTTTCGTACATACACACAGTTTGTGAATGCTTTGATAAAAACGTTGAATATGCACTTTTACATCAAGGGAAGCCCATTCGACTAGCTCTAAAGTTATATTCTGTTCGAAAAATGTTCTAGTACCGAACACAACATTGCAAATGACTCTCATAGTTTGTGGAGAGTCTAGAATCTGGACCTGACTGGGCCTTGTGCTGAGTCTTATATGAAGCATATGTCCGAGATTGTCTGTAGGTAAGCAAAGTAAAAATCGCCCATTGCTCTCAATTAAGTCTTTAAAAATACGTTGTACTTGTCTCTTGTTTTGTGGTGTTATCTTTCCAGCAAACAAATTTGCCTCAGGTATTATGAAATGAGGGCAGAATACGTTGTTAACCCAGGTGAGTAACAGTCTAAGACACTTCTCAATGCATTCTACCAGGTGGTCTTCTCGCCAGTATTCTGAGTATGTCTCCTCCATGCAATAAAACATTGCTGTTTTACAATGATAGCTGGAAATGCAGTCACCAACATATGGATTGACGAGCGATTTCATTAGCATTTTCAGGACAACGTAACACTTAAGCTGTACAATATTCATACTGAACATTAAATGCCTTTCCGTGGATGAAAAGGAAATTCTCCACTCTAGATCTGGAGTTTGACTGAATTTGTACCCAACTTGAACAAGGAATATGCCGTCCTCTGCCGCTTGTTGGAATAATTGTTGAGTCGGCCATTGTCCACGTCTGCGTCGATGTTTCCATTGTGCGGTATAGGGAGGCCACGTACTACAACGCAGTGCAGGAACATGGTCAGCGTCTACCTTATTCCGATATCCAATTATTGACTGAGCTGGCCCGTTTCTTATTGCTTTTTTTCCAAAGATGTCCAAAATTGTATTTCTCACTATCACCTTGTTATGGCTATCATATACACAGCCTTTATCTGGCAGATCTTCTCTCGGCAGTGGCATATCTGGCCGAAGCAACTGTAGGCGACAGTAACCTGGTGCAGTGTCCTCGTGCAGCATAAGATAGTTGGCACGACCCTGTTTCCACTCCGAACAGTCTTGTATGACATTAAAATTCTCATCACAAATTAAGGCATCTGCGTCAGAATTCAAATCGGGCGTAAGTGTTCCCTCTGACTGACTTCCAAAACAATATATTGTTGCTTCATTACCTGCTATTCTTAAACCAGTACAAAATACAGTGGCTATTTTCTCTAACTGTAGAAATCTCTTTCGTCTGCTTTGAACAGTCTTTTCATTGAGGCCGACCTCATCCAATATACGAGACAGGTGCAGTGAGAGAGTAGGGTAATAAATTGGTCTTTCATCCATACTCATGTCTGAAATATATATAAAATGTATGGAATATGCTATCGGCGAGTTAGCAAGTCCTGTATGACAATTATATCATAATAGCTGACTTCTTCAGAATTCAAGGCGTAAATGTTCGATCTGAATGATATCAAACCAAATAAGTTGTATTAATTCTATCGTCGACAATGTTGTATGTGTGATTATCTATGCAAATAGTTTGGTTTGGATCTAGATGAGACGCGGAATAACCCACCGTCTCATCGGGATCCAAACTGTTAGGTGCTACAATTCAATTTATTTTTAAAAATATGAAAATTGAAAAAAGGCAGTCGACAATTTTGCATGCGACAAGAATTGGCAATGAAAGTGTTAAAATTTGTTTGTAACATCATGAAGTACAGTTAATATATAGTTTCTCTCGCTCAATACACTTGACAGGTACAGTGAGAGAGGAGAAAATAATATGGGGTTCACACATACTCTTGTCTTTAGCGACCACCAAACTGAAGTATAATTATTGGCCTGTAAGGCAGGTGGTTGCTGAATACAGGTTGAAGGTAATGCTGAGAGATTTCTGCATTACGTTTTGAACGATTTTTAAAGTGGCGTAAGACAGGTTTTAGTGTTTTTGATAGAGACGTTATATTGAAATATTAACACTGTGTCTCGTAAGGGTCCATGTTGTCTGACTCTCGATCAAAAATTTATAAAAGATTTAGTGAAACGCAAGTACGAGAATGGTTCATGATTTAAAGTCCCTTTATATTTAAGCATTATATTTCCTTGTCAAAAAATGACAATATCGACTTTTGATTCAAGGAAGGTTTGAATTCACTAGTGAAAAAGTCGAGATGCTAGAAAGATCGTTCATTTCGAAGAAATTAACGGGAACCAGCACTTTTGAACGCACATATCCCGAGTGAAAAGAGCGCTACGTAAATGTGGTATAATAATAATAATAATAATAATAATAACCACCAGGAAATCCTGAGTTGGTCGTATAGACCCGTTAATGCAAATGAGCTAGTGTAACGTGATCATCACGTGATTTAGACTGGAGAAAGTACACAAAATGCCGACCCAAAACATCGAAAATTGCGACGGGGTACTCATTTCAAGCTGTTACCGGAGAAGATTAGACGAGAACAAACAAAACAGGTGGTTCACTCAAGACATAGTGTCCAGTTAAGCCAAGAAACATAGGAAATGGAATCAGTTAAGGAACAAGGAAGGAATAAGCTCGCGACTTATGGATCCATTCGTGGTAAAATTATCTAGTGAGTGATGTACATATCGAGTATTGCTTGCTCTTTTCACGAAAGTTAATATCACTGATAAATTGCAACTCCTTGTTTCATTGGGATTGTTCGGCGACCCAATTAATTCACGTCATAATCCCTGGATACATAAAACAATAAATTGCTTTCAGTTTCTTTTTGACTAACGTCGGCTGTTGTGTTTGTTTTCTAATTTATAGATTAAAAATCATACAATTTCGGGATTAAATATTAATGAAGTTTTCAAAGTGTTCTGGCAATATCGTCATACCTAACATGTACTTGCCTTCATGATTTAAATGTTCACTAAGCCTATGTAAATTCATGCAGTATGGAAAATTGAAAGTGTACATATGTAAAATGTGTATACACACGAAGTACATATATATCTGTATTTACTTCGCGGCACACGGTCAACAGGAAATGTTCATATAAACTGTTGTACAATTGATTGCCAGAAGATACAACACATCCTGAGTAAAAGTTCATTGATCCTACACCTAAATAGAATTCTGGAATAACGTATGTAACTATGTGTTCTAACTATTTCACGGACCCTATATAACCTATCAGGACTGATGATTTCATGTGACAAAGATAATTATCAGCGTCTCTAGTAATTCCATGCTAATTACTATTTTGTAACTGAAAAAAAAACACACTAAAAAACAACAACAACAACAAACAACAACAATAAAAAAATGGAAAAATATTTTCCAACTTTTTACTTATGGCATTGCCAGGGTCTACACTACCTGACATTTAATAAGGGTCTATATTGTCTGACATTCAACTAGAGTCTACACTGTCTGACATCTAATCAAGAACTACATTGACATCTAACCAGGGTCTACATTGTCCAACATCTGACCACGATCTACACTGTCTGACATCTGATACCAAAGACTTATATTTGAAACAAATACAAACTCATTTTAACTTAAAAACTGCTTAAGCAAGGATATAGATACCATAAACTAAGAAAAACATTTTCTAAAGTTTACTATCGAAATCTCTCGTACCAATCTAATCTCAAGGCGCTTCTGCGACACGGTGTTTCACATCCTGAATTTTATGGTGATGTAATTTATAAACTTCGTTAAATTGTTGGACATACACATTTTCTCACTTTGTTCACCAGATATGTTAAAAAATTCATTAAAAAGGGATATGATCCTGTAGTACTGCAAAATACTGCATGTTTGGTTGTGAACCCTTTTACAGTTGGCAATCACGCAGGCCTCTTTGCATTTACACCGACAAGAAAGGTTTAGTACTCTATGAAGGCGACCTCTTAAAACCAGAAATGGAGGGAGAACGTCGGATATCTGTACTATCTGTACTATTTCGTTTTTGTCGTACCCTTTATTACTTTTCTACAGTTACTCTGTTTGCAGCTCAATCATTGAGTTCATTAGCGATAGGTGGATACAGTTTGTTCACTTAAATGTTTTCGTTATACATGCACTTTACCACTGTATTTGCCGTCGTGGTTGTTGTAGATTAGTCGGAGAGGGGATACGTTTATTTACACTGTTTGTCTTTTAGGGTGGGGATGGAATAAGTGTGAGGTTGGGCGCCCATAAACCGGTTTAATCCCCCAGTGACTTTTGTCACTGACCGTTCCAAGGCGGTGCTTCCATCTTCCCCTATTGTGTGTTTGTTTTGTCTTTGTGCGCCTCTTGTTGTTTTATAGTTATGTTCATTTGCTGTTTCCTTGTGTTGCTGTTCGGGCAACTGTTTGTTCTGTATGTAGTGTTTCCTGCATGACTCATTTTTGTACTTTTACAAGTTACATTTCACATTTATGGTATTTCAAAGAAGGTAAAATACCAAATACGCTTTAAAAAACACACAAACGTGATAACATTAAGGGCATATTTTACAAGTAAATGAAGGCAATGTTTTATAAGCCAGAAGGACTTGGATTTCCTAG
This sequence comes from Azorinus chamasolen, assembly GCA_963576725.1. Classification (NCBI taxonomy): domain Eukaryota; kingdom Metazoa; phylum Mollusca; class Bivalvia; order Cardiida; family Solecurtidae; genus Azorinus; species Azorinus chamasolen. The sequence goes on from OY755238.1 coordinate 1,766,122, forward strand.
GTAAAATTCTGTTATTGGGAGCAATTTTTCCATGGGGGGGGGGTAAATTTCCTAGGATATCCCCCAGTGGGGAAGAATGTCCACCGGGGGGATTTCTTAGGAATTTTTCCCCTGATGGTGAATATATATACCCACTATATTACCCACTAGTCATTTAAATTTGAAGGGTATCAGTAGACAGCAACTATTCAAGGCATTGGTACCCAGCATTATGAAGAAACCAATGAAGGCCGGACCAGTACTTAGAATGCAAGAAGGAGCTATTTTTACACTCAACCCCTAACAGACTGGTTCAGTTTTGCCTCTATTCCCAGTCTCAGATATTTCAGGATCAAACGAAGGGTATGTAACTGAAATTGCATTTACATGTATACTGAAACAAGAGTGTTTTGAGGAACACATGTGTCACTTGCTCGCAATTGACACAAAAAGTGTTAATATGCTGGAGTGCGAAAATCAGAAAAAGCGGAATAACTCATAAAGTATTGAATGCAGATTGATGGACATTAATTACATGAATGGTCCTCAATGAGAGGAAGCCACATGTGAACTGTAAAAGTTCTAAAATGATTAGTTAAGAAATTACAGCCAAAAACAAAGTGTGACGGACAGACAGACGGACAGACAGACGACGGATAAGTGATCCATAAGTGACACACTGCTTCTCGGCAGGTGACACAAAAATGAGGTAATATTTAATACAATATGGCTGGAGGATTTGATGTCCCAGAATATATGCTATAAGCAAAATAATAAAATATCCGTTATGGATGTATGGAGTTATTAGACAAGGATTGGCATATGTGTATATTTATGTTAACGTTTTACCTGTTCAATATTCATAAGACAAATAATGACATCATGAATATTTATTAGCTGAAAAATTCTATCATATAAAATTTCCAAGGGACTTGACAAAAAATGTAGAATCAGATCTTAGTAGTAGCTGATTTTGGTTACTGACCGTTCCAAGGCGGTACTCCTGCTTTCAGCTTATGGTCAACTTTGTTGTTTAATATGCTTAATGTTTAATGTTTTTTCGTCTTGATATGCGTCCTGTTATGTTTTGTCTTGTGGCTATACTGTTTCTTGTTTGACGGTTTCTGGTGCGGTGTAATTTCGTGTGTGGCTCTCCCTGTTTGACTATTTTCCCATATTTATCATAAGCAAATGACATACTGACCAGATGCTTCTTTGAATAACCATCTGATCTGGATCCACTCGGTTTGCAAACGCATAAAAAAGTATTTATATGTAGTAAAGGGTAAATGACAACATTTGATGAGAGCTGAACAAAGTGGAAATATCACTGCATATTCTCAGCTTACAATCAACCAATTAGTACAAAATAAGGCTAGACAGTTAAACAAATCTTAAAAACAAGTAGAAGGCGAGATGTACATACTACAGATGTCCGTATGCTGCAGGTTGTTTTAACTAAAATATTATATTATTATTTTACATGCATCAAGAGAAAAACGATTGATTTACAAAAGACGTAAAAATTTTTCTTCAATTTTAATTGATGAGTATTATTTGGAAAGGTAAATCCAACTATGTGAGTATCATGCAGCTGTATTATTGCCTATTCTTTAAGTTTTACTTATACTTTGGAAACTAACACTTTAACATGTAATGTTATTTTTTATTTCCAAACAGGTGTTTTTCATTTCAAGCAGTCTGATTAAATTATGGCTAAAGGAGTCCGGGGGCATGCTTTCCCGGGAAAGTTTGGAATTGTGTAGTTTTTAAAACATTGTGATGAATAGAGCATTTGCACCTATAGCAGGCTCTGAACAACAGGAAAGAAATATCCCTCATATTACAACGTCAAATTCTAGAATTAAATTTGAATGAATAAGACTCATCATTATAAACCTGTGATGCATTTTCTATTATTAACTGTGATTATTGTGTATTCAGGCCATTTATTCCACTTAATAAGTTATTTGCGACAATGTCTGTTCATGCAACACCCACTTTGTACCTCCTTATTCACTTCCGGGTTAAAAAGTAAACCCAAGTAATTTTGTGTTGTAATCTCGAAATAAGATATTTTATCTTAAAGGTCAAGTTTTATGTTTATCCTTTGACGTTGGATCGGAGCAAAATTTCTAAATTATACGTCTGTAACAAAAGATCGAGGTAAAATATAGTAACCTAAAATATAAATCGCAACCAATTATTAAACCAGTTATCCCAAAAACACGTCATCTAACCGCTTGCAAACAGGGTAGACCCAGATCAGATAACTCCTGTAGAAAGTGTGTGATTGCTTTTTTGATAAAGTAGACCAAATCAGCTAACTCGTGGGGTCGTCTGATCCACATTGGTCTTTACCACTTCATGACAGTCTATATATGCTATAAATAGACAAGGGCTTTAAGTGACAGAACAGACACCCATGTACCTTAAGTACAACAAATCTGTAACCCTTACATTGTATATGATAATTTCGAAATTTGTTCGGCTACTATCAAGTAAGTGTACTCTTCTGACGGCATTATATACACTGTCATAAATCAAACAATGATTTTCTAAAAACGAAACGTGTTTTCTGGGCCATTGACAAACGTTCGTTCACCCTGGTCTCACCCTATCAGAGCGATAATCTGACAATATGTAGATTCAGCCTTATATTATTCATTAAACAAACAGATCAGACCCTGATAAGATTGTTTCCAGTCGGAGTCCTCTAGCAAGGGTCTACTCTGTTTTGAGAGACATTGAAATACGTATGTCCATAGCAAAGGGTTAAATAATGCACTTTCGGTTTCAAGAAAAAGGAAGCATGACATATATGAATACATAATAACGTGATCATGGTAGAAACTGTAGAAATATATTTATGTAAGTGTCGCCCCTGCATAAGCGGGGCGACTATATGTGTTTACGAATAGTTTGCCTCATGGTAGGAGCAGTGATTTCTGTTACGTTGGGGAAATGAAAGGTTACTTGATTGGGCAATACATATCGCATATACTAATCGATTAAGAGTATGAATAACATATCATAGGTGATAAAAAAGGGCTAAGCATTTTTGTTTTATTATTACATTAATTCTGAAAATGGGTGATTCTTCGAAAGCAAAAGTAGAAATGCAAAAAGAGACAATTGCAGACTCGGTTATATTGGGTCTGCTCATGAGTAGTAATTAAAAGTGCAACACTACTCACGCCCCTAGCACCAGCAAAAGCAGTATTCATTTTTCAAAACTAATGACGTCAAACTAATAATCCCGAATGACCAGAAAAATATGAAAATCTTATTGATACTAAATTGCCGATGCTTTCGAATTTCCGGTGCAATAGTCTTGCCACAAGTGTTACACTCACTTACACCTCGTTACATTACATAAACGTGTATGTGAGAGTAACGAACGACAACTCTGCAAGGAGATTGCAAGTGTTTGTGGAAATAGTTCAGTAAATACACATTCCAGGGTATTGCGTTTGGTTCAATGCCGATTTAAATCTAATTTTAAGAACTAACGTATATTTGCTTTTTACTGGAGTTATTGAAATGGTGAAGTACAGCGGGCGGGCCGGCCGGCTGGACGGGCGGTCGGTCGGTCGGTCGGGCGGGCGGACGGGCAGGCGGGCGGGCGGGCTGACGGACGGGTGGGCGGGCGGGTTTTCAGTTGCCAATTTTGTCAGGACGATAACTCCTATATGGCTCATGCCAATGGATTGAAACTTCATACATTGAAATATCATGATAATGTCCATAACTCTGGCTTCACTAATATTGGAGTTATGCCCCTTTGAACTTAAAAATGTGTTGGTCCATCCGTGCGGTTTTGTCCGGGATGTAACTCATGGACTCCATGGATGGATTGTGAAATCACTTGGCATAAATGTTCCTCTAGAAGGTACGGCGTGTCGCATGAAAATACAGTGTCAATAGCTGAAAGGTCAAGGTTATACTTAGAGGTCTAAGGTCAAAATCATGTATATTTTTAACCGGATTAACAGATTTTGCTTGTTTGAAGCATATCTCCTACACTTTTTTTGGCTAGGATCACCAAATATGGTGTGTGAGTACATCTTATGATGGAGGAATGTCGCATACTATTTATATGTCAATGTGACCTTGACCTTAACCTTGGGCTTCATTTACAAGAAAAACTTATCGGGAGCATAACTCCTATACAAAATCAGCTAGGATTACCAAATATGGTGTGTGAGTTCATCTTGGGATGACAGCGTGTCGCATACTATTTTTAGGTCAATGTGACCTTGAACTTAGACCTCATTTACAAAAAGTTTGTTCGGAGCATATCTCCTACACTACTTTGGCTAGGATCACAAAATGTGCATGGTGTGTGAGTACATCTTGGGATGGAGGAGTTCACATACTATTTATAGGTCAATGTTACCTTGACCTTGGTCTTCATTTAGAAGAACAATTGTCCGGAGCATAACTCCTATACAGAATCAGCTAGGATCTCCAAATATGGTGTGTAAGTTCATCTGCGGATGGCAGAGTTTTGCATACTACATTTTAGGTCAATGTGACCGTGATCTTGAACTTTGACATCATTTACAAAAAAGCTTGTCCGACGCATATCTCCTTCACTACTTCAGCTAGGAACACAAAATATGGAGTGTGAGTACATTTTGGGATGGCGGAGTGTCGCGTACTTTTTTGTAGGTCAGTGTGACCTTGAACTTAGGCTTCATTTAAAATAAAAACTTGTCCGGATCATACCTCCATACTGAATCAGCTAGGATCACCAAATATGGTGTGTGAATTCATTTTGCGTAGGTGGAGTGTCACATACCAATTTTATATCAATGTGACCTTGACATTGAACTATGATCTAATTTTCAAAATAGCTTGCCCGAAGCAAATCTCCTACACTACTCTAGCTAGGATCACAAAATGTGGTGTGTGAGTACATTTTGGGATGACCGAGTGTCCAATACTATTTATAGGTCAATGTGACCATGACCTTGGGCTTTATTTACAAAAACACTTGTCCGGAGAATACCTCCTATACGGAATCAGCTAGGAACACAAAATATGGTGTGCGAGTTCATCTTGGGATGGAGGATGTCGCATACTATTTGTTGGTCAATGTGACCTTTACCTTTGACATCAGTTACAAAGAAAGGCTTGTCTGCATCATATCTCCTACACTAATTCAGTTAGGAACACCAAATATGGCGTGTGAGTACATCTTGGGATGGTGGAGTGTCACATACTATTTATAGGTCAAGTTGATCTTGACCTTTGACCTCGTTTACAAAAAAAGCTTGTCCGAAAAATGTCTCCTACTTACTTCAACTTTGATCACCAAATATGGTGTGTGAGTACATCTTGGGATAGCAGAGTGTCGAATACTATTTATGGGTCAATGTGACAAAAGAAATTTGTCCGAAGCATACCTCCAATACCGAATCAGCTAGGATCGCCAAATATTGCATGTGAGTTCGTCTAGGGATGGCGGAGTGTTGCATACTAATTTTAGCTTAATGTGACTTTGACCTTGACCTTGTTTACAAAAAAGCTTGTCACGTGCATATCTCCTACACTACTTCAGCTAAGATCACCAAATATGGTGTGTGTGAGTACATCTTAGGATGGCAGAGTGTCGCAAACTATTCATAGGCCAATGTGACCTTGACTTTGGGCTTTATTTACAGAAGAAAGTATCCTGAGCTTACCTCCTACACTGAATCAGCTACGATCAACAAATGTGGTGTGTGAGTTCGTCTTGCTGCTAGGATCACCAACTATGGTTTGCGAGTACATCTTGGGATAGCAGAGTGTCACATACTATTTATAGGTCAGTGTGACCATGACCTTGACCTTTGACTTCATTTACAAACAAGTTTGTCGTCCGTACACCGAATCAGCTAGGATCACTAAATATGGTGTATGAGTTCATCTTTGGATGTTTAAATGTTGCATTCTTTTTGTAGGTCATGCGGTAATGACCTTGACCTTTGACCTCAAATATGAAAAAAGATTGTCATTTGGGGTAACTCGAGTTCAAATTGTGGAATACTATGCAATCTTTCCTTTCATTTTGCAGTTGCGTATTGCAGGCCTTCTTACAAAACGGCTATTGTCAGTGCTTTGCTTTGGGGCATTTGTCACGTACTGTGACACATTTCCTGTTCTGGGAGTTATGCCCTTTTGAACATATAAATCACCAGTTGATAGTGAAGGAAAACCCGGTTTGATGTCGTGTCGACATTTCTTGTTAAAGTTTGGTCCACTTAAGAGTTAAAAGCCCACAGATTACGGTGTATAAATAAATGTTTCAGTTTATTATCGATTTGAAATTATAATTTCATAAGTGAATAGAAAGGATCGATCTTCGACCTCGATCATATGCATGACTCATGTAGGAGCTGTCTGATCTGTGTCTACTCCATTTTCAATGCGTGAAATCACGTTTGAATGAGGGAAATGGTCACGCAAAATAATAGATGTTCATCAGAACTTTATTATATTTCTAATTTATAGAGGAGGGTAAAGTGTTCATTCTCGATTATTATCATTCACTATTCAGTGATGGACAACCTTTGATGCTTCGCTACAATACTTTTCTTGTTCGTTCTGGAATGTGAGAAATAATGACATCGTGGATATTAATTAACCCATTTGTTTTCACGATCCCATATATGGGACATAGACAAACAGTGTAGACTCTAATCAGACACCGCATAATGCTAATAGTGCTAATTTATAAATATTCTGAAAATGGTTGATCCCTCGAAAGCAAAAGAAGAAATGCAAAAAGAGAAAATTGCAGACTCGGTTTTATTGAGTCTGTTCATGAGTAGTAATTAAAAGTGCAACACTACTCACGCCCCCTAGCACCGGCTTAAGCAGTATTCAATTTTCAAAGTAATAACATTAAAACATATGAGTCAACACTCAAAGGCAAACAATGTAAATTCTCAAGTCAACACTTAAAGGCAGACATAGCTAATTTATAGGTCGACACTCAAAGGCAAACATTGCTAATTCATAGGTCAACACTCAAGGTAAACAGTGTAAAATCATAGACATAGAATCGTAAAATTGCATACATCCATAGGTACACATTCAAACAGTGGAGACTGATAGACAATTAGTGTGCATACATCGTGAATGAGCCTAGATTGACAGTATCGACCCATATAAACAGACTCATAGACAAATGCATCTACACTGTACGTTTGCTTATGAATATACACTGTTTGCTTATGGATCTATACTGCGTGCTGATGAATCATCACTGTTTGCTTATCGGTTAATGGTGATGTGATTTACAATCTTCGTAAAATTATTTGGCATACCAAATTTCTCACTTTGGTCACTAAATACATTAAAAATTATTAAAAGTGATATGATCATATGGTACAACAACACACTGCGTGTCTGGTTGTCAACCCTTTCACAGTTGGCAATCACGCTTGACTCTTTGCATGTACGTCGACAAGAAATATTTCGTACTCTATGAAGGCTACCTCTTAAATCCGGAAACGGAAGGGGGACGTCGGATAATTGTCTCGTTTTTGTTGTACCCTTTATTACTTTTTTACAGTTACTCTGTTTGCAGCTCAATCATTGAGTACAATAGCGATAGGTGGATACAGTTACTTCACTTAAATATGTTTTCGTTTTACATGCAATTTACCATTGTATTTGCTATCGCGGTTGTTGTAGATTAGTCGGAGAAGGGGTACTTTTGTTTACACTGTTTGTCTTTTAGGGTGGGAATGGAATAAGTGTCAGTTTGGGCGCCCAACAACGGTATAACCCCCCCCCCACACACACACACACACACATACACACGCACTGACCGTTCCAAGGTGGTACTTCTATCTTCCCACTATTTTATGTTTGTTTTGTCTTTGTGCGTCTTTTTATATTTTTATAGTTATGTACATTTGCTGTTTTCTTGTGTTGCTGTTCGGACGGCTGTTTGTTTTGTATGTAGTGTTTCCTGCATGACACATGTTTGTACTTTTATATTGTTTTCTTTAAGATCTTTCCTGTTTGCCCGTGTTTCTACATTGTTGCCTGTAGGTGTACTCGCAAAATCAGTTCTTATGTATAGGTCAACACTCAAAGGCGAACAGTGTTTATTGATAAGTAACACTCAAAGGCAAACAATGTAAACTCTAAAGTCAACACTCAAAGGCAAACAGCTAATTCATAGGTCAACACTCAAAGGCAAACTGTGAATATTCTGAAAATGGGTGATCCCTCGAAAGCAAAAGTAGAAATGCAAAAAGAGAAAATTGCAGACTCGGATTTATTGAGTCTGTTCATGAGTAGTAATTAAAAGTGCAACACTACTCACGCCCCCTAGCACCGACTTAAACAGTATTCAATTTTCAAAACTAATAACATGTAAACTAATGATCCCGAAGGACCAGAAAATATAGCAACACTTATAATGAAGTACGGGGCGACTTTTTACGGCCGCCACACAAGCACTTAACACCTGCTGTTGTGAAGTACATATATTCTGAAAATAGGTCATCCCTCGAAAGCAAAAGTAGAAATGCAAAAAGAGAAAATTGCAGACTCGATTTTATTGAGTCTGTTCATGAGTAGTAATTAAAAGTGCAACACTACTCATGCCCCCTAGCACCGGCTTAAGCAGTATTCAATTTTCAAAACTAATAACATGAAAACTAATGATCCCGAAGAACCAGAAAATATAACAACACTGAGAATGAAGTACGGGGCGACTTTTTACGGCCGCCATACAAGAAGTTCATAGACACAGACTCGTAAAAGGTTAAGACATATAGACAATGGCGAAAGCAATTTAGACTTATAGGCAAACATCGTAGGTAGAAACATAATCAAATGGTGCAGTCTGCTAGACAAACAGTGTACTTACATCGCAAAACAACATAGATCAACAGTATAGAAGCAAACAGCGTTTATCCCAAGGCAAAAACGTAAATTCGCTGCCAATAGTGTAACCCATGGGCAAGCAGTGAAGATCCAAAGGCAACCAGTGTTGACTCATAAGCAAACATTGTAGATCAGAAGACAAACACTGTTCACCCATAGAACAACAATTTTGAACATTTAACAAACAATGTAGAACCATAGGTAAAAAGTGAAGACTGTTTAACATTGTAGATATATAACAATGGTGTAGAACCATCGTCAAAAAGTGTAGATTCTTAGCCAACAGGGTAGAACCAAAGGCAATTAGTGTACAAAGAACCAGGCAAACAGCGTAGATCCATAGGCAAACAGTTTAGGTCCATAGCCAAGCAGTCAAGAACCATAGCAAACCACATAGATCTATTGGCAAGCAATGTAGAGTCATGGAGAAATAGTTTGGATTCAAAGACAGTGTATATTCATAGGCAACAGTGTACCTTCATTGGCATTCCACCAAGACAAATAGACAAAAACGTTTGACTCAAAGGCAAGCAATGTATAATCCATAGGCAAACAGCGAAGATCCTTAAGCAGACATCGCAGATTCACAGGCAAACAATTTAGAATCGTTGTGAAACAGTTAAACCTATAGGTAATAAGCGTAAATCTATAGGCGAACAGTATTGACTAAGATGCAAACATTGTTCTCATAGACTTACAGCATAAATCCGTATGCATACTGCGTAGACCCATAGACAAACACATCACTCAATTAATATGCAATCAGTGTAGACCGCTTGCAATGGCAAACAGTTTAGACTCATGGACCAGCCATTTAGACCACATGCAAACAACGAATACGTATACATAGGCACACAGTACAGAGCCATTGGCAAAAATTTAGGCATATAGGAAAACGTTGTTGACCCATGTTTACTTTGTTGACACATATAACCGTGTAGTTCCATGGGCAAATATCGCACATTAATAAGAAAACAGTGCAGATCGAAAGGCAAACAGCGCAGACCAATATGCAAATATTGTAGATTCACAGATCTACAGGCAAACAATGCATATGCTCATAAGAAAGCAATGTAGTTCCATAGGTAAATAGCGCAGATTAATAGGAAAACAGTGTATATCCAAAGGCAAACACTTGGCATTCACAAGCGTTTATTAATCAACACGCACTGATTAATAATACTGATATACAGCAACACATCTATAAACCTTCCCCCTATGAAAACTGCAAAATTTAAATGTTACTTCACCATTTAAAACAAACAAGTTCGTGTCCCCCACCGGATTAAAATAATCCTCTCCCCCGACCTACCAAAAAATGGTATAGTTGATCATGGTATATACAAGACCAACCTGAATGGTATTTGTAAAACTCCTAAGAAAAACAATATAGAAAGGGGACTAAATCCAACAATATTGATGATAGAGTTAAGGGCCTTGTGTATTTCACTTTTTCTTATCATGAATGGAAAAGTAGTAAAGTCAAGCAGGCAAAGCCACATGCAAGACGCAACCACCACCAAAACACCGATAGACAGCATGACACACACACACACAACCACACACCCAAACGCACACACACACACGAAATGAACACAGAAAACACCAAAAGACACACAAGAACCAGGGACAAACGTTCCAGTTTAAAATCTATTGAACCAGTAGATTAAGAGTTAGTGTCTGGACAAGACAATATGAAAAAATGGGAATAACTCCAAAAATATATATGCTAGAGTTATGGCCCTTAAGCAAGACACTTTTTCTCACCATGCCTGTTCCATTTGTTCCAACTGAACCAGTGGGCAAAGAGGTATTGTCCGGACAAGAAATTATGAAAAAGGGGAATAATTCCAAACTCTTAATGATAGAGTTATGCCCCTGATGGATGACACTTCCTCTCACCATGCTTGTTTCATGTCTGAAGGTATTACTGTTCATGAACAGACTCAATAAAACCGAGTCTGCAATTTTCTCTTTTTGTATTAAAAGTACAAGTACAAAAATGAGTCATGCAGGAAATACCACATACAAAACAAACAACTGCCCGAACAGTAACTCAAGGAAACAAATGTACATAAATATAAAAACATCAAGAGACGCACAAAGACAAGACAAACAGATGGAAGTACCGCCTTGGAGCGGTCAGTGACAAAAGCCACTGGGGGTTAAATCGGGTTTGGGGCGCCCAACCTCACACTTATTCCATTCCATTGCCTTAAAAGACAAACAGTGTAAACAAGGGCATGTTGTATTGCTATGCAAGACATTAGTCCCCCACCGGACTGAAAAAAATCTCCATTCTCCCCACCCTACCCACCCATCGTGTGGTTGACCATGGTATATACATGACCACCTGGATGGTATTAGTACCTACTTTCATACATTGAATCAGTAAATAAAAAGTTATTGTCCCGAAAGTTATTGTCCCGACAGGAAAATATGAAAAAGGGGAGTAACTCCAAATATATTAATGCTAGAGTTATTGCCCGTGTGCATAACACTACACCTAGTCATGCTTGTTCCATATGAGAAGTTTAAAATCAATTGAACAAGTACATAAAGAGTTATTACCTGGATAAGAAATTATGAAATGGTAATAAGTCAAAAATATAGATGCTAGAGTTATGACCCTTGTGTATAACACTACCCCCTCATCATGCTTGTTCCATATGTGAAGTTTCAAATCAATTGAACCAGTAGATAAAGAGTTATTGTCCGGACCAAAACTATGTAAAAGGGGAATAACTCAAAAAAAAGATGCTACAGTTATGGCCCTTGTGCATGACACTAGCCCTCATCATGCTTCTTCAATGTGTGAAGTTCTAATAATTTCAGTACTTCTTTTTCTGAAAATTGAATACCGCTTAAGCCGGTGCTAGGGGGCGTGAGCAGTGTTGCACTTTCAATTACTGTTCATGAACAGACTCAATAAAACCGAGTCTGCAATTTTCTCTTTTTGTGTTGCAATTTTTGCTCTCGGGGATCACCCCCTTTCAGAATTTAAGTTCATGAGTCATGCTTCTTACTGTAACCAAACATGAACATATTGTGCAGTATTAAAACTTGTATAAAACAAATATTAGAACGAATTAATGTTTATTAGAACTTTGTCACGTAAATGCACAACTGTAATTGAGCAATAAAACTATTTCTGGGTTGAAATTTATTTGTAGAACAACACCCAATATCCCCATCTCCCATATATTAACAAGTTTATAAAACAAGAGTCAAGGATGGTGACCTATCGCCCACTTTGTATGATCAACTGATATGTTATATACTACTGCCAAATGTGTTCAAGTCGCTGTATTTCACTTTGATAGGAGGGCGTTCGAAGAATAATTCATACGAAGTTTAATTATACATCATTCTACAGTTAAAGAATATGTCATTTAAAGAAATTGCCGACCGAAAGCGTATACTATAATTTTGATAAAAGTCTGAGAACCATTCCTGTGATGTTTGACCAAATCGCATCCAATGGTTAAGCGAGGGATATTGTTTAAATATTAAAAATGAATTGGATAGATACCATCCTAAGCATCGCTTGTTTGAAGTTTGATCTCTATAAATTAGGAGACTGTATTGTTTAATGTAATTATTTATTAAATCATTAAACAAATATAAAAATCAATATCAACTTTGACGATTATCGCATCGTACACTTGTGTTAATTATAAACCTTATATCATCCGGTGAAGAGCAGACAAGGGACTAATTGGTGAAGGTTACGGTTGCATGTAAGTATGTGCTTCATTTGTGCATGCTCCGAGGTTGCTGTGAACTTTCGTGTGACATCTCCTGTCTGACTTCCATTGTGTTTTGGAACCAAAATATTAACATGTTCTGTATAGTTTTTCCTTGGGCGATAAGGGTTAGGTTAGAATATGCGTAGACAAGCCAAATTTTGTCGTTTGAAAACATAATCGTCTGTTACAGTTTCATATTAGTTTTTCTTCAGTTCTGTTCAAAACACATTGTGTTTTGGAACCAAAATATTAACATGTTCTGTATAGTTTTTCCTTGGGCGATAAGGGTTAGGTTAGAATATGCGTAGACAAGCCAAATTTTGTCGTTTGAAAACATAATCGTCTGTTACAGTTTCATATTAGTTTTTCTTCAGTTCTGTTTAAAACACATCCGTAGTTACAAACAGTTTGAATCCTGATCCAAACTGTTTGCACTTTGTACTATGTTATTACGAACAACCCATGCGTTAAAAAGGGTATACAGGATTTCCATTCAAAATACGTTTTTGTTCCTGCTGATAAGGCATCAAATAATGTGATTATTATTTGACGATTACATTATATCGATGTCTTGCAGCAAGAAATTATTGATACAAAGTCATACATTTCAGTAACTACAGACGAAAAGACCATCGTTTCAGACCATGTCAAAAAGTATGAACAACTTGGAACCAATATTAAAATTACACAACATAAACTTCCTACAATGTATTGGTTACCAAAACTACATAAAAAACATATAAAGCGCGTTTCTTTGCAAATTATAGCTCCTGTACAACTACCGATTTGTCTATACTTTTGACTTCTTGTTTAACGAAGGTAAAATAACATGTAAAATTCTACTGTAATAAGACTTATGACTTATTCTGGAATAAATCTCTTCTGGTCTATTAAGAACTCTTCAGAAGTCTTAAACAAACTTAGGAACAAAAGGTATCATGCATCCACTGTAAGCACGTACGATTTTTCTACTTTATACACAACTCTTCCTCAACTGACTAACTTAATCCAGAAAGTATTTGCCCGGGAAAAAACATTTCTGGCATGTAATGCTGAAAAAGCCTTCTTTACTGACGAGCAAATGAAATATTACACCAACTTGACTTGCTCAGAAGTTTGGGAATCTCTAACCTTTCTTTTGGATAACATATTTGAACGTTATGACAATACTATATACCTTTAGGTAATTGGTATTGCTATGGTACGAATTGTGCACCACTTGTCGCAGATTTGTTTTTGTACTGCTATGAGAGAGAGTTCATGTTACGTTTGAATCCTCAATCACAAGAAGAAGTTATAAAAGCCTTCAATGAAACTTCACGGTATTTGGATATTTTTTACTTAGATAACAATTATGCAGCTTTTCTTGATCTAGACCTTAAAATTGATAATGGAATTATTTCTTCTAAAATATATGACAAAAGAGATGATTTTGATTTTAATATTGTAAATTTCCCTCATCTTGACGGAGATGTTCCCCGTACCCCATCTTACGGAGTTTATTTATCTCAATTTATTCGTTTTGCTAGAGCTTGTTCAACTATTGACGATTTTAACAATCGAACTCTCATTTTAACTGAAAAGCTGCTTAAGCAAAGATATAGATACCATAAACTTAAAAACTTTCTCTAAATTTTACTATCGAAATCTCTCACTTATTGGCAAGTACCAATGTAATCTCAAGGAACATCTGCCACACGGTGTTTCACATCCTGAATTTTATGGTGATGTGATTTGCAAACTTCATAAAATTATTTGACATACCCATTTTCTCACTTTGTTCATCAAATATGTTAAAACAATCATTAAAAAGGGATATGATCCTGTGGTACTACAACATACTGCATGTTTGTTTGTCAACGCTTTTACAGTTGGCAATCACGCTGGCTCCTTTGCATGTACGCCGACAAGGAAGGTTTAATACTCCATGAAGGCGACCTCTTAAATCCAGTAGTATATAAAAGAGGGGTTCTGGGCCAACCCCTAACAGACCTCTATACTTCAAGCTAACCGCTATAACAATAGAAAAATGGTTAGTTAAGGGTCTATGGGATTTCTCGTTTTATGGGTCTATTCGCTATATAAATTTGTTTACTTTTAAGCACCATCACACTCCACGCATATCTATTAACCTGTTTAAAGCTTACAGTTTATCGCCCCTTCATAATAAGCCCCGCACCCCCACCACTGGGGCTGATCGTTCTATGACAGCAGACGACAATTTTAAGTAATAATCCTGTTACATATTTTGAGGATTACGAAGGAGGAAGTAATTTGTCAGTCAGCTTAACTCTCAACTGTTTACAAGCGGTAAAACATGGGGCTATAAATTAAAGACTCATTGTCTGTTTGGGTAACTAAAATATGCTAACTTGGAAAACCAATATATTGCACAATGACTTTATGTTCCTTTATAAACAAAATTTAAACAGCTGTTAATGTGTACACATTGACTGACTAACCTAATGATTGGTAATCTATGGCGCGGTTTAAAATCCCGTAAGTTAATACCAATGGATTGATTGACTGAATGATTGGTAAACTATGGCACAGCTTAAACGCTCGTAAGTTAATACCAATGGATTGAGTGGACCCTGGGGCAAATAACCGCGGATAAAATATCTTCTCTATCTAAGACCTCAGTGCCTAGTGTACACAAAGAGGATTTTGCAAAGCAAATTCGGTGCGGGTTCAAATCAAACCGTCGATATTTTTTTTTCTCTAATATAATGGTGTGTGAAATTTATACACAAAAAGGATTTAAAATGTGGTGTTGTATCCAGAAGTTTAAAATATTTCTGATAAATATAGTATCCACCATACATTTGAGAAAGAGGCAATGGAAGAAGTAATAACAGCAACAGATAAGGATAAAAAAATCTTCAATAAATTTTGTGTGGATAATATTAGGCTATTGAATAGATTGATCAGGCACCATCCTAAAAATAAGATATTAAGAGAAATTAGTAAGTAATGCCAATAAGTCAAAGTGTGGATGTCATTAACATAAATACACTGTTCTATAGTCGGTTTTATAAACACAACTAAACATTTGGAATGATATTATTATACAATAGAGAACAATTTCACAAGAATCTACTACAGTCCGAGAGGTTATTGGAGAGGGGTGGCGGCTATAAAAAATCTGGCTAAAGCCGCGAAGGTCGCAGAAAATGAGGCCCGATCATAGTTAACGAAGCAGGCAATATGGCAGATAACCCTTCCTGCTCCCAAACAAATCCCACGACCAGAATTTGACGTTTCAGTTCCGAATGATATCCATCAAGCTGAATTCCTTTTTTTGCCTAATGATAAAGTCCGAAGAAAAACTTATAAATACGCCCTTACTGTGGTTGACGTGGCAAGTCGCTATAAAGCTGTGGAGGCCCTAACGACAAAATAAGCTACAGAGGTGGCCGCAGCCCTCAAACGTTTTTACAAGCGCGGGCCTCTCCGTTGGCCCAAACTTCTTCAAGTAGATCCCAGGAGAGAGTTTATGGGTGCGGTCAGTCAAGTGCTCACAGAGCATAAAGTTAAAGTGAGGCGAGGTCGTGTGGATATCCATCGTGACCAGGGGATTATTGAGCGTTTTATTAGAACTTTAGCAGAGCGTATGTTTGGCTACCAATATGCTCAAGAAATGTGACTACCCACAGGTGAGCAGTCATCTGAGTGGGTTGAAAGATTGCACGCCGTCGTTTCTGCTTTAAACAATGAAGAAACCAGGCTTACCGGTAAACGTCCATCAGAAGCGATCAAACAGAAATTTATTAAATCAGGTCCCTCAGCTTATATTTCAGGACGTAAAGTTGGTGAAGGAAATCTCTTCAGATATTGGGGTTCGATACCTCTACCAACCTGGAAAGTTGGAGGGCGGGCGTAGACGGGCAACTGACCCTATAGGGTAAATATTTACAAGATATCACGATCAGTTATAAAAGCCGACGAACCAATATTGTACTATCTCCAGGATGGGCCCTGAGCGAGGTTATGTCCGCAAAGAACTTCTTATAGTATCACCCGACACATAACAGCCACCCGATGGGGGCTCCCTACTGAGGTGTTAGAGGTATCCGATAGTGGCCGTAGGCTAATGTATTAATACCATCATTCGCGATCCAATGTTTCGAGTCAAATGGGGATATAGATACCGTATTCTTATATTGCCCGTATATACGATGTTTATCCGACATCAGTAAATTCATACCAATGACGGAAGATTCTCTTTTCGGATAGAGATTCTTTATATTGTTCGTGTTTGATAAACAATTTTACAACTACTTTACTTACTCCTTTAGCTTTTTTATGTTTATGCCAGAGGTTTCGAGAATACTATACATTTTAGGCCTCAGACCAACGTATTCTTCGATAGGACGCTCTGTACACTCATCCTGGATCTTACCCAGATCTTTTTTATTTTTTTGTGCTATAAAGTGTGTGGTTAGATGGGTATCGTATAAATCAGCATTCTGAGCGATATCTCTGTACACAGAAGGCGATATCTGTGTATAGTAACTGACAGCACCCCCATAAAAATTTTTCAGCCGGTTATAATAAAAGTCGTACATGAGGGTTTTTGATAAATCGAGAACGCTCATACCTACATGTACTGGGCGGTTTAGAATCAGGCTGCTCTTATGGATCTGAATAGCTGCAAGATCATCATCAAATATAGTGACCCTCGCAAATGATGGACTAGCTGTCAGTTTCCGATGTTTATCTTCTTCTGAACCTCTCACCAGTTTTACATTCACTCAGCGTCTTAGATTTTCCATTGTTTTCCCAAACACACTGTTGTTCATTAATTTGTATAGGTCTTTTTCAAAATCGCTAGTGGCTTTTTTCTCAGTTCTGTATTCATACGAATGTATGGCTCCATCCAGGGACTCTGTTTGAAACGTAGGGTCCTATAGATTTTTTTAAATTTCATTCCAAGCGAAAGGTAAAGCTGTAGGTTTCGATAATGTAGAACATAATTTTCCTTATTTCGAAGATTGGGTACCAGTTTTCCAACCTCTGTAGTCATCTAGAAGTTGATTCTGGTACTCAGACAGCCACTCTTTACCGATGTTCATCCGCTCTGGAGCTAGTGGGTACGCATTATGCTCGTCATGTAACTCTTCGGGGTACTCCAGATCAACTCCCAAAATCATACCCTCATCTGAGTCGGCTTCCATTGTTGTTGCATCTATGGTGTTACAACCCCCACTGGTAAGGATTGACTCATCGCCCATCCATATAAGGTATTTGCACCAAGGTACATTATATATGTATTGGGGTTATTAGCGTCATAACCTTTAACAAGAGAATTATTTGCTTTTCCGTACCTGGTGGATGACGAAGAGATGCTAGTCATACTCGGTAAGTAATTCAAGTTCGATTTCCGTTTTCTTAAGTAGGGCGTCCCATGATAAACCTGGGCTTGTATAATAATGTGCTGGATCGAGGCCATATTGACACCTACATGTTTTCCGAAATGCCTCAAAGAAATCCGCCAGAAGTAAGACATCGGTTCGATTATATAGATCATGGTAGTCGCCTAATGACTTACAACTAAATTTATCCCATACCTCTTGCGCGTGTTTATAATCTTCTTCGCTGATTCCTGACAATGTTAATGTACTGTAGAAGGATTCCAGTGGTGGTATTTTTTTCTCATTAAAGCGATTCCAATCGTCCATATACTCATATGGGTAGACTCCCTTCCTTATTAGCAGTGAACGTCTTACAACGTCGGGTAGTAATTATAAAGGCCTCCGGAGGATTGGCCGACACCAGTCTATCAAGGGTGGAAAGAAGGATTTGGGCACTATCTATAAAACGTAGCTGATTGAGGTTGAAGGATATATATTTTTCAGTATTATTTGGAATGCACGTTATTTCTCCTTTCACATTTGAAATTGCCTGCATAAGTAAATGCGAATCATATCCCCTAAGATTATGGAAGACCAGAGGAATGGCAGTTTGTTTGGGTTTAATTTTCAATTTTAGGTTACAGACATTATGAGCCGATCCCCGATATTTTCCAGTGATGTGGCAGTGGTCGCGGACAGAGTCGCCCTCGAGAGGTTTTTTACATACGTGACATATTGTGGACTTTCTATAGTTTTCCTTATCTGTTTTAGTCATCAACATGTTCTTAGGTTTAGCGAATACGGTTTTTATTTTATTTTCTTCTTTTTGTAATGAATGAAGGAAATGTTCAGCTGCATTTGGTCCTCTATACTCAACTGGGGTCTCTGTTTTCCCATCATACCTGACTACTACGTAACAATAACTACTGACTTCGTGGTATTGGGTGTTCCTAGTATTAATTTTTGAGGAGTCTAAATCGACTCCTTCTATTTTTCTGGGAAGAGATTCAAAGTCTGCATAAATGATAAAGGGAACTGAAAGTTGTTTTTGGTGATTAATAAATGTGAGTTTATTTTTTCCTTCCTTTGGCATATCAACTCGCACTGCAGTTTGACCATTCCCTCGACAGTCTGGTTTATGGGCTTCGAGTAGGTCTTCCCGGGTGTAACCATGAAAGCATCTCTCACAGAAGTATTTACGGGATTTATATTTACTTTGATTATATAATACGCAGTTTAGGTCTTTTATCGCTGTGTAATGAAATTTTCCATCCTTTTCTATCAGGAGTAATTTAATTTTTCGCATAGGGGCTGGCTGTTTGCTTATATGGTAACTTATAACTCCCTTTTCCCGTCCAAACACATTGATAGCAAAATCATTTTGTTTCTCAAATTTTGGTATTTAAAAGATGAGTGTTGGAGAGTTAATTCCTTTTCGGTTTAGGCGGTCTTTCACGTTATAATATTTAGAAGGTCTTTCAGGATGGTTTTCTACCGGAAATAATATCGAGAGAATACTCCATCATACAAAGTCATCGTCCTTGTGTTGCACATTTATCACCGCATGTTTGTTTGTTACAACTTTAGGTAGTTCTATGTAAGAACCACCTCTTAACGGTTGATACCGTGCTATGTCCAACCATAAATTATCTACTTGATCAACCACCCATCCAGAGCCTCTCTGGGTCCATTTCGCGAGATTTTCGAGAAAAAACTTCTTGTCAAACCTCGTTAATTTCATTCGCCTGTTGAATTACCTTCTGCCTGCTCCGTAAGACTGGTTCGGTGTATTCCTCAACTCCTTCCCGCTTTGCTTCACTAAGCTGAACTTTAACTGATTGTTGAAACTTAACCCCACCGAGATATAAGACTTCTTCTTCCAGTTTTTTTTTATGAATTTTAGACTTAGCGTATTCAGGAAAACGCTGTTAAATCCATATGTCCTACTGGTACATCTACCCTCCAACTGTGTAGGTACTTTCCGAATACTTTGCGGTTTTGATGGAAATTAAAGTGTTTATCTAATATATATATTTTTTGCTAGAAAAGCCACTTTTCACCGTGGATAGGGCGGTCTCTCACCGGTTTCTCTTTCAAATTCATTTCTCAATGCTCTCGCTCTGTCACCATAAGTGGGAGTTGGTTCTCGGGTTGGTGGCGGAAGTTCCCCCGTTATCTTGAATTTTTCTAACCTTTCTTTTAATTCCTTAAGATCCGCTTTAGATCGCGTATAAGGGGGTCGCTCACCGCTTTCTCTTTGAAACTCGTCCCTCAATGCTCTCGCTATATCCCATAAGTGGGGGTTCGGGTTATTTGAGGAAGTTCGCCCGTTGTGTTATATTTTTATACCCCCCTTTTGAAAAAATGAGGGTACATTGCTTTGCACATGTCGGTTGGTCATTCGGTCGGTCTGTCGGTCGGTCGGTCGGTAGATCAATGGTTTCCGAATGATAACTAACAAAAGACTATGCATAGAATCTTCAAACTTGCTGTGGTGGTTGTTCATGACAAGTAGATGACACCTGTTGTTTTTGAGGTCACTAGGTCAAAGGTCAAGGTCACAATGACCTAAAATGGTGAAATATTTTCCGATCAATAACTGCTCAAGGGTTTGGTTTCAAACTTGCTGTGATGGTTTTTCATGACCACTAGATGAACCCTATTGTTTTTGCGGTCACTAGGTCAAAGTTCAAGGTCACCATTACCTTAACTGGTTAAATGGTTTCCGATCAATAACTGCTCAAGGGTTTGGCTTAGAGTCTTCAAACTTGCTGTGGTAGTTGGTCATGACCACTGAATGACCCCTGTTATTTTTTAGGTCACTAGGTCAAAGTCCAAGGTCACCATGACCTTAACTGATAAAATGGTTTCTGATCAATAACTGCTCAAGGGTTTGGCTTAAGATCTTCAAATTTGCTTAGGCGGTTGGTCATGCCAACTAGATGAGCCCTGTCGTTTTGAGGTCACTAGGTCAACGGTCAAGGTCACCATGACTGTAATGTTTCTTATATATTTTTAATGTTAAGCCTTGTGTAGGTATTAATCAACAAGCCAACGTCCAGTTTGCATACATACGCATTTATTCTTCAGTGGCTATTTACTAAGTGTTACCAGGGAGATACTACAGGGTGTGTATATTTCATACTAACTAGGTCAACAGGTATACTAATAAGAACTGATTCCAAATACTCTACAATGATAAAATGGTTTCTGATCAATAACTGCTCAAGGGTTGGCTTAGGATCTTCAAATTTGCTTAGGTGGTTGGTCATGACAACTAGATGAGCCCTGTTGTTTTTTAGGTCTCATGGTCAAAGTTCAAGGTCACCAGGATCTTGACTAGTGAAATGGTTTCAGATCAATAACTGCTCAATGGTTTGGCTTAGAACCCAATTTCCAGACCCTCGCTTTTACAAAGACAATCGTCGCCCGAATCGATTCAGATTTCTGCACATGCACAATACACGTACTGGTAAAGTGCAGTCTAGTTGCTAGATCCGACGCCCATTTTTCGAAACTTGTAAAACCGTCATTTTGACTTTATCCAAATGACGTCAGAATAGCGTCATTCCCTCAGTTTAGTTTTTAAAACCGTTTGCATGCTTAGAAATAGTATCTGCTCTATCTCTGGACTGCTTAAGATTTCGCCAATGTTTACAAATGTAATAAACAGGTTATTACACGGGTGAATAAGAACGCAGATTGATATTGTCCCTTACTTTTATATAGACTCTCGACCTATTTTAAGCCCTCGGACAAATATCAAGGTGACGGGCTTATATCACTTTGCGGCCCTAGTCACTCGTGTAATAACCTCTATGTATTGTCCGAGCGGGCCAATACGGACCTAGCGACGGGCCAATAACCACCAGTGTGCCCGCTGTCAAAATAATTGTTCTGAATCTATAGCAACAGAACCCCGATACGTGGCGAATGTATCATTCTGCTCCGATGCTACACATGTTGTCAATGTGCTCGTACACGTACAGATTAACATCCAACCCCCGCTTTTACAAAGACAACACTCGCCCGATTCGATTCAGATTATGCACATGTACAATACACGTACCGATAAATAAAACGTGCTTTGTTGAAAACCTAGACTATAAATAGTAACAAAATGGCCGTAGACAAATGCCATTACGAACTCATGTGACCAATCCATAATGGCAAAGTAGGCCGATTATTCATCTGCCCACGACCTTTTTTCACGTGCAGTACGTTGATGTTAGCAAATTTAGCTGAAATACTGATTATGCACTGAATATTCATAGAATTGGCAGTGACATCTTTATATACTTATGTGTAGAAACTATATCGTTGGGTTTTGACTGATAGAATATTGCACACATTAAGGTTAACAACTCGCAAATGTATATTGTCTGCTTGGGCAACGTAATTGTGCAGTTACCTGTTGTTTTGAATGGGCTTAAGTAACTGTCCACCGAGTTCTCTCTTTGGTC
Source organism: Azorinus chamasolen (assembly GCA_963576725.1). NCBI lineage: Eukaryota > Metazoa > Mollusca > Bivalvia > Cardiida > Solecurtidae > Azorinus > Azorinus chamasolen. Next base: position 1,788,559 of record OY755238.1, read on the forward strand.
ATGAAAATTGCACGTTTATACTGTCCAGCCAGCGTTTAATAATTTGATACTGCTATTTCATAGCGGTCTCAGATTAGTTGAGTCAATGATATAGTGATACTCAGACTGATATAGCCTGCAGACCCATAGTGCTCAGGGTTCGGAGTGTTGCTGGACCATCTTTTTGAGGCTGTCTTTTTTAAGCCGTCTTTTTGAGGCAGTGTTTTCGAGCACGGGCTCGGATCATACTGCAGGCAGGCTTCAAAACGTTAGGTTTTATAAGCTTCTTGAAGCAGGTTTTATACACTACTCAAGATAGGTTTCAAAGCGAAGGGTTGTATACATGATGTGAGACATAGGGTCTGAGAAGTTGGTTTGAAGTGACTGTAGTGTTGAAACAGCTTCAAACCACCGGTTTCAACAGGGTTTGATGCTTAGGGTCTCAACTCGCATAGTCTAGTGTTATACAGCTCACAATTATAGAGTTTCATGATATAGCTTGAGGATTTAGTTCCGAGCATCATTTTGAAGATGAGGCATTGGCCGACCATCTCGCTGGTTTGGGACTGTAGTAAATATTCAGTTATATTCCATTGTTTTATTGTTGGCTCCAAAGCTGAGATATTGTTAATCACCATAACATAGTTTTTTGTGTATAGTGTCATGTTTTCATAGTGTTTGTCTCGGGCAAAAGTACACAAATGAGTCATGCAGGAGAACAAACAGTCGCCCGAACAGCAACACAAGGAAACAGCGAATGTACATATCTATAAAAACAACAAGAGACGCAAACGTTTGGGTGTGTGGTTGTGTGTGTGCGTGTGTGTGTGTCATGCTGTCTATCGGTGTTTTGGTGGTGGTTGCGTCTTGTATGTGGCTTTGCTTGCTTGACTTTACTACTTTTCCAAACATACAATAGGGGGAAGATGGAAGTACCGCCTTAGAACGGTCAGTGACAAAAGTCACGGGGTGGGGACTAAACCGGTTTTCGCCGCCCAACCTCACACTTATTCCATCCCCATCCTAAAAGACAAACAGTGCAAATAAACGTATCCCCTCTCCGACTAATCTACAACAAACGCGATGGCAAATACAGTGGTAAACTGCATGTAAAACGAAAACATAATTAGGTGAAGTAACTGTATCCACCTATCGCTAGTGTACTCAATGATTGACCTGCAAACAGAATAACTGTAGAAAAGTAATAAAGGGTACGACAAAAACGAAATAATACAAATATCCGACGTCCTCCTTCCGCCTCCGGATTTAAGAGGTCGCCTTCAAAGAGTACTAAATCTTTCTTGTCGGCGTACATGCAAACAGGCACGCGTGATTGCCAACTGTAAAAGGGTTGACAACGAGACATGCAGTATGTTGTTGTACTATAGACTCATATCCCTTTTTAATGATTTTTAATGTATTTAGTGAACAAAGTGAGAACATGGGTATGTCCAATATGTGTACGAAGTTTGTTAATCACATCACCATAAAATTCAGGATGTGAAATGTCACAGGTCCGCCTTGGGATTATTTTTGTACTTGCCAATAAGTGAGAGATTTCGATAATAGAATTTAGAGAATGTTTTACTCAGTTTATGATATCTATATCCTTGCTTAATCATCTTTTCGGTTAAAATGAGACTTCGACTGTTGAAATCATCAACAGAAGAACAAGCTCTAGCGAAACGAATAAGCTGAGATATATAATTAATGTATGATGGGGCACGAGGAACTTCTCCATTAAGATGAGGGAAAATTACAATATTAAAATCATAATCATATATTTTATCATATGTTTTAGAAGAGATCATTCCATTGTCAATTTTGAGATCTAGACCCAGAAAAGCTGCATAAGTGTCGGAAAGGTTAGCCTTATTCAGTTTGAATTCTTTTGGGTACATTGTAGGAATCAAAGCATCAAAGAAAGGGTTATCTAAGTTAAAAACATCATCAAAACATCGAGGAGTGTCATTGAAGGCTTTTATAACATCTTTTTGTGATAATGGATTCGAACGTAACATGAAATCTCTCTCATAGCAGTACAAAAACAAATCAGCGACCAGTGGTGCACAATTCGTACCCATAGGAATACCAATTACCTGACGGTATATGGCATTCTCATAGCGTACAAATATGTTATCCAGAAGAAAAGTGATTCCAAACTTCTGAGCTAGTCCAATAGGTGTAACATTTCATTCGCTCGTCAGTAAAGAAAGCTTTATCAGCATTACATGCCAGAAATGATTTTTTTCTCGGGCAAATACTTTCTGGATTTTAAGTCAATAAGTTTATCTTTAATTAAATCATGAGGAAGGGTTGTGTACAAAGTAGAAAAATCACATGTGCTTACGCTGGATGCAAGAAACCTTTTGTTCTTAAGTTTGGTTAAGACTTCTAAAGAGTTCTTAACAGACCAGAAGATATTTATTCCAGAAGTCTTATCACAATAGAATTTTACACGTTCTTTTATCTTCGTTAAACAAGAAGTCAAAAGTACAGACTCAATAGCTTTACGTTGTCTAATGTGCATGTCATAGCCTTTCCAACCCCCGCCCAGATGACGCGCAGCTGCCAACCTGACATTTGCCGTATATGACAGAATCGCCTGAGCGTCCTCTGGATGGGTCCCTATATAGACCGATGCGTAAATAAGAAAGGCATCAGCCCGTAATTCGATGGTATTGATTTGTCGGTTGTTCTGATATGACAGTCAATTGCCCAGTTGAGTCCACAACCAGTTGGGGCATTTGATGTCCCGGCTGGAACCTGTTCTCAAGAAGGCCGGGCAAGTCGGCGTACTGACCCTGCCCAATCTTATCGCGCACTGCCTGTGGCACATGTAAGCCTAGGCCAGAGTGGACGCTAGGTGCTAGAATGGGTTGTACTAAATGCAAATCAACATTACCTAAAGCAATGTCTACTGGTGACTGCACGTCAACACTCGGAACAGGCATCTGGAGTGGTTGTGGGTTGATAACTGGAGCAGCAAGCATGTCTGGAGTGACCGTTGGTCCATCAGGTATCACAATGGCGTTACTATGTGCGGCCGGTGAAGCCTGTTGGCCATCCCCAGACCGATCCATGTCAATCAACATGGTGGCAGGCTGGACTGTTGCTGGTGTAGGTTGGGGTGGTGGCGTAGGGCTATGGTCCTTAAAATTTGCTGGCGCTCTACGTTTACGGGATCTGCCTGAGCGGTTCATCTTAAGACATGAAAGAAAAATGGACATAGCATTAAAATCTGGTCGCTAAACTCATTGAGCAGGCAAAGACTTTGAGTTGGGTGACGTTGGTACAAACGACCACCACTGTAATATATATCACATGACTATCAAATATCACTACCTAAGACCCTTTCCGATTCTGAAATTAAAAGTATTAATAGTATTTCATTTTGATACGATTCCGTGCCCGCGTATTCTTTTCTACAGCAAATTACATTTCACAGACATATCAATGACAACAGATGTCGTATTCACGAATGTTGATGACGTAACCGAGATAAGATACGATCTATTTAACGCCGCCAAGGTTTAAAATAATAGAGTCTATATGGGTTGCCAATAGCATGTATATAAATCTATTCTACGTATTGTCTTATTGAAAGTCAAACACTACTTCCTCTGTATTTGTAAATCAGCTGCAAAAAACAACGCCGGTTTAAAATATTTGACAACGCAGTAAAGGTTTGACCCTCAAAACATGAATGAATGTGATCAACGGATCCGCGTGCACCAGCCCCATAAGAGTGGAATGACGTCAGAGCTTTACCAGACTCACTAACAAATGTTCAGACTCACTAACAAATGTTTCCAGATCAGTACATTACCTGCAAGATCGCTAATTAAAGCTTAAGTATAAATAAAAAGAGGCAAAGTCAACAAGCTAATATCTACGCAAATACATATGGAATATGTCACGGAACCCTATACTACAGTAAAACCTCGATTATTCGAATTTTCTGTATAAACGAAATTAGATATTTTTAGGCAGGTGGCTGCTTAATGCATGGTGAAAGTCCTAGAGGAGCTTTCTGCATGACTTTCATCATGCATTAAGCTGCCACCTGTCTTACAGATCTATAATAATACGTATTTTAGTATTCGAATAATCGAGATTTTACTGTATATTCCAGGGACAATCAACCGCAATCGGGATCGATAGGGGTGAACCTGAGAATTGAAGTATTGCGTAGAGTAGCAAAACGTTTGCATTACTACCATTCTATAAACGTGGTCGCTCGTATACCTCGATGTCAACAAACAAGTTCTAAATTTACTAAATGTTCAAGGAGCAAAATCACCCACTTCTTCTGTTTTTCAAATGGTCGCTAAAAGGGGACGGTGATTGTGTAGAAATCCCCTCCAAAAGTTTGCCAACCGATTCGCCCCATTGTTATGTCGCCAAACAATCAGCGTTATACTGGTGTTATAACGCTCAATATGTACATAGTCAAATGTAAAGTCCTCGTTAGTTTAGAACTAGTGGTTATAACGTCGATATTCAATAAAAAATGTCAAAGTATGACTTGTGCGTGCCCTCTGGTCATAAAGTAATGTTGGAGTGTTCTGCATTACATTGTCATCCTGTATTAAGCAACCGTCTGCTTTTTAAGATTACCTTGTCCAATCATTATAAGGTCGCATTCACGCTCAGTCAGAAGTTTATGAAAAGCTTCGAATGTAAGTGAAAACTTTAACAGATTGTATTTTAAGCAGACGTCATTTCCACATCATTCTATGGGCTAACCCTTTCTATTTCTATGTTTATTCCAAATTCGAATTACTTCTGAATATTGAAACAAAATAATTATAAGGAAATACGGAAGGAGGAACAATGTGGCCGTTTTAGAAAGTAAAGATAAAGCTCTTCCAGATTACATTAGCAAAAGAGCCGTCTGATCTGGGTATATACTGTTTGCAAATGCTTGAAAACACACTTGTATGAAGGAAAGGGTTACTTTTTTTAATTTTATTTTAGACGGGTAAGTAATAACAGTTTGAATTTTGAGATGGCGACAACAAATGCTGATGTGAAATTTCCATGACAAAAATTGCTGATGTGAAATTTCGATGACACAAATTGTGATGTGAAATGTTCATGCCTGGTTAATATTTATCTCCCCATCAGAGACTTGACTCCTATTTGTAAACAGTTTGGATCCAGATGACACGCGAGTACCTCGGTGTCTCATAACTAATGCAGGTTCCAAGCCATTTGACATCTATTTGTAAACAGTTTGGATCCAGATGACACGCGAGTAACTTGAGCAGGTGCCAAGCTGTTTGACACACAGTCTTTGGTTTCACACACGCTTATTTTAATCGAAAATAGTCGGATTGAAATTTAAAATATTCAGCTCCAAATTTTAGCAGCATTTTATTTATCAGGATATGGGTTGCTGTCGAATAGTCTTAACCCTTTACCGCCGAAGTCACATAAATGCACCACGACAAATAGTGCAGTCCAAGATCAAAGGACTTCACTTTTTGTCTCATTCTCTATTTCTATATATGTGTCTTATTCTTTTGAAATTTGCATTTATCTCATCTTCTTATTGAACCGAAGGATGTAACAAAATGTGGATTGCAGATGACACTTAGAAATTTGGCGCCGAAAGGGTTAAACAAACAGTTGATTGCTTATTATAGCAAAACTAATGCGGTGATTTGCCATAAGAACTTTCTGCAGTGCGTTTGACCTACCTTAGGCTACCACTTATAGTTCCAGGGCCAGCTGTACCCTAGGTCCCCCAAGCGGGATTTTATGACATCTATATCACTGTAAAGCTTAATATATCCTCCATCGAATGTCACTTGTTGGTGATTAAGCCTACAGTATGTGATTATCTGCCCCTGAATTCGTAATGCAACGTTTTTATGTTTTTGTATTCAAGGGATCATGGAGTTCAAAATAACAAGATCTCAAACCACATTGCTTACAATTATTATATTTTATATCGATCAACATGTATGAAAAAGAACAGATAACTTTGAACGGAAAACGGCAAGAATTATCTCCCTTGTAACTGTAAAAAAGAAACGACTTAGCCTTAATATACATACAACAAGGTATATGTTCAGTTATATACGAGGAACATTTAGCATAAGGCATGAATATAATCATTTAGATAATATCTGCAACATAAAACAATTTCTTAACAAATTTATCATTTCTGATACTGTAAATGTACATGCTATATTTAATGCACTCATAAAACTATTTCCTATTACTGCACTTTGTTTGGTTATTTGTCAAATGAGTCTAGGGCAGTTATCGCAGAGGTCCCGATGCTAGCACATTCTTCTGAATAATAATTTTCCAAAAAGGTCATAACAACGACCATTAGAAAAGTGCTAGACCTGGATGTTAAACCACTGTTTTAGAGTTCACAAGCAGACCTAGCATACCGGTAGATTGTTCTTCGGGGTTGAGAAAGCGCAGATAAAAAGAAGAAAACGTAGAAGGCTCCATAAGGATCTCATCCAACAGGGCGTGATAAAAAATGACCAGTAAGTGAATATAGAACTGAGCTCATATGGCCTGATTCTGGGCAATGGTCTTTCTGAGCGAAAAGAGATAAGAGATGCAGGGTATCCGCCACTCGTTGTTGGAGATATCCTAGTCGTATAGGAGTCCGTTAGGAAATTACATCCAACAGAAATGAACTCTTTCAATGGAATAAGATCCGATTTCTCCGGATTCAATACTTGTTCCAACTGAAACAAGGCCTCCCAGTTGTAGCGAAACTGGTGAAGCAGCCAATTGTGGGATACGTTTATTTGCACTGTTTGTCTTTTAGGGTGGGATGGAATAAGTGTGAGGTTGGGCACCCATAACCCGGTTTAACCCCCAGTGACTTGTCACTGACCGTTCCAAGGCGGTACTCCCATCTTCCCCTTATTGTATGTTTGTTTTGTCTTTATGCCTCTCTTGATGTTTTTATAGTTGTGTATATTTGCTGTTTCCTTGTGTTGCTGTCCGGGCGGCTGTTTGTTATGTATGTGGTGTTTCCTGCATGACTCAATTTTGTACTTTTATTCTTAAGACCTTTATTCCTCTGGGGCTTAGAAAGGCCCTTAGAAGATTTGCACTTAGCCACAGGGTGGGGGGAGGGTATTCCAAGGAAAAGGACAAGATGCCGGAGAACTCCTTGGAGAATTCTGGTCCGTCTGTCCCTTCTCCTTAAAGTCAGAATACTGCTCAAAAAAGGTAAAATATTGCGTTATTTTCGCTATTCATGCGAAAAGAATAGCTAAAAATATAGCAGATTAGCCAATATAGTCACCGACATATAATCTCTTAATTTCACAATCGATGTGTTAATGTACAAAATCGTTAACATTATGGAAGACAATTTAACCTTTGTTTACATACGACAGCAAATCTCCGGGATTCCGTATAATCCCGAGACAATGTCGCGCTTTTACGAAATCATTACGTAAAGGTCACGTGATATATAGTAAACATGGAGGAATACACAGCCAAACGAAAACGGTAAAGAAGATCGCAAATGACGGCGTCCGAGAAAAAAAGGCGACATGCAGCACAAAACAGACGGGTACATTTAACACAGATAGTGATCGGTAATCAACATGAAAGGTGGAAAACCCTAAGAACGAGCTATGGTTGCAGTCTGACACTTTGATGGCGAAGGTTTTGCTCGACAGGTAAGAAAATTATTAAATGCATTAAACTACCAATGTCTGTTTATAAAAGCAGTTTCCTTGTACAGTCTTAAATGACTATGTCCATTTGTAAATAAGAATTGTAATGTTTTTTGATAGTAGAAACCTTTGATCAAGTAATTTGCCAAAGCGTCCCAAAGTTCGAACGACCCAATATGTATTTTCAACAATGTAATCTTGACCCTTTTACTGCTGATTAGAATTTGGTTTCAGATGAGAACAGTAGATCTACTAAATTAATAAAACATTATAGCCTTAAATTCTTAAATGACATATGTATAATACATATGCTAATTAGCATCTATACGTACACAGTTTAGTCAACCCTTCATAGTGTCTGTGAATTCCTGTGTCTGATATGGATAAGCTGTTTCAAACATAATGCCTTGGGTATTTTCGATCTACTTATATAATTATACATGCTTTACATAATATTCTGGAGTCTTAAAATCAATTTTCTCACAGATACATGACAGCAGATGTGAAACTGCAAAGCAATAAAGCAGTATTTCATGAAAATCAGGACTGTCCACGTCAACACCACTACAATTAGACACATTGAAACACGAAGTAAATATAGATTGAAACTGCGCCTTCTGCACAGAGGAGAAATTTCTTCTGTTGAATCTGATATAAGGTAAGTTTGATACTAGCAGTGCATTTGATAAGCAAAATACAGGGTGAAATTAACCCTTTCCTTGTGTATATTTTTCCAGATTTCTGAACTCATAAATATTCACGGACATATCGAATCAATAAAAATGGATCACGGAAAAGCGAATGTTTTACTAGTTTGCTGGTAAAAACTGCATAATAAAATGTATAAATTTCTTCAAGCAAAGAGAGCAGACCCTGATAAGATCCGAGATACTTTACTAGGTGGTTCTGCACTCATATGGAAGAAGAAGTGTCTACTTTGTTTGAAATCCATGCAAAAGCATTTATAGCATTTAAAGGAGAGGGTCAACCCACACTCCATACATACACCATTCAGTGTATTTTCAAAAAGAGTAGACCCAGATCAAATGACTCTTGTCGGTGCCATCTAATATGAGTCTGCTGTTTCATGGTGGAATTATATGGATAGTCCTCATTTTACATTTTATGTTGTTATCATAAAAGAATCTGTATCCAATGACATAATGCCATTATTGAAAGTCAGCTAATTCGAATTCATAAGTAATTATTTCTAACATAAAATTCATAAAACTGAATCTAAAACTAGGGACAAGGTGAATGTGTTCATCAACATACAGTTTGGTATGGATGATCATGCTTTTATGAAGAAATTATGTCACTTGAAGATGCATATGTAGCGTATGAAGCATATGCACTTTCAAAACACATAACTGATTTAAAGCACAGGGGTAAGACACGTACATATACTGACTCAAACGTGTCTTACCCCTGTGATTTAAATTTGTTCTTGAAGGCAGTGTAGTTTTAAAGTATAGTGTATCATTTGTTTTAGTGAGAGAACTTTGACAGGAGTAGAGTTTCTTCCTGAAACAGAAAATGAAAGTGGAGTAACAAGGTATGTACCAGGTATATCTAATAATATCTGGGTTTGGCAGTAACACGACTGCAATCCAGTATATTTGTTGTTTAAGTAATGGATATTATTCATTTGTCTTTAAAAATAGTAAATTAGGTTTTAGGACACTGCAACACTATAGAATTATATGGCCCTAAGACAGAAGAATAGTTGCTGGACCCACATACCATATACATCGAGATAAAATATGAGGTATGGATCCAGAAATTTACACTTGTTGCAGATTCAGAGATCCAGAAACTCCAATTTAGGTTAAACCAGTATAAGTCACCTCTTGTGATAGTGCAAAGGGACCATAAATGATACATAACTTTCTGTTTATTATTTCATCTGGAATAATTTACTGGTCAAAAATCTGTAATGTGATTAATTATATAGAGAATAATTTAAATATTTTTCAAATTATTAAAACATCTCCATTATCCCTTTACACCATCAGAACTGAGCATGGTAGCCTTTTGTCAATTAATTGTGTACAAGGAAAACAAAAATAAGGATGTAAATAATTATTTACCCTAATTGTAGAAGTAAATACTTTTTCAAGGTTGCTGAAGTCCCGAGTGTTGATGAGTAGTAGGGTATCAAGGAAACAGACTTCAGGATCTTTCTTGAATCCGTTTGAGTAAGTTTATTAATTGTCTTTCTGGTTGGGTGGAACATTCTTATCTATCTGTCCGTCTGTGCATCTCACTTTTCATGGTGTCAGTATTTGATTTTGTCAGTTCTAATAAGTATGAAGTGGTATGACACATGCCTGTGATATGCCTTCAGTATGGTAAGTTATGGTATGTTTGACTCATTTCTAGACTTTATAAAATGTTGCTAGTTAAAGAATAAGTTGTAGATGAGACTGTCTGATCTCTCTACCTCCCGCTGTGCACATGTGTGTCTGTGCACATGTTTGTGTGTGTTTGCACGATTGTGTGTACATGTATATATGTGTGTGTGTCAGTCTTTGAAGTCAATATGAAACTCAGTTTCCTGATATTGACATAGCTTTAGTTTATACAAAGGTATTGTCATATGATGTCAAAGATTTATGGATAAATGACATTTTATGCTGATGTAGTGAAATTGATATTCAATTTTTTGCCCCCCCCCGATCAGATTGGGGGGGGGGGGTATTGTTTTTGCCCTGTTTGTCCGTTGGTCTGTTTGTTTGTCAGCAACTTGAACATTGGTCATAACTTTTGAGCCAATAAAAGTACCTAGTTATAGTCTACTTTCAGTCTGAATGACCGTTCGGTGGACTGTACATTTACTCCCCAGGCCATTGAGTCATTGGAATGCAATATTGAGCACTGCTAATATATGGTGCAATCATGCAGCTGCAGTACAGGCGAGTGACCCTCGCAGGTACCCATAACCACTTGGTGGAGAGGATGTGCAGGTGGGAGACACCGAAAAGCGTCTCTGAAATTTCCGGAACGGGCCGGGATTTGAACCCCGCACCTCCGGACTGATAGTCAAGCGCGTTACCACTAGACCACCGCCACCTACAAATAGACAGAGAATTGATATTTGGCATGCATATGTATCTCATTAAGCATGTCAAGGTCAGGGTCATCCTTCAAGGTCAGAGGTGGAATATATAAGTCAAATCACTGACTTTGACTTTGGCTATACATTTTGAACCAGTAGAGATAGAGACTTGATATTTAGCTTGCATGTGTATCTTATGACGTTGCACATTTTGAGGGGTGACATGTCAAGGTCATTCTTCAGGATCAAAGGTCGAATTGTCTGTTTGTTTGTCAGTAACTTTAACATTGGTCATAACTTTTGAGCCAGTATAGATAGAGACTTGATATTTGGCATGTATATGTATCTCATAAAGCCGCACATTTTAAGGGGTGATATATTAAGGTCAAGGTCATCATTCAAGGTCAAGGTCAAATATATATGTCAAATCACTGACTTTAATATTGGTCATTACTTTTGAACCATTAGAGATAGAGTATTGATATTTGGCGTGCATGTGTATCTCATGAAGCTGCACATTTTGAGGGGTGACATGTCAAGATCAAGGTCATTCTTCAGGGTCAAATGTCACCAGCTTTAACATTGGACATAACTTTTCAACCAGTAGATATACAGACTTGATACTTGGAATGCATGTGTATCTAATGATGCTGCAAAGTTTGAGGGGTGACATGTCAAGGTCATCCTTTAGGGTCAAAGGTCACTGACTTTAACATTGGTCATAACGTTTGATCCAGTAGAAATAAACTTAATATTTGGTATGCATGTTATTTGGTATGCATGTGTATCTCATGAAGTTTCACAGATTTAGGGTTGACGTGTCAAAGTCAAGGTCATCCTTCAGAGTCAAAGGTCACCGACTTTAATATTGGCCATAACTTTTGAGCAAGTAGAGATTCAGACTTGATACTTGGTATGCATGTGTATCTCATAAAGCTGCACAGTTTAATGGGATGACATGTCAAGGTCAATGTCATCCTTCAGGGTCATAGGTCACCATATTTAACTTTTGAACCAGTACAGATGCAGTAGATATACAGACTTGATACTTGGAATGCATGTGTATCTAATGATGCTGCAAAGTTTGAGGGGTGACATGTCAAGGTCATCCTTTAGGGTCAAAGGTCACTGACTTTAACATTGGTCATAACGTTTGATCCAGTAGAAATAAACTTAATATTTGGTATGCATGTTATTTGGTATGCATGTGTATCTCATGAAGTTTCACAGATTTAGGGTTGACGTGTCTGAATCCTTCAGAGTCAAAGGTCACCGACTTTAATATTGGCCATAACTTTTGAGCAAGTAGAGATTCAGACTTGATACTTGGTATGCATGTGTATCTCATAAAGCTGCACGGTTTGAGGGATGGCATGTCAAGGTCAATGTCATCCTTCAGGGTCATAGGTCACCATATTTAACTTTTGAACCAGTACAGATGCAGACTTGATATTTTGTATGCATGTGTATCTCATGAAGCTTGACAGTTTGACGGCGTGACATGTCAAGGTCAATGTCATCATTCAGGGTCAAAGGTCATATCGGGAAGGGGGCATAGATTTTCACAAACACATCTTGTTAAAATTACAAATATCCAAAATATACTGTGTCTTTCATAAGCTGTGCTTAAAGTTAACTTATTTACAATATGATTGGTAAAGCCGCTGTTCTTTTGCTGACAATTATATCGTTTCTTAGATCATTTAATACATTTAAAAAAATGTAGCTTTTATTACGTATGGGTAGCTTGGTTACCTGTTAAGAAATTTGTTATATGCATTCAGATGCATTAGTAACAGCTGACACAATGATAAAACTTTTATTATATGTGTGGGACATGCATTAATTACTGAACTATATTTATAACTCTTTGCTATCTAGCGATGAATTCTCTTGCTATTTATGATATTTGCAAACAGTCTAGACCCAGATCATGTCCCGCATAATGTGGGACCTGATTTTAGATCCACACCGTTAGTCACTCACAACCAATTTCTTCAAAACTAATCAGAAAGAAAGTTTTTGATATGCTGCAGACAGTAATTGAGCAGGGGAAACACTTACTTAGCATATAAAGAGTTATATATGTTACTTATATTTTTCACTATTTTGTTGTTTATATTCCTTTCTCTCAGACGTAGTATAGATGTTTCGTTGGAGGAGGAAGAGGAAAGAAATGCGATGGACAGTGACTCAGATTATGAACCTTGCTACCTCCTTACTGCAGTATTGTAAGTAAACTCATTCTTTTAAGTAAAGTCTCATAAACATCTCCCATGTTAACCCTTTCCCTATTTCTTTTATTTTCTTATTTGTTTTATAATGGCATATGTAAGCAGGATTTTATGGTATTGATAGTGTCAAGTACTATAGTTGGTATAAGTTCTCACTGTACTTTGAGATGTAGTTATTGGGGTTTGTGTTTACACCTGTAATAGGCTGTCCACTAGCGTTACGCATGAGCAATTGTGTGGTCATCTCAGGTAAGAGCTTTGCTGTATACACAGTGTGCAGTACATGTTAGGTAGCCGGTGTGACCAGACCAATTTTCCACAATATAGTGATGTGGTCAACAATTTTATGAGAAGAGTCTTGGGAGAATATATATGTAAGTGTCCCTTTCGTCCCGTCCCGTCCTATCCTGTAGGTAGTTATGCATTTCTGTATTTCGCGTGGATTTTGCATGTCATTTTGTTTGGTTTCTAGAGTAGTTAGTGTCCCTTTTTTATTTGTAGACTGTAGAGGCGTTTCCCTGACTGTCCTGGGTAAAGACTAGCTTACCATTCTCTGTCCTCTACATGAGTTACGGCATGTTATGTATCCATGGACATCCCTTTTTAACACCGTGTTGGATGGCAACATATAACTTCGGGCGTGATCGCTCAGCAATGTTTTGCACGACGTCACTCTTAAGTGTTTGCTAGTGACAAACTCTACCATGATTGAATACTTTATTTTATGATATTTTAGCGTGAGATATTTCTGGAGTGTAAATGTGAATAGTTAGTCCAGGAGCCAAGTGTTAAGACTTATACCAGTCAAGGGTTGCATACATCCGGTGTGTGTGCTATATAACACCGTAACTAGTGCCAGTTTCATATGCTATAAGGTCTAGTTCTGTACAATACATTATGTAGTATTGGGACATTATGTAGTACTGGATATTATATGCCTAGAATTGCATGTGCTCAGTATTTGTCAGCGCACGTGTTACCTGTGTGATGACGGATACCTTGTTTTAGTCTGCTTTTAATCATAATTAGTATATCCAAGTTGATGTGGTCAACTTTTGGTTAGTTTTACGTGCTGTGTTGTATGAGAGAGTTTGAACTTATTCATAGACTGTGGTAACCTCCGTTACATAAACATTACGTGATAAAGTCAGTTAGTTCATAGACACTTATACGCCTGTGTGGTGTTAACAATTTCTCGCCTGTGTGGTAAAGACATTAATACGCCTGTGTGGTACTTATAGTTATCCTGTGTGGAGACATTAGCCTGTGTGGCAATTGAATATCCTGTGTGGATATAGTAGAAAGGACTACTTAAATGGCAAATGCCGGTTTTGTAATGTGTTCCATGCGTTATGTCTTGAATGTCTTTTTATATATTTGCACGTGCAAAGTTATACCGGTACATGTTTATTAAATTATGAAATAGCAAGGAGTTTACTCATTTTAAGCCTTAAGGAACATTGGGCGCACAATTTGCAAATAACAAAAATAATTGTGACAGACAGAAACTTTAGTCAGATGTATTATAATGTCATATTAAAGGAAATAGAGCAGACCCTGATTAGAAGATTACAAAGTAGCCATCTGATCTGGGTCTACTTTGTTTGGTAAGGTGTGAAAAGATTTTTAATATGGAAGAAAATGTTAAAGAGCTTATTTTACCTGTTAAAGATTTCTCGTAATATACATGCAGCATAGGAAAGGTCAGGAGATTAATAGCATAAAGTACATATTTTTAAGTTCACCTGAGCATGAAATGCTCTACTTTAGCTTTTAGCTAAGTTTATGACTATTGTTCAGTTGTCAATTATTATTATCACTTGCATTTGCATCTTAAACAGTCTTAATCAAACTTAGATACAACATGATTGACTATAAGATTTGAAATCAGACTAGTAGATTTGATTGTTCTAGAATTTTAACACTCTAGTGTCTTGATTATATTATGGATCCTTGTAATACTGACCCATTTCTCCATGAATATTCATGTGAGAAATAACAGTGTCATGAATAATTTTAGATTCATTTTTATAATTGTTTGTGAGCACAAGAACGTTTTCAGACAGATCAGACAGCTTATGTAGGAGCCAACCGAGTTTAGTCTACTCTGTTTGCCCTGATATAGAAAGGCTTAAGTTTTGGAGTTAAGGGTTCATGAATAATATAGATGACTTTGGCAAACTCTAACCAGTACATTTCATACTTTAATACTTTCACACTAAAGAACCTTAATTTATCCTTATAATTCTCATTTATAATATATATATATATATATATATAATAATTTATATGCTAATTTCGGTTTAGTGGGCATAACTTTATAAAATATTGAGTTTTCAAGAAGATCTTATATTTATAGTTATACAGAAAAATCAGCATGTTTATTCTCCAAGAAGGGGTATCAAATTCTGACATACCAGTAATCCTCATTCTTATCAAAATTTAAAATGAGTCATGTGAGATAAACAAACCTATCATTGTAATGTTACTTAGATTTACTTTCTCCAAATATATTGGTTATCTAGAGGTGATTGATTATGTGATTTATTATACCCCCCTTTTGGAAAAATGGGTGTATATTGCTTTGCACATGTCAGTCGGTTGGTCTGTCTGTCGGTCGGTAGATCGAGCTTGTTTCTGGTCAATAACTGATAACCGACTGCGCGCATGATCTTCAAACTTGTTGTGGTGTTTGGCCATGACCACTAAGCGCATGATCTTCAAACTTGTCGTGGATTTTGGCCATGACCACTAGATGAGCCCTAATTGTATTTTGGTCACTAGGTCAAAGGTCAAGATCACCATGACCTTAACTGGTGAAATGGTTTCCGATCAATAAATGTTTGGCTTATGATCTTCAAACTTGCTGTCGTGATTAGTCATGGCCACAAGATGACCCCGATTGTTCTTTAGGTCACTAGGTCAAGGGGTCTGGGGGTATACATGATTTACAAACATCTCTTTTTAAATATTAATGTTGCATTGAATATATTTCTTAGACCAGAAGAAGTAAATCGGGAAACAGAAGATTTAACATTTGAAGAAATAGAGTTTGGGATGGAGAAGGAGGAAGCCACAAGGGTCGATGAGCAAGAAGACTCTGAAGACATACCAGCTGGTCCAGGAATTTGTAGGGTTTTAACCAATGAAGGCTGAGGAATCGCCCAACGAGACAACATGCCTAGTGTATTTGAACCAGCTCCTGACAGAATATGCAGTTCTGCTGAAATTGTTCCAGACTTACAGGGTCAGCACTGTATATGAAATCGGTATTGGTATGTTAATGAAACTGACAGTTTATATTTACAATTTGTTTTTGTAATGAAACGAATGTAAGATTACTTTTATCACATAACTCATAACCCTTTCCTCAATAAATACACCTTTCTAAGCCTTTGTAAAAGTCACCTGTTGAAAGCAATGAAACTATTTATCACAATAGTTTCAAACAACAAAGTTCTAAAATATGCCTTTTTAGCTCACCAGAGCACAAAGTACTCAGGGTGAGCTTTTGTGATCGCCTGATGCCCTTCGTCCGTCAGCGTGCGTCGTTTGTCATGCATCGTCAGTCGGCAACAATTTGAACCTTTAAACATCTTCTCCCCTGAATCTACAGGGTTCTCAGCCTTCATCTTTGGCACTTAGCATAATCTTTAGGTCCTCTACAAAAGTTATATAAAATAGTCTATGGGGTCAAAATTGGCTCCACCCAGGGGTACATTGTTTTCTATTGGAACATAATTATAGTGAAAACTAGTGAAAATCATCTCCTCTGAAACTAGAAGGTTCTCAGCTTATATATTTGGCACATAGCATCATGTTCAAGTCCTCTACAAAAGTTATATATTTTTTGCCCCTGGAGTCAAAATTTGCCCCGACCCAGGGTTGCCTTGTTTCCTATAAAGGCATCTAGTAAAACTTTGAAAATCTTCTCTTCTGAATCTACAGGGTTCTCAGATTTCATATTTGGCACATAGCATCATGTTCAGGTACTCTACAAAAGTTATATGAATTATGCCCCTGGGGTCAAAATTGGCCCTGTCCCAGGGGTAGCCAGTTATCAATAGAAACATATAGTGAAAACTTTGAAAATCTTCCTCTCTGAAACTGGACGGTTCTCAGCTTTCATATTGGGCACATAGCAGCATGTTCAGGTCCTCTATAAAAGTTGTATAAAGTTTGCCCATTTGGGTCTGCCCTGTCCCAGAGCGGGATAGTTTTAAATAGAAACATATAGTGCAAAGTTTGAAAATCTTCTCTGAATCTGCAGGATCTCAGCTTTCATATTTAGCACATAGTATCATCTTCAGATCCTCTACAAAAGTAATATAAACTATGCCCATGGGGTCAAAATTGGCCCGTCCCAGGAATAGCCAGTTTTCAGTAGAAACATATAGTGAACACTTTGAAAATCTTCTCCTCTGAAACTGGAAGGTTCTCAGCTTTCATATTTGGCACATATCATCATGTTCAGGTCCTCTACAAAAGTTATATAAAAATTGGGTCAAAATTGCCTTGCCCTGTCCCAGGGCGGGTTAGTTTTCAATAGAAACATAGTGAAACATTTGAAAATCTTCTACTCTGATTGTCTGGTGAGCGCTTCTAGGCCATTCTGGCCCTCTTGTCCCCAATCAATGTTTCTATTCGGTAGATTTATTCAAAGTGGTTGGGTCTAAAAATAGCCTATGAGAGAATGGGTTAGTTGTGGGGGAAAAGATAAACATGCTATAGCTGGCGGCGGTTTTGGCATTGTGTACAAACAGTGTAGTAATACAAGAGACGATACTTGTGAAATGAATAGGTCATGCAGGGCTATTTGCTAACAATTAAACGTGCCATGCACTGACTCCGCGTATTATATTTAAGATTCATTATTGATCGTATTCAATCTGCTAATTTGAGAAAAAACAAGAGATGTCACAGTCACGTGACAAATGCCCCCCAAAATTGTACCCTGTGACCTTGACCTTTGACCCATGGACCAGGGAGTTGACACATCGTCTTTGTGTGGTGAACATTTGTGCCAGGTTCCTTTGAAATCCATTCACAGATAAACAAGTAATTATACCCTGTGAACTTTGACCTTTGACATATGGACCAGGGAGCTGAACGCGACACATCGTCTTTGTCTGGTGAACATCTGTGCCAAGTTATATTGAAATCCATTGATAAAGATGTTACAGACCGGACACGAAATTTGTGACAAAGTAATTGTACCCTGTGACCTTGACCTTTGACCCATGGACCAGGGAGTTGAAAGCGACACATCGTCTTTGTCTGATGAACATTTGTGCCAAATCATATTGAAATCCATTGATATATAAAGAAGTTACAGACCGGACACGAAATTTGTGACAAAGTAATTGTACCCTGTGACCTTGACCTTTGACCTATGGACCTGGGAGTTGAAAGTGACACATCGTCTTTGTGTGGTGAACATTTGTGCCAAGTTATATTGAAATCCATTGATAGATAAAGAAGTTACAGGACGGACACGAAATTTGTTACAAAGTAATTGTACCCTGTGACCTTGACCTTTGACCCATGGACCTGGGAGTTGAAAGCGACACATTGTCTTTGTGTGGTGAACATTTGTGGCAAGTTATATTGAAATCCAATGATAGATGAAGAAGTTACAGACCGGACACGAAATTTGTTACAAAGTAATTGTACCCTGTGACCTTGACCTTTGACCCATGGACCAGGGAGTTGAACGCGACACATCATCTCTGTCTGGTGAACATTTGTGGCAAGTTATATTGAAATCCAATGATAGATGAAGAAGTTACAGACCGGACACGAATTTGGGACGGAAGGACAGACGGACGGACAGACGGACAGACGGACGGACGGACAGACGGACAGACGGAAGGACGGACAATGCGATTACTATATGCCCGCCTTTGGGGTCATAAAAATGCAATAGTGCATTTCTTATTTTTGCGGCGGTCTGTTAATTATTTTTTTAACTCTTTATTCCATGAATATACATATGAATATGAATAATGGCCTCATAAAAAGTAATTACAGTAAAACCCCGCTAATGCGACCTAGAAGAGGTATAATTCTGCATGGTAGATGCAGATGGTAGCTTAATACAGGACAAAAGCAATGCAGAAACCTCTAGAGGAGCTTTCTGCATTACTTTTGTCCTGCATTAAGCAACCACCTGCTTATAAAGACATGTATGTCTATTCATTAGGTGGTCGCATTAGAGGGATTCTACTGTAGTTAAATAGTTATAATAGCACATGGACACAAGAAGTTTTGGCCATTGCAAAAAATTCACTTATATCTATATTACATGTATATCATAAGCAAGCAGACCAGACCCTGATCAGACGGCTCCTATAGGAGCCATCTGATCTGGGTCTACTCTGTTTGAAAAGGCGTAGTATGGCGCATATATTGAGTAAATTGAGTAAACACCCTTGCAAATAGGGTGACTACTGTATGAGTCATCTGACCTCTGTGTTTGCTTTTAAAATAATACAAACTTGATTCAAAATTTTCTGCCATGGTCAAAACATTCAGTGGTCATATGCCATTATTATGCCTTCCCCAGTATACTGGGTAGACATTTTGTTTTTGTACGTGGTGCCCGTCTGTCCCATTCTACTTTGTTGGCGCGTTTTCCCCAAAACCTTGGGTCGCATTTTCATGTAACATTCTCAGTGTTGTTATTCCTTCTGGTCCTTCGAGATCATGAATTTCAGTACTTCTTGTTTTGAAAATTGAATACCGCTTAAGCCGGTGCTAGGGGCGTAAGCAGTGTTTCTCTTTTTGTGTTGCAATGTTTGCTCTCGGGGGATCACCTGCCTTCAGAATTAATAGGATTAATCCCCACCATGCCTAGTTGTTTTCTTGTTCTGGTTTGATGATTTTCTGCATAGTTATGGCACTTTGAAATTTTACATGGAAATTTTTGTCCACACGGTTTGTCCAAACCCTTCTTCAGATTTTCATGAAACAACCTAGGATTGATCAGCACTATGTCTAGTGCATATCGTAGTCCTGTTCCGGTTTGATGATTTTCTGCAGAGTTATGGGACTTTGCAATTTTTACATGGAAAATCTTGTCAGCGCAGTGTCTCCAAAACATTTGACGGATTTTTACTGAAACTTGATAGATTGATCAACACCATGCCTAGATGTGCATGTCTTATTCCTGTTCCTGTTTGATGATTTTCTGCTGAGATATGGGACTTTGAAATCTTTACATGGAAATTTTGTCTGCGGGGTTTCTCCAGAATCTTTGGTTGGGTTTTCATGAAACTTCATAGGATTGATCAGTACCATGCATAGTTGTGCATAGGTTATTCGTTTTCCGGTTTGATGATGTTCTGCAGAGTTATAGGACTTTGAAAAAAATTGTCCTCGCACTGGGAGAGACATCAGTTTTTGTATAAAAAGCAATTCTAGTTGAATGTGTCACATCAGAAAACGCTTGCTGCATGGTAAGTAGCTTTCGAAAAGCTTGAAATAATAGAAAATAAGTCAAAATTACAGCAGATCGAAATTTCAGTATACATAAGGCCCCGAGGTTATACCACGTTTTGCTAGGGTATTGGATTATTCTCAAGCATCTGATTGGTCAGATTCTGAACTTGCTCAGAATCTGACCAATCAAATACTTGAAAATGATCTCTGACTCAGACCAAGAAGTAACCCCATTGTTTACTGCATGACAATGGTTAAATTTCAAAGACTACTTTTACAAATTTCAGATTTTTTTTACAAAGGACATTGTTTGCACAGATGGTCCTCACAGCCAGTTCTGAATATGCGTTTGCACAGTGGAGACTTTATGTGTGCTGCAGCCATTGTTACATCTGAAAAAATAGCTTTGTTTGCAAAAAGCTCAATTTCAAATTTCTGTCAGCGAACACATTCTACAAGATCCAGTCAACCTACTTGATACCTTCTGTTGATAACTTCTGGACAAGTCACCAAGAAGAAGTTCTTGCTAGTTTTAGGGGAAAGGAAATATTGTTTGGCAAGTTACAGACTAAATAACTGTGGATATTGAGTAAATGTAACAGTTTAGATCTGAATCAGATGCTTCTTCAGAGATGAGGCACCTGGTCTGTGCTGTGTGTAAAGGTTTATGGTTACTTGTTAGGTTGTCAAAAAGTATAACAACAAGGGGCATATAGTTGTTTAAAATAGTCTACTAATAAGAACAGCTTGTAATTCATTAAAATAAATATGCAGTTCATTTACATACACTTTTTATAAGCTCGAAGGTAACTTTGGTTGTATTATGGTATGGCGTTTGTCAGTCTGTCCGTCCATTAGCCACCATTTTGTCCGCTCAATAACTTAATAACTATTGGGTATGCTGTCTTCATACTTAGTAGGAAGGTTGGTCATTGCTATTAAATGGTCCCTATTGATTTTGGGGTCAGTTGGTCAAAGGTCAAGGTCACTGTGACCTTCAACTCAAATTTCGTGTCTACTCAATAACTTGCTAAGTATTAGGTGTGCTGTCGTCATTCTTAAGTAGGATGGTTGGTGATTGCTAAGAGATTTTGATTTTGAGGTCAGTCGGTCACATTTTCAGTGTTAAATTTGATTTGTGCGTATATATAAGATATATTTGAACATTTTTAGATTCGGATATTTTACCCTCTTTCGTCAAACCTTTAAAGGGGATGTCCCTACATTTGACGCGTTTCATAAACACTTAAACTATACAAAACTCATTTGTTTATATGCTGAAAAGTAGTATATTGCAAAAAAAACCTTCTGATTACCGTATATAATGACAAAATATCCATGTGTTTGATATCGCCGATCCCGGTTTTACTACCCGATATTTCAGTTTTGTTCTGGTTGGGTTTTAGTTTCGTAACTGTTCGCCCTATTCGCGATTCTCCGACCACTCCCGAGAAAGCTATTACGCAAACAATGGAGGGATCGGGTGATCATCGGCAAAACGCGGAAGAATTTAACGGAAAATGCCGATATTATTGTGTTGTAGAACAAAAAATATCAATATTGATGAAATCGGTTTATTTGCATCACAGGGGCATTTTTTTATATAAGTTCAACTTGGGAACCTTCATAATAATGACAGAGCATAACAAATACCAAGTTTTATGGTATTATTGAAAGTATGCGATCATTGTAGGGACTTTCTCTTTAATGTTGCAGTTGGACAACATTTGTGAAGAACAATAATAACCATAATCAAATACCATGTTTGAAGGGCATGCTTTTGTCTATGTCTCCCTTGTTTGCAATGGCTGATATGATTTAGTACAAGAGGACATAATCAATATACTATATCTTTCGAAATAATGTTTAAGAAGGTCACATGAAATATTAGGGATCATAAAATAAGTAACAATGATGGTAAATACACTTTAACTATATTAGCCTTGTTGTTGCATTAAACACATGTTGCACAGTAAATAAAAGTTTCATTATACATTAACATAGATGTCTTGATAATTAATCCTTTCCCGCATATAAATGCCTTTTCATGTCTCTGCAAACATAGTAGACTCAGATCAGATGACTCCTGTGCAGAGTCTGCTCTGTTGCAATTTGAAAGCATGTTTTCTTTTACTTTCTTAACCCATTCCCTGATAGGCTATTTTTAGATCCAACAACATTGAATAAATATACCGAAAAGGGGCATTAACTAGAGAAAAGGATTTTTTTTTAATTTTGTAGTTTGAAACCATTGTGATAAATAGAGCATTTGCTCCTATAGAAGCAAATACTCTATTCATCACAATGGTTTCAACAGGTGATATTTACAGAGGCATAGAAAGGCGTATTTATTGAGGAAATGGATATATGGCTACAATGTTCTACACTCCATATATCATTACTATTTTGTCGATGAATATTCAGTAGGTAGTGAAATTTGGAATATGAAACACAAAATAAGGAAAGGGTTAAAACAATGTTAGCTAGGCTTTGAAGCTTAGTTCATATGGACATGAAATGACAATTTTTGTGACAAATGCATTTCTGTATCCTATCGACAAACATGCCCTGATATGAAGCGTATTTAATTTTGTTTTATATGTTTCTATGCACATACATGAGTGTACTATGTTACCACAGAAACCGATATACCTGTGTATAAACGATTTGAAAGACACATGTTACTAAAATATGATATAGTTTGGTGTTGCTGGTAGCCGAAATATGAATGTGCTACTAAACTTTCTGAATTTGTTTATAGAACAGAATTATTTGTTTCCCATTTTGCTGGAAAACATATTAAAATGAGGTATTTCTAATTATTCTTACTGTAATTGGCTACCACGGTTAAATCTTAGCACCAGCTTAGATGACTAGCACTTTTCTTTCTAGGAATTAATTTTTGCCATGACACAGGGAAAGAAATGGTTTGATTATTCAAAATAGGCAAACCACTCATTGCATCTTTTGCTTATCAGAAACAAAATAAATTGCTATTTTAGTTGATCATTTGTTATGACAGGGTAATATATACCTATTTATGTCTATGAAAACAGAGTAGGCCAAGATCAGACATTTCCTGTAGGACCTTTCTGATCAAGGGTGTCAGTGGATATGAAAAACTGCAAACATGATTCCGCAGATGCTGCCATGGGTAAACAGTCATTATATGAAAGTGGCTAATAATATTAATCATAATGTCATGCAGTCATTGTTTCAAACATTCATATACATCAGGGCCTCTACTCATAAAGCTCCTAAGGAGAAACTTAAGAAATGTCCTACCTTTCTTAAACATTTCTTAGTCTTATAAAATGAATACAAGTAAAAACATTTTAGAAAATAAAACTGTATATCAAATGTATATTATCCAAATATTCTAGAAGTCATTGAGTGGATATTTACTGTGTAGTTTTGCTACAGATGCAGCCAGAAATATTTCCCTCAAGAAGTCCTAAAGTTAAAATATTCCTAAGGAGCTTTATGAATATGGACCAAGGTGAAGGGTTAAACAGACATATTTCATATGGTTATGTTTGAGTATTTCATTATTTTGTAACATCTAGAAATGCATTGCTCATATATTAAATATGGCAGAAATTGATGAAATTGTGTCTAGTGTCTTCTTTCCACCCATTCATTAAATATTCAAATGCCACATAATGATAGATCTATAGGAAAAAAATATTTTACAAAAAGCAAGAATATAGAGAATAATAGGTTAGTACCGTAGATGGGACGCCTTTATCCGACGAGGGGAGAAGCCTCGCCTCAACCGTTTTCTCTCCGAGTCGGATAAAGGCGTCCCATCTACGGCACTAACCTAT
Source organism: Azorinus chamasolen (assembly GCA_963576725.1). NCBI lineage: Eukaryota > Metazoa > Mollusca > Bivalvia > Cardiida > Solecurtidae > Azorinus > Azorinus chamasolen. The sequence goes on from OY755238.1 coordinate 1,812,764, forward strand.
TATTCGATTTATCCAGTCAATGTAGTTAAATATCTTTTTTCATATACTCAGTGAAAATGCAGTTTTTCGATCAACGGATCCCTCCCTTTTCATTTCTATTTAGACGTAAATGAGATACCGCAGAGGAATATAGTTTCGATACTTGCATTACTAGAAGGGAAAACGAGGTTGAATTTGAAAATAAGATGATTTGAATCGAGGGTCGATAAGTTATTTCAAACAGACATGATTATATTCTCTGGTCAAATTCGAGTTTCTATTTTTAGATAGACCTAACGTCACTCATAAATGGATGGAACTGAACAGGCTATATTTAGGTATATGTTTATTACCGCCCCTGTAAGAGTTTATCAATCAAATTATCATGAGAGTGAAAAGAAAACATTTACTGTTTATCTGTAATCTTTGCTTCCAGGTTTGATTTTATCACAAACGCGTTTTGCCAGCGGTGGATTAAATTAATAAACCTGATAAATTAACGTCATTTTGTATGTGGCCTCAGTGGCGTAATCGGTAAGGGCGACGTCTCTAGAGTGATTAGAACTGTTTTTTTGTAGGATCAGGCGCGGGTTCGAATCCAGCTATAGCCAATTATTTTTATTTTTTCTCATTTGAATAATTCTTTTAGTGACCAAATAGATCTGTTAGATCTATTCCGTCATCATGTTTATGCATATTTACAGAAAATCAAAATAGTTCCATGGTTATAGAATCATTACGCCTAAGTTTATTTACACCCCTTAATTATGTCACTAGAGAAGCCTTGGGACTGGATAAAAGAAATTATTTCCTATAAGGCTATCATTATGTGACATTTGAATATTTATATGTAAGAATACAACATGGTTTTTTTTTTATCTTACATGTTCTCCCATTCACATGCTTTTTCATAACTTGTAATTAATTTAAGTTTTAAGTGCCTACTACGTTTGCATGTTAACCCTTTTCCTCATATACACATTATACACATTCGCAAACAGAGTAGACCCAGATCAGAAGGCTTCTGTAGGAGCTGTGTGATCAAATATTGCTTTGTTTGCTTATTAAATAACAACATACCCAACTACCCTCTACTGATACCAACAAGCAAGTATTGCCTAGCAACCAGTCATCCTTTATAGGGACTGGTCATCACCTTGAGTTGGATGGAGACACTGAAGTAATATGCCATACTCTCCATCTTCCAAAGATAAACACAAGAAAGTTTGGAAATCCTAACCAAAGCAGTTGCAGATATATCATCCTGACAATTTCCAGTCAAATTTTACAAAAGCTGAAGTCAATGTCAAAATCACAAAGACACGAAATTAGTATGTGACACTTCTATGTGACACTTCACCTTCTCATAGAGAATAATAGGTTAGTGCCGTAGATGGGACGCCTTTATCCGACAAGGAGAGAAAACGTTGAGGCGAGGCTTGCCGAGCCTCAGTTGTATTCTCTCCGAGTCGGATAAAGGCGTCCCATATACGGCACTAACCTATTATTCGATTTATCCAGTCAATTTAGTTAAATATCTTTTTTCATATACTCATATTTAACATAACACTCTTGAAATAATTTACATTGAAAATGCGGTTTTTCGATCAACGGATTCCTCCCTTTTCATTTCCATTTAGACGTAAATATATCTAATGATCTACCGCAGAGGAAAATAGTTTCGATACTTGCATTACAAGATGGGGAACGTGGTTGAATTTGAAAAATAAGATGATTTGAATCGAGGGTCGATAAGTTAATTCAAACAGACATGGTTATATTCCCTGGTCCAATTCGAGTTCCGTAGTCCCGGTTTCTATTTTTAGATAGACATAACGTCACTCATAAATCGATGGAACTGATCGGGCTATATTTAGGTCTATGACTATCACCGCCCCTGTAAGAGTTTATCAATCAAATTATCATTAGAATGAAAAGAAAACATTTACTATTTATCTGTCAATCTTTGCTTCCAGGGTTGATTTTATCAAAAACGCGTTTCGCTAGCGGTGGATTAAATTAATAAAACTGATAAATCAACGTCACTTTTTATGTGGCCTCAGTGGCGTAAGGACGACGTCTTTAGAGTGATTAGAATTGGATTTTGTATGATCAGGCGCGGGTTCGAATCCAGCTATAGCCAATTGTTTTTATTTTTTCTCATTTGAATAATTTGTTTTGGTTTATTTTCTGTTAGATCTATTTCGTCAACATCATTTTTATGCATATTTACAGAAAATTAAAATAGTTCCATGGTTATAGAATCATTACGCCTATCTACTAACCTAATAAACCTTCTTTATTTGCACCCCCTTTATTATGTCACTAGAGAAGCCTGGTGACTGGATAAAAGATACACCCATACTAGAAATTTGGATATCATAATGCAAATGATTGAGGAGATATCAGGACAAAAATCAGGATGGATGGACGGCAGGGGACTAAATAGTTCTGTGTATATGATGTTTTCAGCTAACACATATGGATGATGTCATTATATTTTAAATGAATACTTAACACTTTATCTTTGAATATGTAAAAAATGACATAGTTCATATAATTAGATTTATTCTTTATAATGGCATCTGCACTCAAAAACAATTTGGCTGTCAGAGACAAACTGTATAATCAAATATGCCCTTTCGGATTGGAAGAAATGTATTTTCGATATCATTGATACACGAATAACTTTTTACAAATCAAATAATCATCTTTTACCACCTCGACCTAGAGTTACATTTCGCTACTTGAAGAAAAACATTTCTAAATTTCATTCAGATTTTGTTCTTGTTCCTGCTGACAAGGCATCAAACAATGTAATCATTATTTGAAGATTGTATTATGTTGATGTTTTAAAGAAGGAGCTAACTGATTCAAAAACTTATATAACAGTTCAAACACTTGAAAAAGATATAGTCTCGGAACATGTAAAAATGTGCAATGATTTTAAGTCTGGTCCTAACATAAAACAACATAAACTTTCTACTTTGTACTGGATTCCGAAACTACATAAAAACCCTTATAAGTCGCGTTTTATTGCCAACTCTAGCTGTTGTACCACTACTAAATTATCTATACTTTTGAAGTCCTGTCTTACTACGACCAAAGAACATGTTAAACGCTACTGTGATACTATATATGAAAATTCTGGTATTAATGTTTTTTGGTCCATAAAAAGTTCAAATGATGTTTTAACAAAACTTGAAAATGAACAGTATAACATTTCTTTACTGAACTCTTATGATTTCTCTACACTCTATACTACTCTACCTCACCATCTTATAAAGGATAGACTTATTAAATTAATAGAAAAAAACCTTTGCCAGAGAAAACAAAATGTTCATTCCTTGTAATTCTTTTCGAATTCACAAGTTGAACATTACACAATGTGGACTTGCCTTGATGTTTGTAGATCTCTTACCTTTCTTTTAGATAATATATGTGTGCGTTATGGAGATACCATATATCGTCAAGTTGTTGGTATACCCATGGGTACAAATTGTGCCCCTCTTGTTGCAGATTTGTTTTTGTATTGCTACGAGAGGGATTTTATGCTTAGCTTAAAACCTGATACACAGACCGATATTGTTAATGCTTTTAATAAAACTTCAAGGTATTTAGACGATATTTTGAATTTAGATAATCCTTATTTTGATACTATGGTTTCTTCAATCTACCCAAAAGAACTGTCTTTAAACAAAGCTAATCAATCTGACATTAATGCTTCATTTTTAGATTTGAATCTTTCAATTACAAATGATAAAGTTTCGTCCAAAGTATACGATAAAAGAGAAGATTTTAATTTTAAAATTGTTAATTATCCTTTTCTAGATGGGGATGTGCCACGTTCTACATCTTATGGTGTTTATATTTCTCAACTTATTAGGTTTGCCCGAGTCTGTTTTTGGCTTGAAGATTTTAACAGACGTAATTTAGTTATAACTGATAAACTTCTTAAGCAAGGTTACAGATATCACAAACTTCGGAAAACCTTTTCTAAATTTTATTATCGAAATTTACCTCTCATTAGTAAATATAATTGCAATCTACGGACGTTACTGCGACAAGGCATTTCTCAACCAGAATTTTATGGGGATGTTATCTACAAACTTAGGAAAATTCGGGGTCATATCCATTTTTATGATTTGTTTATAAAACGCATTAAAACATTTAAAAAGAAAGGTTATGATCCTACTATATTGCAACACACTGCATGTTTGGTTATCGACCCTTTTACAGTCGGTAGTTACGCTTCCCTCTTTGCTTGCGCGATGACAGGCCGAGGGTAGTACTCTATGATGGTATACTCTTAAACTTGGATACAGGAGGAGCTTACCAGACTCATGTATTATTTTTTCCCTGTCGTGCCCTTAACAGCTTACCTGCAGGTGCTCTGACTTCAGCAAAGTCATTGAGTACATATTTGACGGATTGTCACAGTTATTATGCTATGTTTTACATGTTGTCCTGTGTTCACCGTCGTCTATGTTGTGGGTAAGTCCAGCGGGGATACCTTTATTTACAATATTTGTAAAGCTAGGGTGACTTTGAGAGATGTGCGAGGTTAGGACGTCCGTAAACCGGTTTAAACCCCCAGTGGTGTTTTTGCTGCTGACCGTGCCAAGGCGGTGCTCTCTTTGTCACCCTTCCTTTTGTTTGCCTTGCGTCTTTGTGCTTGTGGTTTGTTCATGTTGTGGAACGTTTGTCCCTGGTTCTTTTGTCTCTTTTGGTGTTTTCTGTGTTCATTTCGTGTGTGTGTGTGCGTTTGGGTGTGTGGTTGTGTGTGTGTGTGTGTGATGCTGTCTATCGGTGTTTTGGTGGTGGTTGCGTCTTGCATGTGGCTTTGCCTGCTTGACTTTACTACTTTTCCATATAGTATACCATAAGCAAACAGAGTGGACCATGATCAGATGGCTCCTATAGACTGTATTATCTGGGTCCACCCTGGCAAGTCCTGAAAAGGCATCTATATGAGGAAAAGGGTTAACAGGGAAAGATATTTAATCATAGCAGGCAATTAAAACTTTGACTCAAGCAGATCTGAGAAGTTTACAAATTTTACATTTTACTTCATGAAAATAAATCAAGCCAGAAATAATAAGCAAATAGAACAGACCCTGCTCACACAGCTCCTGTGAGCAAATGCATCAAAAGGTGTCTCTCTATCAGGGACAGGATTACATTAGACTGCATACTATATGTATCAGACTGGTAGCTGTAATTCAATACTTAGGGTTAAACCATTGAATGTGGGACAAGTTTGTGTGAACTGGGTTCTATGTAAAGACGATAAAAGGACTTTTGATTAATTTCCTTCTGTTCTTGAATTACATATCAACACATGTATGATTTATTTTTGAATTTAGTTATTACTGAAAATATAATCAGATTTCATAAGCAAACAGACCTATGTTTCTACAGGAGCCATTTAATCTGAGTCTTTTCTGTTTGCAAGACCAGGTGTTTGGGTCAAATAGTTGGTTAAAACATTAATAAAGTACATATCTCAATCATAAGAAGACGTTCGAACAAAACATATCTCGAAACCCAACATGCAGAAGGTAGAGAAATGACTGCTCAAGATAATATATTACTTATAAAACCATTAAGTACCACGGGCTTTGGGAACACCAGTCTAGTTATTATTTTACCATATTCACATCAGAACGAAATATAGGATTGTTTGACCTCAATGGATTCTATACATCACTACGTACGGCGTAAATATATCATAATTTATACATTTCTTCCAAATAAAGTGCATGCCGTTTACATGCGACCCGTTTACATGGTTTAGCTGTGGGTCGAATTGGTCTGTATTGAATCTGTATCTATACGTCGTAGAATCCTTAGGCTTTTACACGACGGGTGAGATTATAAACCATCTCCAAAATGTCCATGGAGACCTCTTACGTTTGAATCACTCATTTAAGTGTGTGTTGATTAACTTTTTTTTATAACAATATCAGTTTAATATCGGTTAAAAATTACCTTCATGATCAACCGCTCTTTCCTAGAGTGCAAATTCAGCGCCTCAGTCCGATCGTCATAACCAGCTTCTGCCCCTGTTTCGGATACCACCTCTTCCGCGTCTCTACGAACGTAATGGATGCAACTGTTCTCGTTCCCATGCACCCCTACCCCTGTCAACCTCATGTTTTTTCTGGACTTGTCGTTGAACTAGATGACATTTTCTTTCAAGTGTGTTTACCATATATTTGATATCACTGGTTTATGAGTACGCATATTATGCTAATTACTCCAGTCGGCAGATACAATCGATACATTCAACCGAGTAAAATCTTCGCTTGTTTCCGATATCGGTGAAACGTAAACAGTCTTGTTTGAGGAGGACGTCTCGAAATACATCTTTTATGGATCTTACGAGTATTTTAACTTCGGGAAGCGTCGCAAATGGCCATGGGAATGCGTATTTAATACGATAAGCACCCACTTGTGAAGATAAAGAAAATCGCGTTTCTGAGCAGTATTCAGACTTTAAAATTGCTCTGAAGCAAAGGGATCCTCCCGCAATTCATCCATAGAGGTGTCTTGCAGGGCAGACGGATTGGATAAAAGGGTTACGATGGTAGCGAAGCATCTTTGCTGACGAAGCTAACGTTAGTACCAGGGCCAGCTGGTAGGAAAGGCGTTTGGTAACTTCCGAGGGAGAAGACTCTGAACCTAGCTCTATTGATACAGCAGCAGCTATGAGGTCTATGTAAGAAGCAACTCGCATTTGCTCTCTCTGGCGCAGCTCCTTCCGCATGAGTAGAGACACCGAGGCCATGGGAATGTCGGCATCCTGCAAAGGGGATCCGGTCAAATAACCCAGGATGACTGTCAGAAGAGGCTTGAGGTCTGAGAAATGAAGGAGCCATGGATCTCACACGATTTGAAGATATGGTCCAACAGACTGCCAGTCTGAAATAGAAATCTTCGTCCAGGTTTGCCAGCCGTAACAGAAGGACTCTAGACAGGGAGATACTCCCGAGACTCGGAGATATTCGGAAGCTAAGAGTAGCTCAAAGGACAAGAGAGCGAGTCATTGCGAGTCTGTTTAGGGACCCAGGACATATGGAAGACAGGAGGAAGGCGAAAGCAGTCCTCACACGTATAATCAAAAGCAAACAATAACGGCTCAAATTCGTCGACAACCGACGACTGAGCCTCCTCTAGGTCCGACGCTCTAGTTGGATCCAACTCCCTGAAAAAAGAATTGTCCCTAGGAGCTATGTTGACAGAACTTCTTGTTCCCCCTAAAACTACACCCTTGTGAATGTCGCAGACGGCGGTACCCGGACAGAATGACCACCAAAGACCCTGACCAGGCTGTTTGGTTGGTGAGGACGCAATAGGAGCGGATAATGCGAACCACTGAGAGGGGGTATATTGACCCTGCTGGTCGGGCTGTCAGTAAGGTGCATCTTGCTAGTTCCAGGCAATGAGTGCTGGCTCTCGAGATCGGCCAGCCGGTGACCATGAAGAGGAAGAACGATATCGATATAATATCCCATTTTCGTTCGGGGTCGGGGGAGAAAGCACAAACATAGACACGATAGTAGTTTGTTCTCAATCTTGGACAATTATGTGAATACAGAACGATGTTGTTATTATGTGCAAATTTACTTTGTCATTTATCTTAAAACCACTTATTGGCAAAGTAGCATTTGTTACATTTTGTGGGGTCATTTTACCCAACCTTGGGTTCTTTGCTATACTGAAGCAATACTGTGTATCTATGGAACATGAAATGAATACATAAATGACCTGACAACATGTATGTGCCATTTGAAACCATTTAATATGAAAAATGAATACACATAACATACCCATTTGCTAAATAAGGTCATTGCTTTTAACAGGTTAAGCATGTTCTAGATTCTCATTAATACTCATGAATATGCAAATGAGCACAACAGCAGTTTGTTCTCAAACTGGAACAATTATGTGAATAGAGATCGTAATTGATATCATCATGTGTAAATTTACTTTGTCTAAATAGCATTTGTTACATTTTGTGGGGTCATTTTACCCCACCCATTTTATTTGTTATACTGTGGCAATACTGTGTTTCTATGGAAAATAAAACAAATAAATAAATAAATAAATGCCATGACAACATTTATGTGTCTTTTGAAACCTTTTTATATGAAAAATAAATAAACATAACATACTCGTTCGCTGAATAAAATCATGTTTTAACTATTAAAGCATTGTTTTTAGATTCTAATTAATATTCATGAATATGCGAATGAGCTAAATAGCAGTTTGTTCTTAAACTCGGACAATTTTTTGCATAGAGAACGATGCTGTTATTATCATTTGCAAAATTTATTTTGTCGTTCATCTAAAAAACACTTATTGACGAAATAGCATTTGTTATATTTTGTGCGGTCATTTTAACCCCTACCCTCACTTTCTTTGTTTTACTGTTGCAATAATGTGCTTATATAGAACATAAAATGAATACATAAATGACCTGAAAACATTTATGTGCCATTTGAAAACTTTATATATGAAAAATGAATAAACAAATCATACCCATTTGCTAAATATGGTCATTTTTAACAATTCAAGCATTTTTTTAGATTCTCATTAATACTGATGAATATGCAAATGGGCACAATAGTAGTTTGTTCTCAAACTGGAACATTTATGTGCATAGAGAACGTTGTTTTTATTATCATGTGCAATTTTACTTTGTCATTCATCTTAAAACCGCTTATTGACGAATTAGCATTTGTTACAATTTGTGTGGTCATTTTACCCCATCCACGTTCTTTCTTATACAGTGGCAGTACTGTGCATATATGGAACATAAAATGAACAAGCAAGGTTTTACGCAAGCGTAAAATGGCTGCGTAACGTCTTTAAGCAGGATAGAAGAAAAAGAGAGAGCAATATTGTTTAGTAGTTTAAATTAACAGATACATTGGGAAAACATGACTGTAATGTATAAATTAACAGCAGAAACGGGGGAATGTTTTAAGGAGCCATGATGCATAATACCTGTGTATGACACCAATAATACACATTACCACGAAGTAAATACAGATCAATGGTATTCATGCACAATTGTGAAATATTCAAAACGGTCAACAAAACCACGAGTAAAAGGTCTCAGCTAAATAACTTTACCAAAGACAAAATTCAAACAAAGGACTTATACTTTTACAATATTTGTGTACAGAATTGTTTTTAAACCAAAAGCACGTAAACTAAGGGTGCTAACAAAAAAAATGAGAGAAAAAAATTATGTTTCCGCCGAGGATCGAACCCGCGACCTCACATTTCCTAGGCCACCGTTATAACCCCTCGACTACGCTGACTGCTACAAGTGGTGCGTGCTTTTAAATGATTTATACCCAATACACTAGCATTTTCACTGGCAGAAACAATAAATTAATGACCCGACAGCATGTATGTGCCATTTGAAACCTTTAAATATGAAAAAATGAATAAACATAACATACTCATTTGCTAAATAAGGTCATTTTATCACTTTAAGGATTTTGTTTCAGATTCTCCTTCATATTCATGTATATGCAAATGAGCAAATTATGAATAAAAGACGCCTTATATCTAATAAACATATTGATATTATTTTAAAACTGGATGTTTTATAAACAGAATAAATGATGTTTTGGCATCTTAATGACGCTAAAGCTGAAACTTCGAAATGTTGGCGGTTGCCATGTAAACACGATGACCATATGCTTATACAGCATCCCCTACTCGTCAAACAACCAGGACTTGTTAACATATACCCTAATATAGGTGAACAAAAATCCCACTGGGGGGAGGGTTTCGATTATGGGCCATGGGTCTATTAGCTCACAGACGCATAGTTAAACCACTTTTTTATGTTTGCTCAGGTGTTAGATTTTTATGCTTGGCATAAAATGATTCTCTTTGTTAGCCCATTCTACTGTTTGTTTAGTTGCTATTCTATCCGTCTCTCGATTAAGTTGTCTGACCATACGCATCACATATAATATTAATAGACCATTGTTATCAGAACCATTGGTCTTATTCGTCCGTGTATGGTGTGTTGTCATTGCTTTGGTGGTTAAAATTGAATGTTTCAAACAATCATAGAAACGCTTTTCACGCATTTGTAAACAGCATAGACCAGGTTCGGTTTTTGTAATGTTTGTATTGTATTGTGTAGTTTATATGCATTAGCCAAAAATTGACCTATTCTGTTAACCCACTGCCCTAACATGTAAGGCAATATATTATGACACTTTCCATATAATGTTTCATTTGAGCTCTGGTGACATGAGTGGGCTGACACAGTGAAGTCGCAGTGAGCGTCTATTTCCCTGAATTGCGGATACAAAAACGTACAGAAACGGATGATTTAGTTTTATCTTTAATTAATAAATTTATTAAATTTTAATATGTCTTATATTTCTATCTTAAATTTCATTTGCTTTAAATATTCTATACGCATTATAATATTCAATTCTGTACCTGCAATTTAATCATGTGAAGCGCCTTTGAACGCATATATCCTGTGTGAAAAGAGCGCTTTATAATGGTAGATTTAAACATATCTAATACATATTAATGATGACATTATTTCGTTCATGGTTATTCATGAAGGAAAGGGTTGATTCGAATAAAATAGAACATACTATCATTAGTACGCAATAAAGGTTTACATCTGTTTGTCATTCATTTTAGTGCATAATTCTGTCTGTTTATAATACATCTGAAAGTACATTTTCTACCAAAGCACTCTGCGTACATACGTCAGTATAAATATATGCATCTCATAAATATTCATGATGACATTATTTATTACATGAATATTCAACAAGAAAAATAAGAACCAATTATTGTCAACAGGTGATAAACAATGGATCTCTAAAGACAAGCTTGTATCGGGTTGTCAGTCATTTCGTTAGATCATTCGTCTGTCCGTTTGTTTGTCCGATAACCTGTCCGTATGTTGGCGTAGCTGAATCCAAATGCAATGTATGCATCGTGGCTAAAGGGGTCCGGGGCATACTTCCCCGGGAAAATTTTGAATTGTGTAGTTTTTAAAACATTGTGATGAATAGAGCATTTGCGCCTATAGAAGACTCTGAAGAACAGCAAAGCACTATGATCCCTCATATTACAACGTCAAAATCTAGAATTAAATTTTAATGAATAAGACTCATCATTATAAACCTGTGATGCATTTTTTCTATTATTACCTGTGATTATTGTGTACTCAGACCATTTATTCCACTTAATAAGTTATTTGCGACAGTATCTGTTCATGCAACACCCACTTTGTACCTCCGTATTCACTTCCGGGTTAAAAAGTAAACCCAAGTAATTTTATGTCCTAATCTGGAAACAAGATATTTTATCTTAAAGGTCAAGTTTTATGGTTAACCTTTTACGTTGGATCAGAGCAAAAGTTCTAAATTATACGTCTATAGCAAAAGATCGAGCTAAATTATAGTAATTTCTCAAGTTCGTATGGAAAAGTAGTAAAGTCAAGCAGGCAAAGCCACATGCAAGACGCAACCACCACCAAAACACCGATAGACAGCATGACACACACACACAACCACACACCCAAACGCACACGCACACACACATACGAAATGAACACAGAAAACACCAAAAGACACACAAGAAACAGGGACAAACGTTCCACAACATGAACAAACCACAAGCACAAAGACGCAAGGCAAACAAAAGGAAGGGTGACAAAGAGAGTACCGCCTTGGCACGGTCAGCAGCAAAAACACCACTGGGGGTTTAAACCGGTTTACGGACGTCCTAACCTCACACTTCTCTCAAAGTCACCCTAGCTTTACAAATATTGTAAATAAAGGTATCCCCGCTGGACTTACCCACAACATAGACGACGGTGAACACAGGACAACATGTAAAACATAGCATAATAACTGTGACAATCCGTCAAATATGTACTCAATGGCTTTGCTGAAGTCAGAGCACCTGCAGGTAAGCCGTTAAGGGCACGACAGGGAAAAATAATACATGAGTCTGGTAAGCTCCTCCTGTATCCAAGTTTAAGAGTATACCATCATAGAGTACTACCCTCGGCCTGTCATCGCGCAAGCAAAGAGGGAAGCGTAGCTACCGACTGTAAAAGGATCGATAACCAAACATGCAGTGTGTTGCAATATAATAGGATCATAACCTTTCTTTTTAAAATTTTTAATGCGTTTTATAAACAAATCATGAAAATGGATATGACCCCGAATTTTCCTAAGTTTGTAGATAACATCCCCATAAAATTCTGGTTGAGAAATGCCTTGTCGCAGTAACGTCCGTAGATTGCAATTATATTTACTAATGAGAGGTAAATTTCGATAATAAAATCTAGAAAAGGTTTTCCGAAGTTTGTGATATCTGTAACCTTGCTTAAGAAGTTTATCAGTTATAACTAAATTACGTCTGTTAAAATCTTCAAGCAAAGAACAGGCTCGGGAAAACCTAATAAGTTGAGAAATATAAACACCATAAGATGTAGAACGTGGCACATCCCCATCTAGAAAAGGATAATTAACAATTTTAAAATTAAAATCTTCTCTTTTATCGTATACTTTGGACGAAACTTTATCATTTGTAATTGAAAGATTCAAATCTAAAAATGAAGCATTAATGTCAGATTGATTAGCTTTGTTTAAAGACAGTTCTTTTGGGTAGATTGAAGAAACCATAGTATCAAAATAAGGATTATCTAAATTCAAAATATCGTCTAAATACCTTGAAGTTTTATTAAAAGCATTCACAATATCGGTCTGTGTATCAGGTTTTAAGCTATGCATAAAATCCCTCTCGTAGCAATACAAAAACAAATCTGCAACAAGAGGGGCACAATTTGTACCCATGGGTATACCAACAACTTGACGATATATGGTATCTCCATAACGCACAAATATATTATCTAAAAGAAAGGTAAGAGATCTACAAACATCAAGGCAAGTCCACATTGTGTAATGTTCAACTTCTGAATTCGAAAAGAATGAACGTTGAACATTACAAGCAATGAACATTTTGTTTTCTCTGGCAAAGGTTTTTTCTATTAATTTAATAAGTCTATCCTTTATAAGATGGTGAGGTAGAGTAGTATAGAGTGTAGAGAAATCATAAGAGCTCAGTAAAGAAATGTTATACTGTTCATTTTCAAGTTTTGTTAAAACATCATTTGAATTTTTTATGGACCAAAAAACATTAATACCAGAATTTTCATATATTTTATCACAGTAGCGTTTAACATGTTCTTTGATCGTAGTAAGACAGGACGTCAAAAGTATAGATAATTTAGTAGTGGTACAACAGCTAGAGTTGGCAATAAAACGCGACTTATAAGGGTTTTTATGTAGTTTCGGAATCCAGTACAAAGTAGAAAGTTTATGTTGTTTTATGTTAGGACCAGACTTAAAATCATTGCACATTTTTACATGTTCCGAGACTATATCTTTTTCAGGTGTTTGAACGGTTATATAAGTATTTGAATCAGTTAGCTCCTTCTTTAAAACATCAACATAATACAATCTTCAAATAATGATTACATTGTTTGATGCCTTGTCAGCAGGAACAAGAACATAATCTAAATGAAAATTAGAAATGTTTTTCTTCAAGTAGCGAAATGTAACTCTAGGTCGAGGTGGTAAAAGATGGTTATTTGATTTGTAAAAAGTTATTCGTGTATCAATAATATCGAAAACACATTTCTTCCAATCCGAAAGGGCATTAACATCAGCATGTTCTCGTCGACACCATTTGATGCAGAATTCTTGAATAGCTTCCGCAATATGAGTTCGACAAGCGTCAAAATCAATAAGGGAAGGTAATCTATATTTAGGTCCTTTAGTTAGGAGGGTCCTGAGATGTTTATCCTTAATGATATCAAAATTACCAGTAATGACATGACCAACTGGTTTATAGCAAAAGCTAGAAATGCTACAATCTCAAGAAATAGGGGTATTAACATCAATATTTAAGTCAGAGACAATTTTATTGTAGTTCAAAATAACATTTCTAATAGGTTTATTATATTTATAACAGATGATAGGTGATTCAGAGTTGATGAAATATTTGGGAATAGCCTCGATTACATTCTTATCACGAAATATACTTTGAATATCAATAAAATCGATACCTTTATTTAGGAACTGAAGTTTCAGAAAATGTCTTTTATGTTCAGATTCTTTATCAATACGTGGACAAAGAACATGCTGTGTGTAACTTTGTATAAGTGAGGCAGTATTATTTAACGGATCGGTACGCATATAGATTTTATCAGCCTCTTCGTCTATTGACTTAAGACAGGAAAAGGGTAAAGACGATAAACAAGATAACATAGAATGTTTACCAGTTTGTTTTAGAATAGTATGTAAATCATGAATAGACATATTACGACGTGATTTACGCTTAATATTACCATTTCTACGTCTGCCATGTGATCTACTTTTACGTTTTCGAATAGAAAATATAGAGAAAATATCGATACTTGGATCTTTAGAAATATTGCCGCTTTGGAAAATGTTATCATTAAGGCCTAAAGGAAAAGGTGTTTGTAATTTCTTTATCCAGTCTAGCTCTGTGATGAAACGAGCTTTAGATTTTAAACTACCAGTAGTTTTAGAATCATAATAAATTTGTTCTACTGGTTGAACCGAAACATATTTGAAAGAATGTCCTGTATAACGAAAATGCTGGTAAAGAAAATTGTGTACTTTTTTGATCCGGCAATGGTAACTGTGTTCACGAAACCTAGTTTTTAAACAACGTCCTGTCTGACCTACATATTGAATGCCACAACGTGGCGCATTTCATGTAAGAACATATATAATATTAGATGAGTTTCAGTCTAAATCAGAATTAATCTTCACACTAAACACTCTACCATTAACAAGAGATTTAATTGTTGATCTAGTAGAAATGAAATTGCAACACATACACCTCTTACTATTGCACTTAGTAATTATTGGATACACCCTATGTCTTTTGTTCAAATAATGTGAATTTAGATGGACTTTACTATAACGAATGATAGATTGCTTTAAAGGAGACAAAACGATTTTAGGTCCATTATGAAAAATGTTACTAATAGCCGAAGAGGGAACATGAAAAGATGAAGCAGAAGACAATTTTAGAGGTTTAATACAAACTGACGGCTGTAGTGATTGGAAATTAGCCAGGTTATGAGGAATCTGAACGGAAGACACAGAGTGTAAGTTTAATTTATTAATTTTGAGTTTAGGGAGACTATTCATATTTTGTGTAGTAATTGTAGCACCCTTCTGTAAAAAGCGACATACGTATGTAACGAAAAGTGGTGTAAAATAATAGAAAACATACCAGAGATTATGACAAAAATAAAGAAGACTAAGACTATGAATAAAACATTGAATAGTGAAACATTGAATGGGTAAAAAGTAAGAAGAAACACAAATAAGGTAAAGTCGCACTAGAGAAAACGCAAACAGCACAAATCTTAAAAGGGAAATTAAAATAGTCACACAATATGTCGGTGAGTACGGAAGCCACCATGAAGTGCAAAGTACGGTGTAAAGGTATGAGGAAACACATTGAATGTAGAGCAATTCCTGCAAGAGGAAGAAAACAATATTGATTGGATGTACGGGGAGACGTTTCACCGCCGCCACACTGCACAAACAACACTATTGTGCTTATAAATGGAAAAGTAGTAAAGTCAAGCAGGCAAAGCCACATGCAAGACGCAACCACCACCAAAACACCGATAGACAGCATGACACACACACACACACACACACAACCACACATCCAAACGCACACGCACACACACATACGAAATGAACACAGAAAACACCAAAAGACACACAAGAAACAGGGACAAACGTTCCACAACATGAACAAACCACAAGCACAAAGACGCAAGGCAAACAAAAGGAAGGGTGAACTAATAGTCGGAATTGAAAACGCAACCAAGTATTTAACCATAATAAAACCATATATTCAATAAACACGTAGTTTAACGGCTTTGCAAACAGGGTAGATCCAGACAGTTCCAGGACTTGTCTGATCGAGGTCTTCTCTGACTGCTTATGGAATAATATAAACATGAGTCTTAGTTTCAGCTATGGTCAACCATCCATGTGATCATTTGCCTTTCTGAAATTTCAAAACAATATTACTATTGTAGTAAAAGGTTAACATTTTACTTGAAAGAAACGCCCTTTCATGTGTTTGTTAACAAAGTAGAACACATTGAGATTAGTGATATAATTTGGTTGCTTTATTGAATCATTTTGAACTGGAAATTCAGGTTATTGCTGTGATATAGTGAGACCGGGGTGAACGAACGTTTGTCAATGACCCAGAAAACACGTGCAATTTTTAGAAAATCAGTTTTGGATTGATATTTGTGCATAAGTTACCGTCAGAAGATTATATTTATTTGATATTAAAATACACTGGCTTTCAATAGCCAAATTAATTATCATAACATTGCAAGAGTTGCATTCATATTTGTACTTATGGTACACGAATGTCCGTACTGCTAGTTGGAAACGTTGTTATTATATAGTACATATAGACCCCCATGAAGCGGTACAAACCCTTGTGCTCTGATCAAGGCCTACACGATATACTTAAGTAATAATGTAGACCCGTCGTTAGGTGAGTATATGCATTTTACAAGTGCATCTACGTGTAATTAATTATCCATATATTCAACATTTCTGTCAGGTCTATTCATGGTTAAGTTATTTGAACTTTTGTTTGAAAGAGTATCCAGTTCTCAAAGGTTGAAGGAATATTAAAACCAACGGTTTGTAGGGGAAACTGTTCGTTTTAAGTTATCATTAATTTTAAGTAAAATCACATTTTATGTTTTTTACTTGTAGTATTAAAATTTGTTATATGTTTCATTATTCTTGCCTTTAGTCTGTTGCCGGCGGATTCATGATTACCATTGCAAACAGTTTGGATCCAGATTAGGCGCGCAATTTATTCGAACTGGCATCCGGATATAAACAGTTTGACATATTGGTTGTATTTTCGAGAACAAACTGATTATAGCTTGAATTATCTTGTAGATATTGTGTATATTTAATTTTCTCAGCAGGCTAGAATTGATAAATGTACTATATTTCTCTTTGTGGAATAAAATAAAAAAGAGCTCTGCTGGCGACGAAGAGATCAGATCCAAATGAACATGTCTTATTGTATACTCTATATACTGTAGACTATTAACCATTTACCTCATACATATTCATGTAACAAACAACAAAATCATGAATATTAATTAGGTATTATGTGTTATGACATATGAAACTAGACACATATTTACATTCTTCCATAAGCAGACAAAACTATCACATCATATGTGGACTCATAAGCAAACAGCGAAGATCCATAGGCAAACAGTGGATATACCCATAGAAAAACAGTGTAGATCCAAAGGCAAACAGCTTAGATCGATAAGCAACAGCTTAGACCCATAGGCAAACAGCTTAGCCCATAGGCAAACTAGGCAGGCAAACAGCTTAGCCCTATAGGCTAACAGCTTAACCCAATAGGCAAACAGCTTAGCCCATAGGCAAACTAGGCAGGTAAACAAGCGTTTATTTAATCAATATGAACTGATGATGAATAACACTGACATACAACAACACATCTATAAACCCTTTTCTCTATGAACACTGCAACTTTAATATTACTTTACCATTAAAGATAAATAATTGCACAAACTGCTAGTTCTCAATGATTCATGTAGAGCGAATACTTTGCAAACCTTCAACTTTTCAAATCTGACTTCTTTAATCAAATACATGTATATTATAGATCTATTCAGCTTTATTTTTATTAACATATATAATCATATCATTTCATCTAATGGGCTGGTTGGTTCGATGTTATCGTGTTTAACGTCGCTTTAACAGTATTACAGTCATATCACTCCGTCCAGATAATTACAGGTGGAAGTAAACCCATCAAATAGGTATATGCAGTCAGCTTTATATTATTACTGAAAGTTGAAAATGTACTCTTATTCAACTTCTGAATAGAATCGAAGTTTGAATTTTAGCCCAATGTATATTCACTATAAAAATTATATCCAATAGACAGAGTAGAACCCGACCATGTAGGCACCGTCTGATCACGGTCTGACTGTTTGTTTATAAAAACAATGCAGATCTGAGTCTACAGTTTCTGCCATAGCCAAATCGTTGTGTGTTCATATGCCCGTGTGGAACATTGTCCATTTAATATTAATGATCCCATTATAACGATGAATTTTCAAATGGACTATTCCGAAATTCAAACAGGCGAAGCTTACGGTGAATATTTAGGAATGATGCAACCGTTACAAAACTGAATTTTCAAACTGACTTTTCAAACATTCACACAGGTCAAGCTTACAGTATATATTTCATGGTGAATTTTCCATTGGACTATTCCAAAATTCAACCAGGTGAAGCTTAGTGTTAATATTTAGGGATTTGTTCAAAATTGTAACATGAAAAACAATGCACACCCTGATGAAAAGGGTCCTCATAGGACCCTCTCATATGGGCCTATACTGTTTGGAAAGAACATTAATGACTCGTATCCCGCACTGTAAAGGTTAACTAGGATATGTTAAAACAGTTGGCAACTGTCACTTCTCGGAATCTATAATGTTTACCCAATGTGATGTCAAAACTGTGTAAAATCTTACCAGACTTATGAACAGTCTAGAATCTGATCAGACACCACAATGTATTGCAAACAGTATAGAAACTGATCAGATAGCACGAAGTGTTGCAAACAGTATAGAATTGATCAGAAAACCCGAAATATGCAAACAATGTAGAATCTGACCAGACACTGCCTATTGTAAATGTATGAACAAAGTTTTGCTACAATATTTAGCTATCTTCACATACGTTTGCATTGCACCGGGATACAGAACTGTGGTAGCACTGTAGTGTAAGTTGGTAAATTCCTTCAGTGGTTTAGAATATGTTGTATAGGAAATTGTTGACGTTTCACATCAGACGACGCACTTTGGACACAAGGGACGACGCACAACAGAAACAACGGACAATGTATGACCGATACAATGGATGACGCGCGACAGACCGCGAAGAACTCAGCGTGAATTGAATAGTTCCCACTGTCTCTTTGTGCCGAGTGATGCCCAGGTCCCACATTCACGGATCACTTCGCCGGTTCAAATACAGAACACACATACAAAACACACAGCACAGCAACAAGAAAACGCTGCAAATGCACATATCTATCAAAACACAAGGAGAGGCACAAAGACAAAACAAACAAACAAACAAACAATAGGGGAAGATTGATGTAAAGCCTTAGAACTGTGACACGTGTCGTTTCGTGTTAACCCTTCGCTTGTTATTCACGTCTATATACCTACCTGTAAATAGTGAATACCCAGAGGAGACAGCTCCTGCCGAATCTGCTGATCAGAGTCTACACTGTTTGCGAAGGGTTAAACCGTGTTATTTCCATATAAATCGTGTCATTTCCGTATCAAATCGTGTCGTACCGTAACTACATTAACCTACCATAGATATGTCGTCTAACACATGGTCACATCGTTGTGTGCATCCGTAACTGACTGTGGACTTTCTGGGTTCATCCATGAGATTTAATCCGTAGTGGAACCGGCGAGGTGATCCGTGAATGTGTGACCTAGGCATGACACTTTATACCAGCACACGTCAATACGGACACAGCTGACGATAGAAACAACGCACGACGGACACAACGGGCGACACATGCAAGAAACAACGACCAACTCACGACAAACACGACGTACGACGGACGACATATGTTGACAGACACAGTGTGAATTAAAAGCTCACTCAGGCCCTTGTGTCAGGTGAGCTGACATGTGATACTGATTCATAACACTTTATAATATATACACTAGCATACGTGAATTAAAGCTGTCACCGTGAACTCATAATGTTGAAGGATGGATATCAAATCCTTAAAACTATGAAGAAGTTGACTTCGCGAAGCTGACATTATGACTTCTTGAAATATATATTGCAATGTCACAATAATTTTATTTCGTGGACTTGAAATTTTATGCATAACTCAATGACGTATGAATATCAGAATCGGACATTAAGGCACACAGTCGGCTGGTTTTTGGTCCATAAAAAATTCAAATGATGTTTCACTAAACTTAAAATGAGCAGTATAACATTTCTTCACTGAGCTCTTATGATTTCTCTACACGCTATACTACTCTACCTCACCATCTTATAAAGGAGAAATTCATTAAATTAATAGCCAAACGTTTTTCCAGAGAAAATAAATTGTCCCCTGCTTGTAATGTTCAACGTTCATTCTTTTCGAAGTTGAACATTACACAATGCGGCCGTAAAATGTCGCCCCGTACTTCATTCTCAGTGTTGTTATACCTTCAGATCCTTCGAGATCATGAATTTCAGTACTTCTTGTTCTGAAAATTGAATACCGCTTAAGCCGGTGCTAGGGGGCGTGAGCAGTGTTGCACTTTCAATTACTGTTCATGAACAGACTCAATAAAACCGAGTCTGCAATTTTCTCTTTTTGTGTTGTAATTTTTGCTCTAGGGGGATCACCCCCTTTCAGAATTTATTGCCTTGATGTTTGTAGATATGTAACCTTTCTTTTAGATAATATATGTGTGCGTTATGGGGACACCATATATCGTCAAGTTGTTGGTATATCAATGGGTACAAATTGCCCCCTCTTGTTGTAGATTTGTTTTTGTATGCCATGAGAGGGATTTATGCTTAAGTTAAAATCTGATACACAGGCCGATACTGTTAATGCTATTAATAAAACTTCATGGTATTTAGACGATATTTTGAATTTGGATAATCCTTATTTTGAAACTATGATTTTTCCAATTTACCCTAAAGAACCGCCTTTTAACAAAGCGAATCAATCTGACCTTATGGCTTCATTTTTAGATTTGAATATTAAAATCACAAATGATAAAGTTTCGTCCAAAATATACGATAAAAGGGAAGTTTTTAATTTCAAAATCGTGAATTATCCATTTCTAAATGGAGATGTGCCCCGTTCTACGTCTTCTGTGGTTTATATTTCTCAACTTATTCGGTTTGCCTGAGCCTGCTCTTTGCTAGAAGATTTTATCAGTCGTAATAACTGATATCACAAACTTCGGAAAACGGTTGCTAAATTTATTATCGAAATTTACCACTCATTTGTAAATATAATTGCAATCTACGGACGTTACTGCAACAAGGCATTTCTCAACCAGAATTTTATAGAATGTTATCTACTAATTTTAGAAAAATGCGGTGAAACATGATTCATGAAAATAACCCTACTTGCAAATGGCATTGTTATAACTGGTTAAGATTATACCATTAAATTAGATGCAAATTTCAGAGAGCAGAACAGTCTAGATTATGTATTGTTATTGTTATCGTCTTCCTTATTCTCCATCTCGGTCTGCCGCATATATTTGTAACTGATGATTGATTTCACTTTTCACATTTTCAAATTCCCTTTTCCTGTCGTCACGTATTTAAAGATCGACATCGAATATTTATCGAAATAACAATATTCGAAATGAAGGCTCTTAATTGAACAAATAATCATGTGTTCATTGGTCATTATAAAATGAATATTCATGAAGTCATGACTCATTATATAACTATTTATATGGTTACGGCTTGAGTCCGCATGAATTGCATAAAAATTAAGAGCAGAAATTTATGGTTTGTGGTCTATTTGAAGTGTCCGTGTTATACAAACGCCCCTACAATACAATACAACACGCTTTGAAACAAAAAATATCATTCCATGACCGAACTGCGAGATTAATATGATATATTTTTCCCATTGTATAAAGTGGGAGGAGTAACACAATAACAACAGAAATACTATTCACAAGCAAAGCGTGTCTACACAAGCAACTGCGGTCTTGATTAAGAAGAGACATCAAGTAACTTATAGCTATCTGCAATACTGTCAACAGTTTGACGAATTGGAAATCCAGTGAAAAGTTTAGCAAATCGAAGATTAAGCAGACATTGTTTTGTTAAGCATGAGCAATTTTCATAGGGCAGTTGTGCCCAATTAGTATATTGCCTGGTAACTATATACCTATTGATATGAACATAAAAACTTATAAAACTTTCACCCTGCATCTGACACTTTTCTTAATGAACCAACTTGATACTTAATTGGAGAGTTCGGAAAAACGAGTGTTTGGATAACTGAGGTTCGAGTTAGTGATGATCGGATTAGCGAGATTTTACTGAACAAAGCAATATGTTTGTTCATCTATATACTACCACACATGTAAGGAATTAGTTGTGATAAGAAAGTATATCATATTTGATTTCAGAATAAAACCGTAGAATAAAATATGTTTAAAAGCTTCAATATCGTTTCCGCCACTATGAACCCTTTTCCATATATCAACATTTATTATATGTCAATGGTATACATGTATAATAATGAAAAAACAAAGATATGTTACCTTCGATGATGTTTCTTCAGTCCACTCGCAGCATATATTTTATAACCACCCTCTAGACTAATATGAGGACAATAAAATCACGTGTCATACATGTAACTGATATCGCCACTATCAGTTTATCAACGACCTCGTGACTATTATGTAAGAGATAACTACCATGAATATTAATTACCTTATTTCAATGGCATTAGGAACAATGGAGTTTACCCCTACAGAACATGTAGAACCAGACAACAAATAGCAGATACTAATCAAACAGTTCCTATATTCTTAGTCTATTCTGTTTAAGAAGCATGTAAAGGCATTTTTATCAAGTGAATAGTTCACACTTGTTGTGCTAAACTTTGCCCAGATGTTTAGACATATCCAGTTGCTTGTTAAGGAGGTATCTATCCGATATCGTATCTGGATATGTAATGTTTATAATTTGTTCGCGCTTAGCACGACTAAGTACAATTCATGATTAGATTAATATATTTTAGTCAATGTCATAAACCTGATGGAAGATATAGGGAATAGTACACGAGGTGACGATACGAAGGGTCACGTGAGTTGTTGTTTGGCCGTCGTATTCTCACGAGCCGCGGAACAGCGAGTAAGTATACCACTGGTAAACAACCACGAATGTGATACAACCCTTCATATAGTCACTTCGTGTAGTATTCCACTTGTTATATACCAGGTTTAATAAAAGAACACAAATTAACATCAATATTCTAATTCCTTTCATTCAGATACAGTGCTCCCTCCGTACAACGGCCCTCTCAATAACGATTCCCTCCTTACAACAACGCATGTCACTGTTTCCGAAACAACAAGGCTCCAGAAACAACTTTTTCCATCGTATTTTCTTTATGCCTCTATCAAACCCTATGCTGTGACCACTCTTTAGAATCGTCACTTTGTGATGATTCTAAAGAGTGGTCACAACATACGGTTTGATTGAGGCATGACGATTTTAGTTATCGAAATACACATTATCTGAGGATCTGTAAACAAGCTAATTATGTTTGATTTTCCCTCCCTATAACAACTCCCTCTGAACAACACATACAATCTTCGTATCCCAAAGGGTGTCGTTGTAGAGAGCGAGCACTGTACATGGTTTTACTACAAATAGACGTGTCCCCGGTGCGTAACGGAAATTTACGGCTATTGCCGAGCGAAAGTAGTCCCACCTTTCGACTTGAAAATACCGATTTTGTATTGCAAACTCATGCAATACGAACATTTATCTGAGAGGTTGTATTGTATGTTCGAATACAATCGTATTCTACTGCATATACTGACAGGTATATTATAAAAAAAACATTAACATGGTTAATGGACAAAGTCCATTTGCCAGTATGATAAAATTTTCAAATAAAATGCCATTCAAATGGGGGTAAGGGTAACTGATTGTCAACACTAAACTGTACTTTCAAAGAGACTTTTGAATTCATATTAGTTCTATCACATGTTATATTGTGTGCTCTTTCCATGTTGGAGGCAGGAAAAAAGCATTGTAAAATTTTTATCGAAATCATATTTACAGATATTTTATACACTAGTCCTTCTATTTATTCATATTGTAAGATCTTCATCATGAACAAAATTACAGGATATTGCAAACCTTTAGAACCAGACAACAATCAGAGTAGGTTGTAATGAGCTATAAACAATGTTTTCTGCTTTGTCACTACAGTAACTGATCTGGGTCAATACAGGTATAATACTATTCAGCGGAGTCAGGATTTAGTATATGACCAAATTAATCTGATGCTGATACTTTTTAATACAGTGTTAACTAGTGTACATTCAATTGTATTGTAACATAAACAATATGGATTTAAGAAATAAATAAATATATTGTTTCTGTAAAGAGTGAAATATGACAACACATATTTTCATGACAGAAGTTTCTTCAGAATCATTCTCGATAAATTATCCTTAGTTCATTTCACTTAAAAGTAAGACAAACAGTCGGACAGAGAGAGCCATGCACAAAAGGTCACGGTACCCAAACTTAATCAAATAGGAAACAACATAACAAGACTAAGCGTGAAGAAACCCTCCACCATTGTCCAGCTATCTTGCAAACGACTTCAATCCAGATGAGACACCGAGTTACTCGTCGTCACTTCAGGACCTAAATTGTGTGAATTTCGGTCATTACTTTTTCGGTTGGTTAATTAATATGACACAGTGAAGATTGAACAGATCTAATTTTGAGCAGACGATATTTGACTATGTCCACGTAAGTAGATATAAAGAGATTGGGTCCATGATTTGTGATATATTATTTTAACTCTGTCATCCACTCTTAATTGGATTTTCTACTATTCTACTAAACCCTGATATAAATAATTATCTATCTAAATAAGAATAAAGTGCATCTAGATTCTGCAGTCATTGGACAATTGAGTACTATAGTCTAAACAGATATTGTTCCTGTGCAGAAAATAATATGATAAATTATTCCCCTCTCCCCGCTGCTGTTTAACTTGTATATTTATGATTCGACATCTGAAGTAAACAGTTATGATTTCTTCTAAAATATATGAAAAAAAAGAGATGATTTTGATTTTAATATTGTAAATTTTCCTCATCTTGACGGTGATGTTCCCCATACCCCATCTTACGAGGTTTATATATCTCAACTTATTCGTTTTGCTAGAGCTTGTTCATCTATTGACGATTTTAACAGTCGAAATCTCATTTTAACTGAAAAAAAAACTGCTTAAGCAAGGATATAGATACCATAAACTAAGAAAAACTTTCTCTAAATTTTACTATCGAAATCTCTCAATTATTGGCAAGTACAAATGTAATCTCAAGGCACCTCTGCGACACGGTATTTCACATCCTGAATTTTATTGTGATGTGATTTACAAATTTCGTAAAATTACTGGACATAACCATTTTCTCATCAAATATGTTAAAAAAAATCATTAAAAAGGGACATGATCCTGTAGTACTACAACATACTGCATGTTTGGCTGTGAACCCTTTTACAGTTGGCAATCACGCTGGTCTCTTTACATGTACGCCGACAAGAAAGGTTTCGTACTCCATGAAGGCGACCTCTTAAATCCAGAAACGGAAGGAGAACGTCGGATATCTGTACTATTTCGTTTTTGTCGTACCCTTTATTACTTTTCTACAGTTACTCTGTTAGCAGCTCAATCATTGAGTACACTAGCGATAGGTGGATGCAGGTGGATGTATTTGCCATCGCGGTTGTTGTAAATTAGTCGGAAAGGGGATACGTTTATTTACACTGTTTGTCTTTTAGGGTGGGGATGGAATAAGTGAGAGGTTGGGCGCCCATAAACCGGTTTAACCCCCAGTGACTTTTGTCACTGACCGTTCCAAGGCGGTACTTCCATCTTCCCCCTATTGTATGTCTCTGTGTGTCTCTTGGTGTTTTTATAGTTATGTACTTTGCTGTTCCCTTGTGTTGCTGTTCGGGCGACTTTTGTTCTGTATGTAGGGTTTCCTGCATGACTCATTTTTGTACTTAGACAAAAGAATTAAAATAGGAAACACAAAAATGAGTATTTTGTTATATACTGATACTCAGGGAGCAAATAGTGCCTACCATGCACTCCCTGGACTTTTTTCCTTGGTACCAAAATGTTCAGAAAAGTCTCCTGAATCAGAATTGCGTATGTACTCAAGTTTAAATTCATTTAAACTATGTGGCAAACAGTGTAGTCTCTGATCAGACGCTGCGTTATAGAGTCAACACTGTTTGCTGATAGAAAAAGTACAAAAATGAGTCATGCAGGAAACACCACATACAGAACAAACACTCGCCCGAACAGCAACACAAGGAAACAGCAAATGTACATAGGGAGAAAAAACAACAAGAGACGCACAAAGACAAAACAAACATACAATAGGAGGAAGATTGAAGTACCGCCTTGGAACGGTCAGTGACAAAAGTCACCGGGGGTTTAAACCGGTTTATGGGCGCCCAACCTCACCCTTATTCCATCCCCATCCTAAAAGACGAACAGTGTAAATAAACGTATCCCCTCTCCGACTAATCTACAACAACCGCGACAGCAAATACAGTGGTAAAGTGCATGTATAACAAAAAAACATTTAACTGAACATACTGTATCCACCTATCGCTAGTGTACTCAATGATTGAGCTGCAAATAGAGTAACTGTAGAAAAGTAATAAAGGGTACGACAAAAATGAAATAGTACAGATATCCGACGTTCTCCTTCCATTTCTGGATTTAAGAGGTCGCCTTCATAGAGTACTAAACCTTTCTTGTCGGCGTACATGCAAAGAGGCCAGCGTGATTGCCAACTGTAAAAGGGTTCACAACCAAACATGCAGTATGTTGTAGTAATACAGGATCATATCCCTATTTAATGAATTATTTTATATATTTGATGAACAAAGTGAGAAAATGGGTATGTTCAATAATTTTACGAAGTTTGTAAATCACATCACCATAAAATTCAGGATGTGAAATACCGTGTCGCAAAAGTACCTTGAGATTACATTTGTATTTGCCAATAAGCGAGAGATTTCGATAGTAAAATTTAGAGAAAGTTTTTCTTAGTTTATGGTATCTATATCGTTGTTTAAGCAGTTTTTCAGTTAAAATGAGATTTCGACTGTTAAAATCGTCAATAGATGAACAAGCTCTAGCAAAACGAATAAGTTGAGATATATAAACCCCGTAAGATGGAGCACGGGGAACATCCCCGTCAAGATGAGGAAAATTTACAATATTAAAATCAAAATCATCTCTTTTGTCATATATTTTAGAAGAAATCATTCCATTATTAATTTTAAGGTCTAGGTCAAGAAACGCTGCATAATTGTCGGACGGGTTAGCTTTATTCAATTTGAGTTCTTTAGGATAAATTGTAGGAATCAGAGCACCAAAGAAAGGGTTATCTAAGTTAAAAATATCATCCAAATATCGACAAGTTTCATTGAAGGCTTTTATAATATCTTCTTGTGATTGAGGATTCAAACTCAACATGAAATCTCTCTCATAGCAGTACAAAAATAAATCTGCGACAAGTGGTGCACAATTCGTACCCATGGGAATACCAATTACCTGACGGTATATAGCATTCCCATAACGTACAAATATGTTATCCAAAAGAAAGGTTAGTGCTTCGCAAACTTCTGAGCAAGTCCAATTGGTGTAATATTTCATTTGCTCGTCAGTAAAGAAAGCTTTTTCAGCATTACATGCCAAGAATGATGTTTTTTTCCGGGCAAATACTTTCTTAATCAAGTTAGTAAGCTTATCCTTAATTAAAATATGAGGAAGAGTTGTGTACAGAGTAGACAAATTGTACGTGCTTACAGTGGATGCAAGATACCTTTTGTTCTTAAGTTTGTTTAAGACTTCTGAAGAGTTCTTAATAGACCAGAAGAGATTTATTCCAGAATTTTCATAAGTCTTATCACAGTAAAATTTTACATGTTCCTTTAACTTCGTTAAACAAGAAGTCAAAAGTATAGACAATTTAGTAGTTGTACATGAACTAGAATTAGCAATGAAACGCGCTTTATATGTTTTTTATGTAGTTTTGGTAACCAATACATAGTAGGAAGTTTATGTTGTGTAATTTTAATATCGGTTCCAAATTGTTCACACTTTTTGACATGGTCTGAAATGATGGTCTTTTCGTCAGTGGTAACTGAAATGTATGACTTGGTATTAATAATTTCCTGCTTCAAGACATCGATATAATGTAATCGTCAAATAATAATCACATTATTTGATGCCTTATCAGCAGGAACAAAAACGTATTTTGAATGGAAATCCTGTAAACCCTTTTTAAGATGTCTAAATGAAGTTCTAGGTTTAGGTGGAAGAAGGTGTTTATTAGAGCTGTAAAAGGAAATGCGTTTATCAATTATATCAAAAATTAGTTTTTTCCAACAAGAAATGGCATTAGACTCAACATGTTCTCTTCGACACCATTTAATACTAAAATTTTGTAAAGCTTCCGCAATCTGAACTCGACAAGAGTTAAAATCTATCAAGGATGGTATTCTATATTTGGGACCTTTATTCAAAAGAGATCGTAGACGTTTATCTTTAATTATCTCAAAATCACCAGTAATCACATGACCAGCCGGAGAATAGCAAAATTTTGAGGTGGCGCAATTTCAATTATCAGGAATATTATCATTAATATTAAGGTCGGCCACAATTTTATCATAGTTGAAAATTGTATTTCTGATGGGTTTGTTATATTTGTAGCAGATGATAGGTGGTTTTGTATTTTTAAAGTACTTAGGAATAGTGTCAATTACATTTTTGTCTCTAAAATACTTTGGAGGTCAATAAAATCAATACCTTTATTAATAAAAGGAATTTTCAAGAAGAATCTTTGGTGTTCAGATAATTTGTCGATGTGCGGTCTGAGAACATGTAGAGAGTTCAATAATAAACAAGAAAGTTCAGACCAGACATTCCTTAGATACAAAATGGACTAATCCAATATATAAGAATGGAAGAAACCACTGGAAGCCTTAGAACAGATGGGTTTACTGTGTGCATCTATTGAATCATGTTGATGACAACTATAAACCTGTAGTCAATCACATTGAAGAACAATTGTTTAATGTCGAAAGGTTGAAGTGGAAATCAGTTTTAAATAGGGCTACTTCTTTAAGAGGAAATGGTGCAAAAAGGCTGAGAACCTATAATATTTTAAGTCAGATTTTTGTGTTGAGGAATACTTAAAATCTTATATACCGTTTCATTACCGATCAGCTTTTACAAAATTCAGGTGTTGAGTAGCACCACTTCGAGTGGAGACAGGAAGATATGAAATTTTAGAATTAGGCAGAAGAGTTTGCTTCTACTGCCAAGATGTTTTAGAGGATGAGAAACATGTATTATACTACTGTCCATTGTACAATGAATGTAGAGATATACTTATCTCTGGCATTAATTATTTACCAAATGTCAAATATGAGATTTAGTCAGATGATGAAAAATTACTCGCGACTTTTGATCATGACAAACATGCATATATTGCTGCCAAAACCTGCTGCACTTGTTTACGTGAAAGTAGGAATGTTCTATATTTTAGGTCATAGACGTACGTATTGTATATATGTGTATAATAGAAGTCATAGTCCGGAATAGTTCTGAACAGGTTTTATGTGATTTTATGGTATAGCAATTGTCTCAACACTAGTGAATGCTGTTTTCACTGTCAAGTAATGTATATTGTAAAAGTCTTTTAATGTATAGTCTCTAGTAAGGTACCTTTGACTGGTAACATTCATGTTAATGTGGTGTATTGTAATTGTAAATTGTTTGTATACATGTAATGTAATTGAGACTTAAATAAAACATTTGAATTAATAATTGAATATGACAATAGACGTGGTTTTGTCATCAGAATTAAAATAATGTAATAAGATAATAGTTAAACTTTTAATTTAGTCATATCAGTTTTTTCTCAAGATCCTGTCAAATGAAGGTTTGTTACCTGCGAAAATAGTTTTTTTCGGTCCGTTTCAAACAATTAGTTGAGTTTAGTTGTTCTAGTTGTTCCCTTTACAGCTATTTTGTATCCACTTCATCTTCTAAATTAGGATAATCTAGTATAACGTCAGACATGCAACTGATAACATTATTGCAGTTTTGTCTTCAACCTTTACCATGCAGAATCTTTCGTCTCTTTTAACCTTTAGATTCGTGTTTTAAGCACACACCCTTCGCGCCATGCAGAGGTACCGATCTGATATCGTTTATGGTAACACTGTTTTATTGATAGGTTGTTCCCGCTCATTACGATCATGCTAATGTAGTTTGGGAACTCAATACATCATAAGGATGCAAGATAGATAAACAATGACATTTGAAAATTGAACAGTCCTTTTGTCAACCTGTGGTAATCTGATAAGATTAGAAAATAAATATGTGCATGTGACTGTAATGGGGATTTACATTGTTTGCTGGTAAAACTAAAAATTAAAAAAATAGTGCTAGATTTACTTATTCAACCATTCCAAGGCGGTACTTCCATCTTCCTCCTGTTGTATGTTTGTTTTGTGTGCGTCTCTTGTAGTTTCTACTTATGTACATTTGCTGTTTCCTTGTGTTGCTGTTCGGGCGAGTGTTTGTTCTGTATGTGGTGTTTCCTGCATGCCTCATTTTTGTACTTTTACATGACAATGGATAGAGTCCAAATTCTTAGGGTAATTAGGATACTTATTGTCAAATGGTGGATCATTGAAGTCAATGATGTGTGCAATAATATGTTTACTAGAACAAACAAAAAGAAGGTTTTCACTGAAGGTATTCGTGAATATCGTACAAAACCGTGAAGACCCAGATAGACTCTGTGTAATAAAGAGTCAAATCAGGTATTCTCGGTTTTGAGTCAGTTGAGATCAAGATCAATGTCCACTGTACTCATGAAAATTTTGATCAGCTATTCATTACATGTAATTATGGATAGTATACAAGAAATGGAGACTCAGCTCTACTCTGTGTAAGACAATGCCAATCAAGGTAAACCCAGCTAGACCTAGGTCGTAGTATAACTATTGCAAACTATACGACACTGAATACACGTATTGATTGGTTACGTACGATATGTACTTATGAATAACATTATGGGTTATATACAAAACTGTGAAGACCTAGATCGGCTCTGTGTAAGACAGTGCCAAGTAAGGTATACCCAGTTTTGAGAAGGTATAGACCTAGGTCTAAGTATGAACTTACTGCTATATAACACGGGTTACATGGTTTTAATCTGTTATGTAATATATGTACGTATAGATAGTTTTGGGCTACCAAATACCGATACTTACGTTCTGTATGCACTTGTAAATAGTATACAAAACTGTGAAGACCCAGACCGGCTCCGTGCAAGACAGTGCCGAGTAAGGTATACCCAGGTTTGATAAGCTCTAGACCCATGTCTTAGTATAATTTTACTGCTATATTTAACTGATTACATGTTTTTGATTGGAAATATAGAATATTTACTTGTGGATAGTATACGGAACTGTGAAAGCCCAGATCGGCTATGTGTAAGACAGCGCCAAGTACGACATATGCAGTTTCGAGCATTAATCTACTAATATATAACACTGATTACATGATATTGATTGGTATAACTGGTTACATGATATTGATTGGTATAATTGATGACATGATATTGATTGGTATAACTGATTACATGATATTGATTGGTATAATTGATTACATGATATTGATTGGTATAACTGATTACATGATATTGATTGGTATAATTGATTACATGATATTGATTGGTATAACTGATTACATGATATTGATTGGTATAACTGATTACATGATATTGATTGGTATAATTGATTACATGATATTGATTGGTATAACTGATAACATGATTCTGATTGTATTATATATACTTATGAGTAGTATACAAAACTGTGAAGACCCGGATCGGTATAATTATATTACTGTATAACACTGGTTACATGGTATTTATTGGTAATGTACGATGTGTACTTATGAATAGTATACAAAACTGTGAAGACCCAGATCGGCTCTGTGTAAGACAGTGTCAAGTAAGGTATACCCAGTTTTGAGAAGGTTTAGAAATTGAACTTAGCATAAACTTATACTGCTATATATAATACAACCGATTACAAGATATTGATTACGAAGAGTATACAAAAATGTGAAGGCCCAGATCGGCTCTTTGTAAAATCGTGCCAAGTAAGTTTAGACTCGGGTCTTAATAACAGAATGTACGTCTACTGCAATATATCGCTGATTACATGGTTTGATTGGTTACGTACAATGTGCACTTATGAATAGTTTGCAAAACTCTGAAGACCCAAATCGGCTCTGTGTAAAACAGAGTCAAGTAAGGTATATCCAGTTACGTGGTATTGGTTAGATATGTACTATATGTACAAAACTTGGTATACAAAACTGTGGAGACCCAGATCGGCTCTGTGTAAGACAGTGCCAAATAAGGTATACCCAGTTTTGAGAAGGTTTAGACCGAGTTTTTAGTACGAACGTACTGCTATATGCAACCGATTGTGTGGTTTTGATTGGTTACGTACTTTATGTATATGCAAAACTGTGGAGACCCAGACCGGTTTAGACCCAGGTCTTAGTATGGACTTAATGCTGTATAACACTGGTTACATGGTTTTAATGTGTTATGTAATATATATAGGTATGGATAATTTTTGGCCCAGGTCTAAGTGTAATTATACATGTAACTGATTACATGATTTTGACTGGTTTTGTATTACATGTACTGGGTAGTATACAAAACTCTGAAGACCCAGATCGGCTCTGTGTAAGACAGTGCCAATGAAGGTATATCCAGTTTTGAGAAGGTTGTACTGCTATATGCCACCGATTGCATGGTTTTGGTTGGTTACGTAACTTTGTGTAGTTATGGATAGTATACAAAACTGTGAAGACCCAGACCGGCTCTGTGTAAGACAGTGCCGAGTAAGGTATACCCAGTTTTGAGAAGGTTTAGACCTAGGTTCTAGTATGAATCTTATACTATATAACACTGATTACTGGTTAAGTACTATATGTAATATGACTAGTATACACAATTGTGAAGACCAAGATCGGCTCTGTGTAAGACAGTGTCCATTAAGGTATACCCAGTTTTGAGAAGTAAAAAATCTGTTGCTCTATATTGCTGCTTACATGCTTTTGATTGGCAATATACAAAACTGTGGTTAAGTGATTTTGATTGGTTATGCATTATAGGTACTTTTGAATAGTATACAAAACTGTGGATACCCAGATCGGTTCTGTGTAAGACAGTGCCAAGTAAGGTGTACCGAGTTTTAGGAAGGTCTAGACACAGGTCTTAGGTCGCTGATTACATGATTTTGACTGGCTGTGCGTTTTATGTACTCTTGGATAGTATTATAGATTTTCTGGAGTTATATTTTTTCAATGCACAAAAATGTGGGCTAATGGGTGTCTCATTCATAAATATGATTTGACCTTTGTAGACCATAAAAGCTAGCTTTCTCCTACCGTAAACGGCCAAAAGTAATTATATCCAGATGTTTTGTAGGAATAGCTTCATCTAATCACTAGACAACTTCTATAATTATATATGATTCAGAATGATTTGATTCATTTCCTATCTCTAAACGCCCAAGGGCTAAGAGATGCAAGTAAACGAGGGCGTCTTCTGCAATGGATAACACACCAAAAGGCAAATATCGTATACCTGCAAGAAACACACTTCACTAGTGAACTAGAACTTACAATAGAAATGGAATTTACAGGATGGAATTGTTATCATGCCTTCGGAAATAGCAATAGTAGAGGTGTTTCGATTATGATACATAATAGTCTATGTCTAGAAATAGAAGACGTCTTGCCAGACAAATTTGGTAGATTCCTCCTATTAAATGTATCAAAAAAACCTGATTACTTAACACTTTTGAACATTTATGCTCACAATAACAGAAAATTACGGGATGCTTTCTTTAAAAACATTTTGTCTTTACTGAAGGATAAAGGGTTTAGTGTTGTAATTATAGGTGGGGACTTGAATGAAGTGTTGAAATGCATCGATCGTGAACCGAAGCCCTGTAGTTTAACTAACACCCCCAGTCTTCTAAAATTAATGTCTGACCTTAACCTTAGCGACATTTGGCGAATAAAAAACGATTTAAACAAACAATTTACCTGGAGACGCAAGAATGGAATTGAAAAAAGCAGAATAGACTATTGGTTAATTAATGAAGATATACTCCCGACAGTACATTCATGCGATATTCGCCCGGCATTAATAAAATCAACTGATCATATGGCGATATCGTTAATGATAAGTTTAAGTAATAAACGAGGTCCAGGAACATGGAAATTCAATAACTCCTTAATAGATGATGAAACATTTATAAACAACATGAATACTTTCATTGATTCTACCTGTAAAAACGTAGAAATTTTGAATATCGATCCCCGAGTAAGCTGGGAACTTTTAAAGGCTGAAATAAAATCATTCACTTTAGAATACACGAAACAAAAAGCGAAAGAAAGAAACAAGATCTTGCGAAATCTTGAAAATGAACTTAGATAATATATTTGTGCGTTATGGAGATACCATATATCGTCAAGTTGTTGGTATACCCATGGGTACAAATTGTGCCCCTCTTGTTGCAGATTTGTTTTTGTATTGCTACGAGAGGGATTTTATGCTTAGCTCAAAACCTGATACACAGACCGATATTGTTAATGCTTTTAATAAAACTTCAAGGTATTTAGACGATATTTTGAATTTAGATAATCCTTATTTTGATACTATGGTTTCTTCAATCTACCCAAAAGAACTGTCTTTAAACAAAGCTAATCAATCTGACATTAATGCTTCATTTCTAGATTTGAATCTTTCAATTACAAATGATAAAGTTTCGTCCAAAGTATACGATAAAAGAGAAGATTTTAATTTTAAAATTGTTAATTATCCTTTTCTAGATGGGGATGTGCCACGTTCTACATCTTATGGTGTTTATATTTCTCAACTTATTAGGTTTGCCCGAGCCTGTTCTTTGCTTGAAGATTTTAACAGACGTAATTTAGTTATAACTGATAAACTTCTTAAGCAAGGTTACAGATATCACAAACTTCGGAAAACCTTTTCTAAATTTTATTATCGAAATTTACCTCTCATTAGTAAATATAATTGCAATCTACGGACGTTACTGCGACAAGGCATTTCTCAACCAGAATTTTATGGGGATGTTATCTACAAACTTAGGAAAATTCGGGGTCATATCCATTTTCATGATTTGTTTATAAAACGCATTAAAAAATTTAAAAAGAAAGGTTATGATCCTATTATATTGCAACACACTGCATGTTTGGTTATCGACCCTTTTACAGTCGGTAGCTACGCTTCCTTCTTTGCTTGCGCGATGACAGGCCGAGGGTAGTACTCTATGATGGTATACTCTTAAACTTGGATACAGGAGGAGCTTACCAGACTCATGTATTATTTTTCCCTGTCGTGCCCTTAACGGCTTACCTGCAGGTGCTCTGACTTCAGCAAAGTCATTGAGTACATATTTGACGGATTGTCACAGTTATTAGGCTATGTTTTACATGTTGTCCTGTGTTCACCGTCGTCTATGTTGTGGGTAAGTCCAGCGGGGATACCTTTATTTACAATATTTGTAAAGCTAGGGTGACTTTGAGAGAAGTGTGAGGTTAGGACGTCCGTAAACCGGTTTAAACCCCCAGTGGTGTTTTTGCTTCTGACCGTGCCAAGGCGGTACTCTCTTTGTCACCCTTCCTTTTGTTTGCATTGCGTCTTTGTGCTTGTGGTTTGTTCATGTTGTGGAACGTTTGTCCCTGGTTCTTGTGTGTCTTTTGGTGTTTTCTGTGTTCATTTCGTGTGTGTGCGTGTGCGTTTTGGTGTGTGGATGTGTGTGTGTGTGTGTCATGCTGTCTATCGGTGTTTTGGTGGTGGTTGCGTCTTGCATGTGGCTTTGCCTGCTTGACTTTACTACTTTTCCATTAATCAAATAAGAAAACAATATGACGATAGTGAACCTACTCCACCATATATTGCATATAGAACCTCCACCATACAAAAGCAAATAGAAGACATTTACTCATATAAATCAAAAGGAGCTATGATCAGATCAAAAATTCAATTTTTAAACGAAAATGAAAAAAGTACAAAATACTTCTTTAGTCTAGAAAAATCAAGACAATCAAGAAAATTAATGCAGACACTCTTAGTAAACGGAACATTATTAACAGACACAAGCGAAATTCTAAAAGCCGAAGCAGACTTTTATCAAAATTTATATACAAAATGCGAAGTTCACCAAAAAGACCTTAATAGTTATTTTGATAATATACAGATACCCAAACTCAATGGAACATCTTCTTCTCTTTGTGATGGATATTTATCTAAAAACGAATGTTATAATGCACTTAAAGAAATGAAGCTAAATAAGAGTCCGGGGAGCGATGGTCTCACAGTTGAATTTTATCGAAAATTTTGGTCTAAAGTCGGGCAAATGCTCGTAAACTTTTTAAATGATGCTTATAAAAAAGGAGAATTATCACAATCTCAAAAACACAGCATTTTATCATTAATTTACAAAAAAGGAGATCCTACAAACATAGAAAATTGAAGACCAATTTCACTTCTTAATATAGATTATAAAATTGCTACACGATGTCTATCAAAGAGAATTCAGAAAGTGTTATCATCTTTGATAAGCATGGATCAACAAGGTTTTATCAAAAATAGATATATTGGATTTAATATTAGGCAGATACAAGATATAATTGACTTTGCAGATTTAATGGATATTGAAGGTGTGATTTTATTCTTAGATTTTAAAAAAGCTTTTGATACTGTAGAACATACGTTTATGTTTAAGGTTTTAGAAACCTTTGGATTTGGCGACTCATTTATTAATGGGATAGGAACATTCTATAAAAACACAACTTCTTGTATATACAATAACGGATGGAGATCTCAAGCAATATACCCAAGTAGAGGATTAAAACAGGGATGTTCTTTAAGCGCCCTGATCTACATTCTAGTAGCAGAAATAATGGCAATCAAATTAAGAAATGATGAAACATTTAATGGCCTGAATTTTCATATAATTAAACCTGACACTTGTTTTAAACTTACCCAACTAGCTGATGATACCACTGTATTTGCAAGAAATAAAGATGACGCAAAACATGCGCTTCAAATTATTGAACATTTTGGATTGTTTTCAGGTTTAAAGCTCAATAGGCTAAAAACAGAATGCCTTTGGATAGGGAAATCAAAACATTCAACTGAAGATATAGATGACATAAAAAACTCAAAAGAAATTAAAGCACTTGGGATTACCTTTGGACACGATGAATACATATGTGAAGCAAAAAATTGGGATAAAGCATTAAACGCGTGTAGGGATACAATTAAAAACTGGTCCAGGAGAAACATTTCAATTTACGGTAGAATTAAAGT
The DNA here is from genome assembly GCA_963576725.1 of Azorinus chamasolen. Lineage (NCBI taxonomy): Eukaryota > Metazoa > Mollusca > Bivalvia > Cardiida > Solecurtidae > Azorinus > Azorinus chamasolen. The sequence continues at coordinate 1,850,199 of OY755238.1, forward strand.
AATAAAAACATTATTAATCTCAAAATTTGTTTACTTGTTTCAATCACTTATTGTGCAAAAAAACTATAAATGAAATCAACTCAATGCTATTCCATTTCTTATGGAATGGAAAACGCGAAAAAATTAAACGCAAAACTTTGATTGGTTCTGAAGAACAAGGGGGGCTCAATATGATAGATCTTGAGTCGTTTATAAAATAAATTAAGCTGAAATGGGTAAAGGCGCTTTTAAATGACGACAAAGCCAATTGGAAAATAATACCGAGTTTTTTATTTAACCAATTCGGCGAAAAACTCTTAATTTTTAACATGAATCTAACAACAGTAAAATGTCTCCCATCCCCGAATATCAAACTTTCCCCCTTTTATGCCGACATTCTTAATGCCTGAATTTCTTTTAAACAAGTGGGCGGGTCTGAACAGATGTTCCCTAAAGATTTCACCGAGATAAGACGGCAGCTCATATGGGGAAATAGACATATACAAATAAACGGAAAATGTTTGGTCTTTAAACAGTGGATAGATTCTGGCATTTTATTTATTAACGACATTTTAGATCCAAAATCAGGGAAAATCGATGAACAAATAGTATTAGAAAAACTTCACAATAAAACAAACTGGATTAGCCAGATAACCATTATCAAAACAGCGATTCCTAAATTATGGATAAAAAATATTAAAACAAATGAATCTGTACTCACTCATGTTAAAACGAAACTAGATATAGAATTCAACAAACTGCCTTTCTTAACCATGACAAATAAATACATTTATAATATCATCACGAAACATATTTTTGTTAAACCATATATCCACAGAAAATGGGATCAAATGTTTAACTCAGAAATTAATTGGCATCGCTTTTATTTGAGTTTAAATGCTACATGCTTTGATAACCGGGTTAAACAATTTAAATATAAACTGGTTAACGACATACTAGCTACTAAAGAAAACTTGTGTAAATGGAAAATTGAAGAAAACTCCAATTGTAACCTATGTAATACACACGAGGACTATAAACATTTATTTATCGATTGTGCTTCATTAACATCCATCTGGGATACACTTGAACACATTTTACATAGATGTGGATTTTCAAATAATATTAAACAGCTTCAGACAGTAATAATTGGGTATAAAACAGGTAATAGCTATTATAATGATATTAACCTGATTATAAACCTTGCGACATTCTGCATGTACAAAGGATATTATGCTAGCGACAAGAGATCAAAATTCTACAATATTTATGATTTATTCCTATATGAATTTAACATTATGTATTCCTACCTACAGTATAAGAAAAACATAACTCCATTAATACAGAATTTCAAGAAATATTTAGAAGTTTAGTAATAAGACTTTATACTATTAATAGCTTATGCTATTATAGACTGTACATACTGTATACATGTATATATATATATGTATGAGAGTGTAGAAAAATGAAATAAACGAAGTCGCAAGACTTCACCAAAAAAAAAAAAAAAAGAAAAAAAAAAAGAAGACACCATCAGCATGGCACGCCATACACACCATATGCAGCGATTAAAACTCTCAGCATGGCAAGCAACTCGACAAGCAACTCTCACCATGGCAAACAATACACACCACATTCCGTAATCAATGTACAATCATATTGCATGCAAAGCAATCAACTTACCTTGAACAAGAACCCACCAGCATTACTCAGAGAGCCAGTGGAGACTACCATGCACCCCTGGATTTTTTTAATGGGTACCAAAATGTTCAGAAACTCAGCCTTTTCCATGGCAACCCCCAGTTTTCGTAATGATGGTTCATACCTACAAATTTGCCATTGTGCTTTTATTTCCAGCTTGTTTAATTACCTTATTTGCATATTCCTAAATACTAATGACAACACATCAAAAATAGCGGTACGACCAGCAATCTAGCGTCTCGTTTAGATACAGGTTGTATGCAGATGTGAGTCGCGATAAACGGGATGGCAATAAACACTTTGTCATTTAAACAAGAAACTCTCCGGCGAACAAAACCATGTACATGCACATTATATATTCAGACCAGTCGCCACGGCACAGTTTTAGTGTTTGCAATGCTTGGGTATCACCTTACTAAAACAATAGATGACGGCGTGTGTCACTTAGTGTCAACTCTGGTAATATGCTGCGTCTCTGGCGCGGTGACCGATCGGCATATATACTGAAACTCAGTGGACACCTTTGTTGTGGCCCATATCAGCATACAGGTACATACGCACCATGAAATGAAGTTCATCTTCATATTACCCCTGTCCGTTTGCTCGTTCGTTCATACGTTCAACAAAATGCAAATAAAGGAAATCCAAATAATGACCTTTACATACAAAGTTTCATTTTAAATCAAATATGGTAAAAAAAGTTTAATTTCGACCCAAGTCAATCATTTCCACAATTATTATTTTTTCGGCCATAATCAACCGTATCTATAAGAAATGGTTCTTTACATAAAGACATCATGACCTGCTCACACCTACATGTACATACATCCTTAATCAAAACATTTATTTGCTACTGCATTTGATCAGAATGGTACGTTACAAATGATTATGATATGTACAAAATATTTCAGTTACTTTCCGGCAATTATTGGTTTGTTACTGTTACCCTTTTCCAAAATGAATAAATTTAAGAATATTTTACACATATATAAATTTATGGATTGAATTGTCACAATTACACATTGCCCAGACGCGTTTTCCCTGTGTAATTCACAATCAGATCTATAATACTCCATATTAGGCAAACAGAGCAGGCGCTCGTCAGACAGCTCCTACAGTTGTCTTATTTGGATCCACCATGTGTGATTGTCATAAATTATCTAAATGGCATTTATTAATTAGACATCATTGTCACTTGATTGCAATTCATTTTCTGCATGCCATGGCCACTTGATTCAATCTCCTGTTAACGTTGCAGTGGTAAAAACATGCATATATCTATATTGATAATTAATTGAACGTTCCTATGCATCTACTTAATATGGAAAAATAGTCAAACAGGGAGAGCCACACACGAAATGACACCGCACCAAACACCATCTAACAAGACACGGTAAAGCCACAAGACAAAACATAACAGGACGCATATCAAGACGAAACACATTAAACATTAAGTATATTAAACAACAAAATTGACCGTAGGCTGAAAGCAGGAGTGCCGCCTTGGAACGGCCAGCAGCCAAAAAAAATGTCTATTGGGGGACTTAAACCTGGTTTACGGGTACCCAACCTCGTCCTTATTCCACTTTCACCAAAGTCAAAATGTAAATAAAATTCCCCATCCAGACAACTCCACAACATGCATAACAATAATCCTTTTAATTGCTGAAAGTATTTTCGTCGCACGTAAAACACAAAAAGAAAAAACAAACTTCTGAGGAACTATTGACTGAGTGCAAAAAAAGTTTGAATCCCGATGGGACGGTTCACCTTTTTGTTAGGGGAATGAGTATAAAAAAAGCACTTAGCTATAGTCTGTTTTCAGTCCGAAGGACCGCTCATGCCGACTGTACATTTACTTCCCTGGTCATTGCCTCACTCGCCTGCAATATTGAGCACTGTTAACATTTGGCGCAATAATGCAGCCGCAGTACGGGCTAGCTATCCTCACAGGTACTTATTTCCAGCCCTGGGTGGATAGGATGTGCGGGTTTGAGACATTGAAAAGCGTTTCTGAAATGGCCGGGAGGGGCGGTGATTTAAATCTCGGACTTCCGGATCGGTACCACTAGGCCACCGCACACACACTAGGGTTAGGAATGTACATTCTAACCTCATAGTTTAAAACACCTAATATATCACTCGAGTTTTTTAAAAGAGGATTTGACACTTCAATCCTCTTTTTTAAGGGTACGATTTCGGGGCAGATTCTGTAAAAATCAAAGATTTGAGGGAATATTCACCCGTTCTAATGGAAAAAGAAAGGACAAAATTCAAAAATGCATATCAATCCTCTTTTTCAGGGGTACCATTTCCGGGCAGATTCTGTATAACTACAATATTTTGGGAAATATTCTCCCGTTCTAATGGGAAACAGAAAGGACAAAACTCAAAAATGCATATCAATCCTGTATTTCACAACTAAGCATAGGGGAATATTCCCTCAAAATCGACTGAATATGAATACAATCTATTGTTTGTAAAACTATCTGGCATACAATTTCTAAATTGAAAACTTGAAATATTTTTACTTGTCAAGAATAAAGACGGGGGAATATTCCCCCAATGTTTCTCCAAATAAGACAAATCAGTGTGGCAAGAATATAAAAAAGGACCACAGGGGAATAATCCCCCAAATTTAAACAATCTCAAGAGTAAAAAATGGGGGAATGTTCCCCTACATCATGGGAAACAAAACCAGTGCATATCAAGAGTAAAACTATTAGGAGAATGTTCTTCCATTCAAAACCCCTCAACATCAGAGCCACGGGGGAATATTCCCCCAAATTGCTCAAGCCATTTTGGAATGTTTCTCCAAATTTAAACAATCAGTTTGCGTCAAAAGTAATAAATGGGGGAATGTTTCCCTACATCATACAATTGCTGAAGCCATGTGGAAATGTACCTTAAAGTTGAAAAAAATCAGGAGTAAAGATATTTAACAGAATGTTACACATCAGAGCCACAGGGGAATCTTCCCCCAAATAGCTTAATCTATTAGAGAGTGTTCCTCAAAATGTAAAAAAACATCAGTGTGGCAAGACTATAAACATAGAGCCCCAAATTGCTTAAGCCATGGATAATGTTCCTCCAAACTGAAAAAAAACCAGTTTGTGCCAAGAATAAAAATGCGGGAATGTTCCCCCCACTCAGACAATTGGCTAAGGCCATGGGAGAATGTTCCTCCAAGTTGAAAGAGTAAAAATTTAAGAATGTTCTCCCTTTTAGACTCTCAACTTCAGAGCCGCAGGGGAATATTCCCCCAAATACTTAAGTTATGGGAGAGTATGCCTCAAAAGTGAAAATAATATCAGTATGGCAAGAGTATAAATTAGAGCCGCGGGGGAATACCCCCCCCCCCCCCCAAAAAAATTGCTTCAGCTATGAACGATGTTCCTCAAAACTGAAACAATCAGTTTGTGCCAAAAGTAAAAATGGGGGAATGTTCCCCCACTCAGACAATTCCTTAGGCCCAAATTGCTTAATGGAAAAGTAGTAAAGTCAAGCAGGCAAAGCCACATGCAAGACGCAACCACCACCAAAACACCGATAGACAGCATGACACACACACACACAACCACACACCCAAACGCACACGCACACACACACACACGAAATGAACACAGAAAACACCAAAAGACATACAAGAACCAGGGACAAACGTTCCACAACATGAACAAACCACAAGCACAAAGACGCAATGCAAACAAAAGGAAGGGTGACAATCCAAGATATTTATCGTGTCAAACGAGTGCGTCTCGAGAGTAACAGTGCATCTCGAGAGTAAAAAGAGAATCGGTAGAACAGGTGTATGCTCCCCAACTCCAGACAAAATTTAAGTATGAAAAATAACAAGGGACAATAACTCCTAAATTATGCAAAGGAGAGTGATGATTCTTGTGTCACTCCTCCTCATCGAGATCAATCTACCTACGAAAATTCATGTTGATACCTATTATAGTGTTTGTGTTATGCTCCGAAAAAAAGTTAAAAACAAAGGGCAATAACTCCTGAATTATGCAAAAGAGAGTGATGGTTCTTGTGCACTGCACTTTTACTTTTCAATATCAATCTACCTGTGAAGTTTCAAGTTGATATCTATTACAGGTTTTGTGATATGCTTCGGACAAAGTTCGGACGGACGGACAAGTATGAAGCTAGCACACCTAATAGTTGTAAAGTTATTGAACGGACCAAGATCTGGCTAATGGGCGGACGGACGGACATACAAACATCATACCATAATACGACCGAAGTTACCTTCGGGCGTATAAAAATATTTTAACATTTAGCTATGAGTATGAAATAATTCGTTCTTATTATATATTTTAACATGGTATATACATTTTAAAACATAAACAGTAAAACATAATAAATTATTGTCAGTATAAATGGCTGAATCAACAGCACATCTCAGATAGCTGTTACTAAATCTGTGGGGCTCCTAACTTTTCTAAGACGGTCTATTTTCATATTTTCAACAATGCCATCCTCTGTAACATAATAAAATATGCACTCATTACCTGTAATAATGCCCATTGATAGTACTACGATGAAAACACTGCAAATACCGAGCTAATTCAACTTTGCAAATTTCAGATTAGTAATACTTAAATTCTATAAGTATTGAAAACATGAAAGCAGCAACAAGTGTTGGGAATCTGACTTGATTATCAGCAGATGTTCGTGATAGATCATTGGTTAAAATCATTATTTAATTCTAATATGGAAGGCTTATTTGAAATTGAGTAAATACCGAGTATTGGTTGTAGTCTCTTTGTCTAAACCATGACATTTTATATGGGAAACAATGTTTCAAATCATAGAATACATTACTGATAATGTGACAAACAACGTGTAAAACCCTAATCAGATGTTTGTCCTCGTCTGGTCTTTACTATTTGCTAAACTGTATGGTATCCATAAAGCTAAATATTAAATTGTCAACGATATGTCATTCGTCCATATGGTTGCTGGGTACTGTGGTTAATCTACACATCACTAGCAAGAACTAATGTATGCAGATCTATGCATTGTATATGATTAAGTATTGGTGAACAACAAAGTTTGAAACAAACCTTTACTTGGAAGTTTTATCCTCCTTGAGCATGTTATACATGTATCTATAAAAGCAACTGTTGGATTCAATAAGAATACAAGATCACTGAATACAACGACACGGAACACTGACTTATTTATGAATGCAATGTTCCCTTACCATATTACAGTTGTTGTAATAGTGAATAAAATGTGTGAAATGTTGGCGCGGATATAAGGATGACAACTTCCATGGTAAATAAACCTTTTCTTAGACATTACACGAGCTATTAAGACCTAAATGGGATACTTCATGAATATTACATAATTAAAGATAGGTTAAATTGCTATTTTTTACTTTTTTAATAATTTGTGTTAGGTAATAGATATGTTTACTCTATATAAACAAGTATATACATGTGTCTTCCAATAACTTGCCATCAATATGTGAAGCACCAAGGGTAATTCGCATGTACACCAACAACCAACCAAGTATCTATCATTTCTCTCACAGATACACCAGACTAGGAAATACATACCACAGACTATATATTCAATATCACATGCTGTATTAGCAATTTGCACCAGAAGCAATGTCTCTATGAACACCCTGATATGGATCTGGTACAAAATATTTATCTAGGTGGACATTTATAAATATAAAATCATTTCAGCTGTTTAGCTAAAGCTTGTCAAGCACGAATCGTCCAAAAGGATATACATGTACATCCTCTAATTATATACGGGTTCTTATCTTCATTAGCACTGAAACCATAAATAGCTTTAAATCTAGAATACTTACTTGTGCATTTTTTGTTTACCGAAACAATCTCTGCCTCGTACCAAATACCATTTGATCTGTACAAAGCCTTTATAATTTCATTGACAGCAAACTCCTATTAAAATAGAAAACAAAAAATCCCCAATAGTACATGAAATTTCCAAGTGTATACATCTGTTAAGGCAAATGGCTGAGACATAAGAGATGTCTGTATTTCTCTTATTTACAACTAGTAGTCTGTTTGACATTGTTGTTTTCTTGATTCCATTAGCAAACAGACATACTCTGATCAAAGGGATCCTATAGGATCTGTCTGATCTGGATCTACTCTGTTTACGAATGCACGAACACGTGTTTATATGAAGGAAAGGGTTACGGAGATAAAATGCACTAAACGTTTACCCTTTACCTGCATGAATATTCTTGTTAGAAATCATGACATCATGAATATTAATTAAGTCAACTTTTAAAGTGGTACATGTATATTAACACAGTAGTAGTAGTTTATTCAATTCCTCCAGATTTGGAGATCAGTAACGTATATACAGGTAACAGTGTAAAAATAATAAATATGAGTGTAATATGAACGTCGCATTTGTGCAGTTACTGTTCAGAATCACATCATGACATATTAATGTACTAAATGGTATACAATAGATTCTTACATACATTAACATGTCAATCGAATCAATAACATATACAAAAGTGTATAATACATTCCCGTATCTTTGAGCCCATTCCCTGCCGAACGCGATTTCACTGGTATTTTACAAACAGTTTAGATCCAGATAAGACGTCACATAGTGAGGCGTCTGATCTGGATCCAACCTGCCTGACACTTGTCTCCGGTGTCCAACAATCTGAAAATCACCATTTACAGACGACAATTTATAATTCCAAATGTACAGGTTGGCGTAATTAACCACGTGACAATAGACACCCGAGAATCTCCATCGAAACTAAAGAAGGAGAAGTAAAGCAGGGATCTATGATTTCACGAACGAAAAGTGAAGTACATGTAGCTCATATGACTGATACCCAGGTGTACACATAGTTATGCCCGTAATCGACGAAACGACATAACATCTACAGTGGACGAAATACCATGCACCCGCGTATACTTCTCCATCGAAACGAAAGTAGGAGTAGTAATACAGGTACGACTACCAAACGGTTGAGTACTAGGCCAGTTCAGAGAAACCTGTGTTAAATAGACACTCAAAATGCAACATGGTGAAAAAGTTGTGACTCGACTGGGATTCGAACCCAGGGCATCTGGCTTACCATGCCAACACTCTACCGACTGAGCTACCAAACCACACAGTAAAGCCTATCAACTTATTTCACCATAATCTCTACCCGGCTACAAAAATAAGACGGAATAGGAACCTAGCCTACAGAAAGGCGTCAGCCTAATACAGGACAAGTGTAGTGCTGGAAGCTCTTTAAGCCGGTTCCTGCATCACACATGTCCCGACCCAAGCAGTAACCTTCACCCTTCAAGAGATTTCAATGCCTCTTCATCCACCGGCTTCTTAATACGAATATTAATTAAGTCAACTTTTAAAGTGGTATATTAACACAGGAAAATATTACTGAAGCAGAAATAGTAGAATCATATCTTTATGATTCCATTAGCAAACAGAGCAGACTCTGATCAGGCAGCTCCTATATGAGCCGTCTCATTTGGATCCATTTTGTTTGCAAATGCGTATAATGGGGTATTTATGTAGTAAAGGGCTACGGAAGAAAGTCAGGTGTCTGTCCACATCATGTCAATACCTAGAACAAACAAAATCTATTTTGAGAAAACATTGTGATAATTAAAGAAGAGTAGCGCTAATCTGGTTAGCCATTTTCTTCATATAAATGCTTTTCCCCATGTTTGCAAACCCAGTAGACCAAGACAGCTCCTGTAGGAGCTGTCTGATCAGGGTCTGCTCTGTTTGCTTATGATATTATATTGATCTCATTTCTGAATCTGCACTTTTTGCCGCAGTAAAAAAAAGTCCTTTGTTAATAATGCTGGCTCATAATTATTTGGCTCATAATGATTAGTTTTGATGATGTCATCATTATTTCTTACATGAACCCAGTGCATTTGGCTTACCATGCCGCCAACACTCTACCGACTGTGCTATTAAACCACACAGTCTATTATTTGAAGTCTATCAACTGTTTCACCACAATCTCTACCCGACTACACACATCCCATCCCGAATTCTTACTCAAAGAATACTCCATAGGTTTCTTATCAGTACAGTTTTTCATATATATCACACAGGCTCTGTTGGTGATTTACGTTGGGCGCCAAATGTAACATGCTGAAAAAGTTATGACTCGACGGGGACTTGAACCCAGGGCAGTTGGCTTATCATGAAGAGAATATACTTGCCATGTTTGAAAACCGACACACAATGTACAGTAGATCCGCTCTGATTCGAACACTTCATTAATAACTATAGGCACTTTAAAGAGCAGTTGGTTGTTAAATGCAGGATGAAAGTAATGTAGAAAGCTCGAAAATAGAATCTATGTACAACGTTCGTCCTACGTTAAGCTATCAGCTGACTTGAAAAACAAAACCCAACAGATTTGCCCACTCTTTTTAGAGTGCACATCATTTTTTATCAATATACACGAATGTGCCTTTTTATTACGTCAACGACAGTATTTTCCTGTTACATACGGTTAACAAGGAATAAAGGTAGGACATAAATCATCAAAATTCAGTATGCTTTACGACGTTAAAATCGAACACTTTATTGAACGTATTGAAAGACTACATCCATCCATTAAACACTATAATATGATTAATCTTTAGAATCGTCTCGAAGAAACTGTTTTACAGAGTGGTCAACTACATTGGGTTTGGTGCAAAAATAAAGGAGCTATTATTTTACGCATAACATCTGGGAATCTGCATTTACCATTAGAACGTTTGGTTTGAATTGGGATGGGGTAAGATAAAGTCAATGCTATTTATAGTATTGTAAACGATTACTACTTCTGAGGCGCTAAAGGGGCAGTACACACTAAACTGTGCTTAGCTGTCCGGTCATCGCTCCGATCAGATGGTGAATTGCCTTCCTTCTCTTATCACAAATACCTGCAAAAGAATACATACTTTTTCATAGACATCTGTCTCAAATCAATAAAACACCATCCGCTAGCACGGAAACTCCTCTTTCAGCATTTTAGTCCTTTCCAAACATTTGTTTTGTGTATGTTCTGATAACGCGCACGTTTGGCCATGTACTGAATACAGGTTACCATCTACCTTTTTCGCCACTTACTCTAGTGTTGACAAACTGCCTTTTTCAAGGTTTTTTTCATACAACAGACCTAGAATCGTTAGTTTCGAATTTGCCTTTCATCATGTAAAAGGTCATGACCTCTGGACACAATCATTTGCAAAAATGAATTTCTGTAAGAGTTCGGTGCAAAAAGTACTAGACAATATGCTATTGTCCTTAAATAATCAAACAAAGTCCACATTTGCTGAAATATTAAGAATTTTGACCGGGGCCAATGCCAACAATTGTATGATTTTATGTACGGCCTCCTAACAGTTGCGCAGTGCAGGGTTGAAATAACCTTAAGGGACACAACCCTTCATTTGCAAAGGCTATGATAATCATACTATTGTCAACCATGATTTTAAATTACTTCCTGATCAAGGAAATCGTAATTTATATCGTGGTTGTGGCAAGAAAACAATAATAGCATATTGGTGAGAGTTTTAGAGACATAAAATCGCAACATAAACCATCAAGTTACAAACAAGATTCAAGTCTCCTTCAGATATATACAGTGAACCCTCATTACAAAGTAGGTATTTGTTTCCAACACATTTTGCTGGTATAACGAGGTTGCCGTTATAGCGAACTTAAATATGAAAGGAACCATATCACCAGTTTTAAACTAGTACCAACAGGTGAACGCTTAATGCAAAACACAAGAAGTGTAAAAAGTTCCCTTTGGGAGGTTTTTGCCTTTCCTGTGTTTTGCATTAAGAGATCACATGTCTTACTGACATTGTACCTATTGTTTCAGTGGTCGTTCCAAAGACTTCACGGTAATTTCGTTTCAATGCATACTGCCGGTATAACGAGGGTGTCATTGTAACAAATGCCGGTATGATGAGGGTTAACTATATGTGTGTGCGTGTTTGTGTCCCTTTAACAGGTGGATTCGCCTTTGCAATGTCTCCCATGACAGTGTAGGAACCATCTGATCATTGTTTATTTTTTTTGTTTATGAAATAAAATAGATATGATTCTACTGTTTTGCCAAAATCAAACAATCCTGTATTCATCTAATTACATTTATTGTGTCATTAATTATTTCATCCATATGCATAGGGCTATAAAATGTATACACATGGTCGTTACATAGGTACTTTATTTTCAAACAAAGCGGCATTAAGGTTTTGCTTCATATTAGGTATTTAACTCTGTATTCATATAAAGTGTAATAGTTCAACAAATAATGTTTTTCTGAACTTGTAAGCAATTTGGAAAAACGCAGATATACAGTCAGTTGCCGACCATGACATTTAAGACTGGACGTATAGAATAGTAAATATCCTGCCGCATCCGTCTGATGAAGGTCTGTTCTGTTTGCATACGATATGCATGTAGTTCATTGGGAGCTTACAATTATGGATATAACCTTTTACATGTTAGAGACATCCTCAACGCATTTGCAAACAGAATAGACCAAGATCAGATGGTGCCTGTAGGAACAAGACCCAAGTAATGAAAACCAGGTAGACAACTCGACATGTCGCAAAGAATGTAGAATATGTATGATTTATCGCCCTTAGTTAAACCATATCATCATCATCATCACATTAGAGATAATTGGTAGGGTTTGAGTTGTTCACCGACACGACAACATGTCTAAATGATGATAATGATGATGGTGATGACGGCGATGATGTTTACGCATTTAGTCCATGAATAAGCATGCCATGCAACAATGTTTTTATCAATATCAATTATTTGATATAATGGTGGCTCCGGAACAGATGTAACTTTCGCTTTGGCAGAATCTGCATGAACATGTATATATTGACAGCAACCTGATCTAGGTCTACTATGTTTGCAACAGCATTAAATAGCGCACATATGTAGCTAGGTGTTAGCACTCATTTGCCCTTATTGTTAACTATATTCCATCAGTTAGTGGTCCCTTAATCCTTTACTCCATACATACTCCTTTCTACATCTTTGTAAACAGAGTAGACGACATACATCAGACTGCTCCTATACGAACCGGCTGATCAGGGTCTGTTCTGTTTGCTTATGGATTATAATATAAATAATATTCTACAGTTTCTGCCATGACCAAACATTCATGTGTCCAAGCATCTTCACAAATTAATCAAATTAATATGCATGACGTCATTAGTTCTGTCATGTATATTCATAGATGAAAGGGTTACACATATGTAACTGTAAAGAATATATTAAGTGTTGCCTCTTCGTAAAGCCGAACACCTTGAGCACGCAAGGAAAACAGTTGTCCGTTTAACTGATAGAGTCTACTTGCAACGCGTTTTAAAAATGACTAAACTTATACAAATCACTCGTTCATATGCTGAAAGACGTACACGTATATCACAAGAACCCGATCGAAAAATGCTAAAGACAAAACTTTCCTGTTTTTTTTTATAGCGAAGACATCAGTTTTCTTCCCTAATGTATAAGTGTTTATTCTGGTCGGGTTTCGGTTTCACAAACTGTTCGACACAAGTTGATAATAGTCTGTTCTTCAGCAAAGAAATATAAATATCGAAAACGGTTGATTTTGTAACACACGGGAAATTCTTCGATATAACTTCAAATTGACAATCGTGATATGAATGATTGAACACAACAAATGCGACGATGTTTTATGATGTTGCTGAAACTAAGCGTTTATTGTATGGATTATCCCCACTTTCATTTGTGACGTCTGTTTTCAACCTGTTATTGCTAGTCAGTATGTTGTGTTATTACATACACTAACACATATTCAGTAGTGCTGAGAAGCGGGCACGTCATCACATCGAGTGCCTGATGAATATTCACGCACGACCCAGTCTATTTTAATTATTAATTAATTTCATTATCGTATTTAATACATATAAAATAAAGAAAATTATTAATCACTTATCAAGACCAGGGAATCAGACCTGTAACATGTTTGCAAACTGATTACAGTACCTGCAGAAGTTGACTACTCTGGGTCTACTCTGTTTACAAATGATACTGTGGAGTTGACTGCTTTGGGTCTACTCTGTTTACAAATGCTACTGTGGAGCTGACTGCTTTGGGTCTACTCTGTTTACAAATGCTACTGTGGAGTTGACTGCTTTGGGTCTACTCTGTTTACAAATGCTACTGTGGAGCTGAATGCTTTGGGTCTACTCTGTTTACAAATGCTACTGTAGAGCTGACTGCTTTGGGTCTACTCTGTTTACACATGCTACTGTGGAGTTGACTGCTTTGGGTCTACTCTGTTTACAAATGCTACTGTAGAGCTGCCTGCTTTGGGTCTACTCTGTTTATAAATGCTACTGTGGAGCTGCCTGCTTTGGGTCTACTATGTTTACAAATGCTACTGTGGAGCTGCCTGCTTTGGGTCTACTCTGTTTACAAATGCTACTGTTGAGCTGCCTGCTCAGGGTCTTCCATGACTATTAATTAGGTAAACCCATTCGGAAATAATGTAGACTCGTAGACAAACAACGTAAATCCAAATACAAACAGCATAGATCTATAGGAAAACAGCACAGATCCAAAAGGAAAAGGTTTAGACTCAAAAGCAAACATTGTAGACTCGTAGTTAAACGACGTAGACTCATAGGCAAACAATGTAGACTCATAGGCAAACAATATAGTCTCATAGGCAAACAATGTAGACTCACAGGCAAACAATGTAGACGCATAGGCAAACAATATAGACTCACAGGCAAACAATGTAGACTCATAGGCAAGCGACATAGTTCCTCAGACAAACATTTTAGACTTAGTGAAATAGTGTAGACCGCAACAGAGGAAAATTGTAGACGCACAGGCAAACAGCGTAGATCCATATGTTAAAAATTTAGACTTATAGGCAAGCAACATAGACTCATAGATCTGCGTAGACCCATTGCAAGCAGGACAAATTCATACGCTTACAATGTAGGCAAACATTTTAGACTCATCAATCAGTCTGGACTCATAGCAAACAGTGTAGGCTGATTGGCAAACAATATAAATATTTAAGACAAACAGTTTAGACTCAGGCAAATAGTAAAGAGCCATAGGCAACCGTAATATATTCATAGGCAAACAGGGTAGACCAACAGGCAAATAGCATACACCCATACGCAAACAACGTTGGTCCGTAGGCAAGCAGTGTAGATTCACAGGCAAGGAGTTTCTCACTTGCAAACACTCAGCACATATGCAAGCAATGAAGACCCATATCCAAACATCGTAGATCCACAGGTAAAGAGTGTTAATCCATAAACAGTGTACATCCAAAGATAAACAGTGTAGATCCAAAGACAAACAGTATAGATCCATAGGCAAACCGTGTATATCCATAGACAGTGTATATCCATAGCCAAACAGTGTAGATCCATAGACAAACAGTATATATCCATAGACAAACAGTGTAGATCCATAAACAAACAGTATGGATCAATAGACAAGAGTGTAGATCCATAGACAGTGTAGATCCATAGGCAAACAGTAATGATCCATAGACACACAGTGTAGAACCAAAGACAAACAGAATAGATCCATAGACAAACAGTATAGATCCATAGACAAACAATATAGATCCATAGACAAACAGTGTAAATCCATAGACAAACAGTGTATATCCATAGACAAACTGTAGTTTCATTGGCAAGCAGTGTATATACATAGGCAAAAATTGTATATCCATAGACAAACAGTATAGATCAATAGACAAGAATGTAAACCCATAGACAGTGTAGATCCATAGGCAAACAGTATAGAGACATAGACAAACAGTGTAGAACCATAGACAAACAGTGTAGATCCATAGACAAACAGTACAGATCCATAGACAAACAGTGTAAACCCATAGACATACAGTGTAGATCCACAGACAAACAGTGCAAATCCATAGACAAACAGTTTAAATCCATAGACGAACAGTGTATATACATAGACAGACAGTGTAGATCCATAGACAAACAGTGAAGACCCATAAACAAATAGTATAGATCCATAGACAAACAGTATAGATCCAAAGACAAATAGTGTAGATATATAGGCAAACGGTGATGATCCATAGACAAACAGTGTTGATCCAAAGATAAACAGTGTAGATCTATAGGCAAACGGTTAGATCCATAGACAAACAGTATAGATCCATAAACAAACATTGTAGATCCATAGACAAACGGTATAGATAGATAGGCAAACAGTGTAGATCCATAGGCAAACGGTGAAGATCAATAAACAAAAAGTGTGGATCCATAGACAAACATTGTAGATCCATAGGCAAGCAGTGTAGAACCATATACAAATAGTGTTGATCCAAAGATAAACAGTTTAGATCTATAGGCAAACAGTGTAGATCCATAGACAAACAGTATAGATCCATAAAGAAACAGTGTAGATCCATAGACAAACAGTATAGATACATAGGGAAACAGTGTAGATCCATATGCAAACGGTGTAGATCAATAGACAAACAGTGTGGATCCATAGACAAACAGTGTAGATCTATAGGCAAACACTATAGATCCATAGACAAACAGTGTAGATCCAGAGACAAACAGTGTAGATCCATAGAAAAACAGTGTAGATCAAAAGGCAAACAGTGTAGATAGATAGGCAAACATTGTAGATCCATAGACAAACAGTGTAAATCCATAGGTAAACATTGTTGATCCATAGACAAACAGTGTAGATCCATAGGCAAGGAGTGTGTCGATTCATAGATAAACAGACAGTGTAGATACATAGACAAACAGTGTAGATCCATAGGCAAACGGTGTAGATCCATAGACAAATAGTGTAGACCCATAGACAATCAGTGTAAATCCATAGACAAACAGTGTAGATCCATTGACAAACAGTGTAGATACATAGACAAACAGTGTAGATCCATAGGCAAATAGTGTAGATCCATAGACAATCAGTGTAGATCCATAGACAAACAGTGTGGGTCCATAGACAAACAGTGTAGATCCATAGGCAATCAGTGTAGATCAAGGTAGATCAAGGTAGATCATTAGGCAAACAATGTGTAGATCCATAGGCAGACAGTGTAGATCTATAGGCAAACAGTGTGTAGATCCATAGGCAAACTGTATAGATACATAGGCAAACAGTGTAGATCCATAGACAAATATTGTAGACCCATAGACAGACAGTGTAGATCCATAGGCAACACTGTAGATCCATAACCAAACAGTGTAGATCTATAGACAAACAGTGTAGATCCATAGGCAAACAGTATAGCTACATAGGCAAACAGTGTCCTTACTGTTTGCTTCACAAACTATTTACCAAATGTAACCCTTTTAAGAAACTCTGAATTATACAGCAACATCTCTTCAAATGGCATTAGATTGCTTAATAAATGATTTGTGAGTTTGTTTGGTTCAAACATTTTTCCTGAGTTTATCAACATGCATAAACGTACATGGATATATAATGAAAGCCGGGGACGTATTATATTTCTCTCCTTGAAATGGTAAATAACACTTACATCAGTGAAACTTAGCTAGTTTTTAACTTCATGAATATTCATGTATGAAATTAACGAATCTTGAGTATTAATTAGATTTAATCATAATAATGACACCTTGAAATATCGGATACAGTAGACTCTGTAGGTTCATGTCTATATTAGTTCATGAGCAAACAGAACATACCCATATGCAGGAGCCGTCGGAACTGGATTTTCTCTGTTTGTTAAGGACTTTCATGAAAAAGGACGATTAATGTAGTAAATGGCTAAATCAGTTGGTCTGTTTAGATAAAACATATTTACTAGTATAACACTGTCCATATTCACAACAAAATTACTGTCATTCATCAGATTAAAATTGAGCCATCTGAAATGGGTCTACTCTGTTTGCAAAGGGATGAAAAGGCGAAATTATGGAGTAAAAGGTTAAGACAGATTGTAGCTGAATACAGAATAAGGAGATATTTGCTTGTCTTTCACTCTACATTTCCCTCATGGAAACGTGTTTTCACGCATTTGCACACAGAGTAGACACATATTAGACGGCTCCTAGAAGAGCCGTCTGATCAGGGTCTGCTCTGTTTGCTTATGACATTTGATAGATCTGCTTCTATTCTTGCAAAAATGGCTACAGTGGTCCACCCTCCATGCTTCATTTCAACAAATGTGTACATGAATATTCAGTAGGTATTGAACTTTGAAATAAACATAGAACAGGTTAAGGGTTAAGGGGCTGTCTGAAGACATGTGGTATTGGGGCGTGTATACGTAGAAAATGAGACTACAATTGGAAAACCCGTTTTAAATGAATCTGCAAACAGAATAGATCCAGATCAGATTGCTCCTCTGTAGGAACTGTTTGACCGGTGTCTGTTGTGTTTACTTATGGATTTATATACAGTAGAACCCCTCTAAACCGCAATTCTGGTATAGAAAAGTTAGGCAGATGACTGCTTAATGATCTGTGAAAGTCATGCAGAAAGCTTCCTTTCTTCTTTGCAAACAAAACTGACCTTTATTTCATAACGGTTTAAGTTTAAATCTGACTCAGTTTGAAAAGAAAAACCCTGTAATTTGAAGGATTGTTGTTTGTTAACATCTGAAAAATATTTGCTCTACGTGCTTTCCGCTTGGGCAATTTTTATCTAAAACTGTTTTCTATAGTCTTAGTCTAAAATGTACCCAACATAAGGAATCCGAATGTTTAATAAACTGAGTCCTGATGAAACTTCGAATTAATCAGCGTTTAATCTTGATCCAAACTGTTTGCATATGCAATCACAACTCTACGTCGACCTAAGCATCATTTTATTTTTGTAAACGGATAAATCATCGGCATGAAGATGCATTGAAACAGATTCATGAATAATACACCCATAAATAAACGGCACGTGATTTGGATCCAAGCTGTTTGCAAAGGCAATCACCCGTAAATATTTATTAACTGAACTTTTGTACAGACTTATGAACACAGAATGTTCTGGCCATGGCAGATACTTTGAAAACAGGGCCCATGCTTATAAAGCTTTTAGTTGAGTCTGAGTTTCGTTCTCAAGCTTTTGATTGGTCAGATTTGAGTTCTCAAGCTTTTGATTGGTCAGATTTGAGTTCTCAAGCTTTTGATTGGTCAGATTTGAGCCAGAGGCTAAAATCTGACCAATCAAAAACTTCAGAACGAATCCAGACTCAACTAAAAGTTTTATAAGCATGGACCCAGATCTATATTAGTTTATTAGCAAACATACAGGAGCCGTCCAATCTAGGTCTGCTTGTTTGTCAAAGCGTAAAAAAGAGTTTCTATCAGGTAAATGGTTTACAAATATGAAAAATAAACAGAAAACAACAAATAATAAAATATTCAAACAAGACATGTATTCTTATTATAAATACATGTACGAGACATGCATGAAATACCGCATACACAACACACAACCGCCCAAACAGTACCATGACGAAACACAGCAAATGTACATGTATATAAAATACACAAAGAGACACACAAAGAGACAAAACAAACAAACAATAGGGGGAAGATGGAAGTAACGCATTGTAATGGTCAGTGACAAGTCACGGGGGTGTTTAACCGGTTTTTGGGCGCCCAACCTCACACTTATTCCACTCCACCCTAAAAGACAAACAGTATAGTTATATAATTGTACAATTATATAATTGTATTATTAAATTGTATAATTATATATCCCCTATCCGACTAATCTACAACAATCGCGATGGCAAATACAGTGGTAAAGTGCATGTAAAACGAAAGTATATTTAAGTGAAGTAACTGTATCCACCTATCGCTAGTGTACTCAATGATTGAGCTGCAAATAGCGTAACTGTAGAAAAGTAATAAAGGGTACGACAAATATCCAACGTCCTCCTTCCGGTTCCGGATTTAAGAGGTCGCCTTCATAGAGTACTAAATCTTTCTTGTCGGCGTACATGCAAAGAGGCCACCGTGATTGCCAACTGTATAGGGGTTGACAACCAGACATGCAGTATGTTGTAGTACCCTAGGATCATATTCCTTTTTAATGACTTTTTAAATATATTTAGTGATCAATGTGAGAAAATGATTTTACGAAGTTTGTATATCATATCACCATAGCATTAAGGATGTGAAACACCGTGTTGCAGGAGCGCCATAAGATTACATTTGCACTTGCCAGTAAGTAAGATATTTCGATAATGAAATATAGAGCATGTTTTTCTTAGTTTATGATATCTATATCCTTGCTTAAGCAGCTTTTCAGTTAAAATGGGATTTCGACTGTTAAAATCGTCAACAGAAGAACAAGCTCTAGCGAAACGAATAAGTCGATATATATAAACCCCGTTAGATGGGGCACGGGGAACATCTCCATCAAGGTGAGGGAAATTTACAATATTAAAATCAAAATTATCTTTTTTGTCATAAATTTTAGAAAAAATATACACCACGTTTATATAGAGCTCTTTTCACACAGGGTATGTGCGTCATAGCGTTAATATCATGGAACTACATGTGTAT
>OY755238.1:1870617-1904969 GCA_963576725.1 Azorinus chamasolen
CTATGAAGGCGACCTCTTAAATCCAGAAACGGAAGGAGAAAGTCGGATATCTCTACTATTTCGTTTTTGTCGTACCCTTTATTATTTTTCTACAGTTGCTCTGTTTGCAGCTCAATTATTGAGTACACTAGCGATAGGTGGATGCAGGTGGATGTATTTGCCATCGCGGTTGTTGTAAATTAGTCGGAGAGGGGATACGTTTATGTACACTGTTTGTCTTTTAGGGTGGGGATGGAATAAGTGAGAGGTTGGGCGCCCATAAACCGGTTTAACCCCCCAGTGACTTTTGTCACTGACCGTTCCAATGCGGTACTTCCATCTTCCCCCTATTGTATGTTTGTTTTGTCTTTGTGTGTCTCTTGATGTTTTTATAGTTATGTACTTTGCTGTTCCCTTGTGTTGCTGTTCGGGCGACTTTTGTTCTGTGTGTAGAGTTTCTTGCATGACTCATTTTTGTACTTAGACAAAAGAATTGAAATCGGAAACACCAGAATGAGTATTTTGTTATATACTAATACTCAGGGAGCAAATAGTGCCTACCATGCACTCCCTGGACTTTTTTGCTTGCTACGAAAATGTTCAGAAAAGTCTCCTGAATCAGAATTGCGTATGTACTCAAGTTTAAATTCATTTAAACTATGTGGCAAACAGTGTAGACTCTGATCAGACGCCGCATTATAGAGTCAACACTGTTTGCTGATAGAAAGTTCAATAATAAACAAGAAAGTTCAGACCAGACATTCCTTAGATACAAAATGGACTAATCCAATATATAAGCATGGAAGAAACCACTGGAAGCCTTAGAGCAGATGGGTTTACTGTGTGCATCTATTGAATCATGTTCATGACAACTATAAACCTGTAGTCAGTCACATTGAAGAACAATTGTTTAATGTCGAAAGGTTGAAGTGGAAATCAGTTTTAAATAGAGCTACTTCTTTAAGAGGAAATGGTGCAAAAAGGCTGAGAACCTATACCATTTTAAGTCAGATTTTTGCGTTGAGGAATACTTAAAGTCTTATTTACCGTTTCATTACCGATCAGCTTTTACAAAATTCAGGTGTTGAGTAGCACCACTTCGAGTAGAGACAGGAAGATATGAAAATTTAGAATTAGGCAGAAGAGTTTGCTTCTACTGCCAAGATGTTTTAGAGGATGAGAAACATGTATTATACTAATATCCATTGTACAATGAATGTAGAGATATACTTATCTCTGGCATTAATTATTTACCAAATGTCAAATATGAGATTTAGTCAAATGATGAAAAATTACTTGCGACTTTTAATCATGACAAACATGCATATATTGCTTCCAAAACCTGCTGCACTAGTAACGTGAACGTAGGCATGTTCTATATTTTAGGTCATAGACGTACGTATTGTATATATGTGTATAATAGAAGTCATAGTCCGGAATAGTTCTGAACAGGTTTTATGTGATTTTATGGTATAGTAATTGTCTCAACACTAGTGAATGCTGTTTTCACTGTCAAGTAATGTATATTGTAAAAGTATTTTAATGTATAGTCTCTAGTAAGGTACCTTTGACTGGTAACATTCATGTTAATGTGGTGTATTGTAATTGTAAATTGTTTGTATACATGTAATGTAATTGAGACTTAAAGGTCAAGTAAACAGATTGGGTTTTCCTCAAATTCTGATAGTATACAGTTAGTAAAACACCAAGCTTTAGAAAATTCTTACCGTTTTTATCTAGTTTTGATTTAAATCGAGTTTTTATTGTACCGCGAACCGTGTATTTTGAAAATCGATACATGATTATCTCCCTTGCGTGACGTCACTTGTGATGCTCGCCTGTCAGGGATCCCATTGAGAGGAAGGAATGTACACAGAAACTTAACCTTTTCCTTTAAATTAACGCCTCTGCAAACAAAGTAGATCCAGATCAGAGCCTTCAGGAACCGTCTAATTAGGGTCTGTTCTGTTTGCTTACAAAATTAGATCAAATCCGACTCCTAAGTTTCTATAAATACCCAAATTATTTCACACTTTTCCATAAATTACGCCCATGGATTAACCATAGAAAGTGACACTTTATCGAGTAGGGAAAACTATTAATGGGGTGTGATGTTTATTTAAGGTGTGAAATACAATGATACTTAAAATGAAACACACATTTTTTAATTTTGTTAATCTTAAACCTTCTCTTTCCCTTTACCCATGCCCTGTTGTATACTTACATATAGCTTCACTGTGTACACGAATTTCGCTGTGCAATCACTGCTGTAAATCAACTTGTAAATAGTGCAGACCATGATGAGACAGCTCCTGCAGGTTTTCACTATTTATAGGTAGGTATATTGAAGTGAATAGCAAGCGAATGGTTAAAACTTACTTTACCTGTCAGTGAATTAACACTATTCATAAACTATAATTTAAAAAGAGGATGAGGTTAGAACCAAGACCATTAGCAAATAGTGTAGATTCAGATCGGAGGGACCATTTGGGTCCCGCCCATGAGTTGGGTCCAAACAACTTTTAGACAGAACCAGACAACTTTAGATGAATTTCATATTTAGGCAAAGTGGGTTCAGATGAAATGGGACGTTCTCGTTAAGTAACATAGTACTATGTATAAATGTACGTACTTTAGAAAAAAAAAAGAAATTCCACCAAAATGCAGAAAAAATAGATTTTTTTATTTTACTTTAATATTTGCAATATCAAAAATGATGCATTACTTTCGGGAAAATCGAGTAAAGGTTGAACTACCAAAATATGTATTTTGTTGGGAAAATGAGAAAAAGGTGGATCTTGATAATAAATGGCTGTCAGTCTTGAAGAATGGCTATTTTTTTTTAAAATATATTCATGTTTCTAAGGCTTGTGAATTATGTTTAAATGACTGGACCCACTACAAATTAAAATGTCTATAAAAAAAAAATATGGTCAACACATTAAAACTGTTACTACATTTTTCTTTATCATAATTTTACAGTATACTCGTATGTGCAATTTAATTATGGTTTGTATTACATGTATATGGAAACAACAGTAAACATAGCCATTAGAATTTCCCTATGCATGTATGAATGAATGTGTTAAATGGCCTTAGGCCATATTGTACTAGGCCATATTACACACGAAATGCCCCATGCCGGGTCAGTCTCCAGATGTCAATTATCATAGTGGCCTTTTGTCAATTACCCAAAAGGGGACAATGATTATTGCAAGGCCATAAAACCCGCTTCCTGTATATTACGTATTGTTGCATTCCTTTATGTAGCTGTGGTAACTTGTCAACAGAATCAATCATTGCGGCCATGGTGCCTCAAAGTTAGTTTTGGGCAAAATGTAGGTAATAATCAGTGACACTAAAATTATAAAACGCATCCAATGAACAATTCCGTAAATAACAATAATCCAGAATGACTTGTTTCCTATGGATTTATGGTCAAAATTGTCCATGTTCAAAAATTGCAAAAGGATCATATTTATGATAAACTATTTCCCTGATGATGTGTCAGTAAATCGCTTCACGAATATAAACCCTTCATTCCACGTGCCTGTTTATGCCAATGCAAACATAGTAGACTCAGATCAATCGCATTGAAACAAATTTACAAACAGAGTAGATCAAGATCAGACAGCTTCTGATCAGGTTCTCGTCGATTTGCTTATGAAATAATATACCGGTAGGTCTGGTTGTACAATAACTGCCATAGCATGTGCTCATATATCATTAACGCTTTCCCTTATGTAAACGTGTTTTCACGCATTTGCAAACAGAGTAGACCCAGATCAGACGGCTCCCAGAGGAGCCCTCTGATCAGGGTCTGCTCTGTTTGCTAATAGATTTTGATGGAGCTGTTTCTTTGCTTTCTAAAATGTCTACAATGTTCCACCTTCCATATTTCTTTATAACTATTTTGTCAATGAATATTCAGTAGGTATTGAAATTTGGCCTAAATACAGAACAGGGAAAGGGTTAACTCTCCATGAAATCATGATTTCTTACACGAATATTAATGAAGAAGATCTAAAGGCTTTTTTCACAATGTTAACTTTTCAAATAGATCATTGGCTCTGACAGATCAATTAGGATTAGATCAATAAAATTTCGCAAGCAAACAGAGCAGAACCTGATCAGATAACTCCTACAGGAATTGTCCGATCTGGATCTACTCTATTTGCAAACGCGCGTGAAGCCGTTTGCATGAGAAGAGAAGGATTGGGAAATTGATTTTAAAGCAAATTAGGTGTCTGCTGTAAGCAGTGCTAAATCGTGTTTATGAATCATTTTTTCCCTTAAGAATATTTATTAAAGATTTCATGACCTCATGAATATTCATTACAGGGATGACAGAGACGCTAGACAACCCTGGTCGAATCTAAAGACATAAGTCTTCGGACTAAGCAATCAGAGCATATCCTGATCAGACAGTTCCTGCGTGATTTGGGTTTACGCTGTTAACAAAACGTTTGTATAGAATAATTTTCCACGAAGAAAACGCCCATTAACCTACAGTGCTAGACCTAAGTCACATTTATAACAGAATGTAGGATATATCCTTTTTTATAATTGTAGACCCAAGTCATCCACTGCATCTCTAGTATAAATTTCACGGAAAACAGCCATCGAGACAAAATGTAAATCACATCACATTTTCTTGAAATTCTCGTCGTTTGGTAATTTAAATAATCCTATTTAGTCTCTGTTGGATTAGGAGCTACACCCATAGGCAGGGATACGCCCATAGGCAGCACAAAATGCCATTTTAGCACTCAAAACGAAGCAGAAGTTCATAACGTGCGATTCTTTTCTATACGATATCTAGTTCGACATTTATAGCGAATGTCACAAGTGACGTCATCACAAGGGAGATAAGCGAACGACCAAAATAAGCCAGTGCTTACTTATCGGTGATATATGACACCTGCTATGTGCGATATGACTGTATTTTTTTTGTGTTTTCGAAACTTCGTCGTACAAGGTACCCATTTGTCAAATATTTACGAAAAAGTGTCCTACCTGTTTACTTGACCTTTAAATAAAACATTTGAATTAATAATTGAATATAACAATAGACGTGGTTTTGTCATCAGAATTAAAATAATGCAATAAGATAATAGTTAAACTTTTAATTTAGTTATATCAGTTTTTCTCAAGATCCTGTCATACGCTTTAGGTTAAAGGTAAGGCTATAGTTTACAATATTTGAAATGAAGGTTTGTTACCTGCGAAAATAGTTTTTTCGGTCCGTTTCAAACATTTAGTTGAGTTTATGTTCTATGTCCACTGCTCCCTTTACAGTTATTTTGTATCCACTTCATCTTCTAAATTAGGATAATCTAGTATAACGTCAGACATGCAACTGATAACATTATTGCAGTTTTGTCTTCAACCCTTACCATGCAGAATCTTTCGTCTCTTTAAACCTTTAGATTCGTGTTTTAAGCACACACCCTTCGCGCCATGCAGAGGTACCGGTCTGATATCGTTTATGGTAACACTGTTTTATTGATAGGTTGTTCCCGCTCATTACGATCATGCTAATGTAGTTTGGGAACTCAGTACAGCATAAGGATGCAAGATAGATAAACAATGACATTTGAAAATTGAACAGTCCTTTTGTCAACCTTCGGTAATCTGATAAGATTAGAAAATAAATATGTGCATGTGACTGTAATGGGGATTTACATTGTTTGCTGGTAAAACTAAAAATTAAAAAACATAGTGCTAGATTTACTTATTCAACCGTTCCAAGGCGGTACCTCCATCTTCCTCCTGTTGTATGTTTGTTTTGTCTTTGTGCGTCTCTTGTTGTTTTTTCTACTTATGTACATTTGCTGTTTCCTTGTGTTGCTGTTCGGGCGAGTGTTTGTTCTGTATGTGGTGTTTCCTGCATGACTCATTTTTGTACTTTTACATGACAATGGATAGAGTCCAAATTCTTAGGGTAATTATGATGCTTATTGTCAAATGGTGGATCATTGAAGTCAATGATGTGTGCAATAATATGTTTACTAGAACAAACATAAAGAAGACACCATCAGCATGGCACGCCATACACACCATATGCAGCGATTAAAACTCTCAGCATGGCAAGCAACTCGACAAGCAACTCTCACCATGGCAAACAATACACACCACATTCCGTAATCAATGTACAATCATATTGCATGCAAAGCAATTAACTTACCTTGAACAAGGACCCACCTGCATTACTCAGGGAGCCAGTGGAGACTACCATGCACCCCTGGATTTTTTTAATGGGTACCAAAATGTTCAGAAACTCAACCGTTTCCATGGCAACCCCCAGTTTTTGTAATGATGGTTCATACCTACAAATTTGCATCGTGCTTTTATTTCCAGCTTGTTTAATTACGTTATTTGCATATTCCTAAATACTAATGACAACACATCAAAAATAGCGCTACGACCAGCAATCCAGCGTCTCGTTTAGATACAGGTTGTATGCAGATGTGAGTCGCGATAAACGGGATGGCAACAAACACTTTGTCAATTAAACAAGAAACTCTCCGGCGAACAAAACCATGTACATGCACATTATATATTCAGACCAGTCGCCACGGTACAGTTTTAGTGTTTGCAATGCATGGGTATCACCTTACTAAAACAATAGATGACGGCGTGTGTCACTTAGTGTCAACTCTGGTAATACGCTGCGTCTCTGGCGCGGTGACCGATCGGCATATATACTGAAACTCAGTGGACACCTTTGTTGTGGCCCATATCAGCATACAGGTACATACGCACAATGAAAGGAAGTTCATCTTCATATAACCCCTGTCCGTTTGCTCGTTCGTTCATACGTTAAACAAAATGCGAATAAAGGAAAGCCAAATAATGACCTTTACATTCAAAGTTTCATTTTAAATCAAATATGATAAAAAAGGTTTAATTTCGACCCAAGTCAATCATTTTCATAATTATTTTTTCGGCCATAATCAACCGTATCTATAAGAAATGATTCTTTACATAAAGACATCATGACTTGCTCACACCTACATGTACATACATCCTTAATCAAAACATTTATTTGATACTGCATTTGATCAGAATGGTACGTTACAAATGATTATGATATGTACAATATATTTCAGTTACTTTCCGGCAATTATTGGTTTGTTACTGTTACCCTTTTCCAAAATGAACAAATTTAAGAATGTTTTACACATATATAAATTTATGGATTGAATTGTCACAATTACACATTGCCCAGACGCGTTTTCCCTGTGTAATTCACAATCAGATCTATAATACTCCATATTAGGCAAACAGAGCAGGCGCTCGTCAGGCAGTTCCTACAGTTGTCTTATTTGGATCCACCATGTGTGATTGTCATTCATTATCTAAATGGCGTCTTTGTGCTTGTGATTTGTTCATGTGCGGAACGTTTGTCTCTGGTTCTTGTGTGTCTTTTGGTGTTTTCTGTGTTCATTTCGTGTGTGTGTGTGTGTGCGTTTGGGTGTGTGGTTGTGTGTATGTGTGTGTGTGTGTGTGTGTGTGTGTGTGTGTGTGTGTGTGTGTGTGTGTGTGTGTGTGTGTGTGTGTGTGTGTGTGTGTGTGTGTGTGTGTGTGTGTGTGTGTGTGTGTGTGTGTGTGTGTGTGTGTGTCATGCTGTCTATCGGTGTTTTTTAACAGAAATCATGTAGTAGTAGTTTATTCAATGAGGGCCTTTTGTCGGTTATCTGCCCCTGTCCAACCAGGTGGCGCTGCCACCGAGTAGGTCCTTTCTGATACATACATGTATATGTCTTTAGTCCTTTGTTACACTTTTGTTATCCATTATTGACGGTTTTCACTTTGATTACACAAGTTTTTTAACCGAGAATAACGAAGGAAATATATTGTTTGCATTTGAAGTTTTATTTTTGTTTTATTTTGCACGTTTCTTTTTAAAAAATGCGGATAAATGATACGTTTACCCTAAACATAAGACACCGACAGAAATGCATGGCTACATTTCAGACTGCTATTTAAATGTTAAAATGTCTTTATTATAATATGCCTTTTAATGCCTTTGTAAACAGAGTAGACCCCGATCAGACAGGTCCTCTAGGAACTGTCTAATCAGGATCTGCTCGGTTTGCTTATGATAAATATAGATATGATTCCACAGTTTCTGCTATGCCCCGAGATTGCTGTGTTAATACATCATTATAAAAATAGTTTACTTGATATTCACGATCACATTATTTCTTACATTTATATTCATAGAGTGAAGGGTTCTTAAAATCGAAAAGTTTTTTGGGAGGGGGGAGGGGCGTTCAGTATTGTTTGTGTAACAGTCTAGCAGTGGCATGGGCCCCCAGTGTCATAGATAAGTTATCACCATATATCACACCCTGCTGAGACCCTTTTGTGTCATAACCTCCAAATTTAATCAGGAAGGTCTTCTTTATTATGCAATCACGAGAATAAAGGGGCTAAACCGGAAATCCAATCAATCAGGAAACAGTGGTATCTACTTGACATATATCACAATTAAACAAAATAACTTTAGCTTTATTAATATTTCGTTTTACTTATGCAATTAAAGTTTGATTGTCCGATTTAAGCAAACAAAAAAGACCATACAAAAAGAAGAAACAAACAATACATATTGGATACTGATCAGAAGCTGTTATATAAATGAGTGTCACTAGTAAGAATACTAATTGTCTGTTCTGTTTTTAATAAAGAAACGTCTTATCTGGGTCCATACCGTTTTATTCAGTCACTGAAATTTGCAAGAGAAGTTCAGTGTTTTGAAGGCTTAATTTTTAATTGAAGTTGTCAAATTTCTGACTGAAAGAGTTTAATTTTAACCTACAGTGGTGCAACCGAATGATGTTTGCAAAAATAAAATAAAACATTGCAGACGCTGATGAGAAAACCTCTAAAATCAAACACTCGTCACGGTCATTACAATTAGCTGATGTCTTATAAACTGTTTTCCTACATTTTGTAAGGGTTAAATACTTTATTTTTATTTGATATCTGAGGTGATTTCTGATATAAATAAAAACTATACTCGGAACACAACAAAAGCACAGTGTTCGGTCAAAAAGTGTGAATTCTAATCAGTTATTAAACTTATTTTTTACATTTTGATCTGGATCAAACTGCTAGAACGTGTTAACCATTTACTCCATGTCATGAAAGAAATGGTGGCATTGTGAATATTAATTAGATAAAAAAAATGGCAGATTAACACATGAATGCTTTGCGAAAGTAGGAACTATAGAACTATGGAGCAGACCCTGATCAGAAAGCCCATACACTGTACAGGAGCCATGCATGCAACACTGTATGCAAAGGCAAACTTTTACTTGCAATAATTAAAGTAAGAATGGACTCTCTAATGAAATAAAAGGAAGAAATATTAAAATTATAAAAAACTATATTGAACAAACAAGGGCATATACACAATATCATTGAAGTTAGAGTTTACATTATGACAGGGGAAGTGTAATGGCCGGTCCTGAAAGTGTAATGCCCCCCCCCCCTCTTTCTCTGTTGGTGCAAAATGGTTGAAAGAACAATATTTATGTTCAAAATGTAAGGAATTTTCATTTCATCTACATGATTTTAATCATTTTTTTTACCAATCTTATCATGAATAAATTCAGTAAACACATACAATGGCGATCGATAAAATCAGAAGTTATCCGGATGAGGGACCTACTCGGTGCGAGCGCCACCTATAAATTTAATTTGGGGAGATAACCAACAAAAGACGCCCATTCCTCCAGATTTGGAGATCAGTAACATATATACAGGTAACAGTTTAAAAAGAATACATATGAGTGTAATATGAACCTTGCATTTGTGAACCACATCATGACATATTATAGATTCTTACATACATGAACGTGTCAATCGAATCAATAACATATACAAATGTGTATAATGCACTCCCGTATCTTTGAGCCCATTCCCTGTCAAACGCGACTTCGCTGGTATTTTACAAACAGTTTAGATCCAGATAAGACGTCACATAGTGAGGCGTCTGATCTGGATCCAACCTGCCTGACACTTGTCTCCGGTGTCCAACAATCTGAAAATCACCATTTGCAGACGACAATTTATAATTTCAAATGTACATGTTGGCGTCATTGACCACGTGACAATAGACACCCGAGAATCTCCATCGAAACGAAAGAAGGAGAAGTAAAGCAGGGATCTATGATTTCACGAACGAAAAGTGAAGTACATGTAGCTCATATGACTGATACCCAGGTGTACACATAGTTATGCCCGTAATCGACGAAACGACATAACATCTACAGTGGACGAAATACCATGCACCCGTGTATACTTCTCCAACGAAACGAAAGTAGTAATACAGGTACGACTACCAAACGGTTGAGTACTAGGCCAGTTCAGAGAAACCTGTGTTAAATAGACACTCAAAATAAGACGGAATAGGAACCTAACCTACAGAAAGGTGTCAGCCTAATACAGGACAAGTGTAGTGCTGGAAGCTCTTTAAGCCGGTTCCTGCATCACACATGTCACGACCCAAGCAGTAACCTTCACCCTTCAAGAGATTTCAATGCCTCTTCATCCACCGGCTTCTTAATACGAATATTAATTAAGTCAACTTTTAAAGTGGTATATTAACAGAGGAATATATTACTGAAGCAGAAATAGTAGAATCATATCTTTATTATTCCATTAGCAAACAGAGCAGACTCTGATCAGACAGCTCCTATATGAGCCGTCTTATTTGGGTCCATTTTGTTTGCAAATGCGTATATAAGAATTACTATGCTAGTAGGTTGGAAGTTCAACTGTATTTTGGTGAGTTAGAAAAGTTGTTAAATGCGAGCCTTGGCGAGCATTTAACTACTTTTCTGACGAGCCAAAATACAGCTGAACTTCCAACCTACTAGCATAGTAATTCTTTTATCATGCAACTCCAAGAAAAAAGGAGAAAATGAAGAAAAAGAAAAAAATCTAAAGCGGTTTCGTCCCCTGAATGAAAATACATGCAAGTACGTATTACGTGACGTCATGTTGGCATGCAGTGACGTCATCGACTTTTACAACATAAACAAACTTGATTTAATCGTTTTATATGGACAAATAGTTGAGACAAAGGTGAGAAAATATGTTAATTTGATGTTTATGTTTAATAATGCCTTTTTCGTCCTTCTGTTTTCCTCCTATTGGCTGAACAAAACTTGCATTCCAGTGGGGTCAGTACACATGCACTATACCTCACAAAATACAGCGTCGACGTGGAAAATATTATGCTAGTAGGAAGTGACTGTATTTCGTGACGTTGCATGATAAATAAGAATTACTATGCTAGTAGGTTGGAAGTTCAGCTGTATTTTGGTGAGTTAGAAAAGTTGTTAAATGCGA
Organism: Azorinus chamasolen; assembly: GCA_963576725.1. Taxonomy (NCBI): domain Eukaryota; kingdom Metazoa; phylum Mollusca; class Bivalvia; order Cardiida; family Solecurtidae; genus Azorinus; species Azorinus chamasolen. The sequence goes on from OY755238.1 coordinate 1,881,961, forward strand.
GCCTTGGCGAGCATTTAACTACTTTTCTGACGAGCCAAAATACAGCTGCACTTCCAAACTACTAGCATAGTAATTCTTTTATCATGCAACTCCAAGAAAAAAGGAGAAAATGAAGAAAAAGAAAGATTTCTAAAGCGGTTTCGTCCCCTGAATAAAAATACATGCAAGTACGTATTATGTGACGTCATGTTGGCATGCAGTGACGTCATCGACTTTTACAACATAAACAAACTTGATTTAATCCTTTTATATGGACAAATAGTTAAGACAAAGGCGAGCAAATATGTTAATTTGATGTTTATGTTTAATAATGCCTTTTTCGTCCTTCTGTTTTCCTTCTATTGGCTGAACAAAACTTGCATTCCAGTGGGGTCAGTACACATGCACTATACCTCACAAAATACAGCGTCGACGTGGAAAATATTATGCTAGTAGGAAGTGACTGTATTTCGTGACGTTGCATGATAAAATGGGGTATTCATGTAGTAAAGGGCTACGGAAGAAAGTCAGGTGTCTGTCCACATCATGTCAATACCTAGAACAAACAAAATATATTTTGAGAAAACATTGTGATAATTAAAGAAGAGTAGCGCTAATCTGGTTAGCCATTTTCTTCATATAAATGCTTTTTCCCATGTTTGCAAACACAGTAGACCAAGACAGCTCCTGTAGGAGCTGTCTGATCAGGGTCTGCTCTGTTTGCTTATGATATTATATTGATCTCATTTCTGAATCTGCACTTTTTGCCGCAGTAAAAAAACGTCATTTGTTAATAATGCTGGCTCATAATTATTTGGCTCATAATGATTAGTTTTGATGATGTCATCATTATTTCTTACATGAACCCAGTGCATTTGGCTTACCATGCCAACACTCTACCGACTGTGCTATTTAACCACACAGTCTATTATTTGAAGCCTATAAACGGTTTCACCACAATCTCTACCCGACTACACACATCCCATCCCGAATTCTTACTCAAAGAATACTCCATAGGTTTCTTATCAGTACAGTTTTTCATATATATCACACAGGCCCTGTTGGTGATTTTCGTTGGGCGCCAAATGTAACATGCTGAAAAAGTTATGACTCGACGGGGACTTGAACCCAGGACAGGTGGCTTATCATGAAGAGAATATACTTGCCATGTTTGAAAATCGACACACAATGTACAGTAGGTCCGCTCTGATTCGAACACTTCATTAATAACTATAGGCACTTTAAAGAGCAGTTGGTTGTTAAATGCAGGATGAAAGTAATGTAGAAAGCTCGAAAATAGAATCTATGTACAACGTTCGTCCTACGTTAAGCTATCAGCTGACTTGAAAAACAAAACCCAACAGATTTGCCCCCTCTTTTTAGAGTGCACATAATTTCTTATCAATATACACGAATGTGCCTTTTTATTACGTCAACGACAGTATTTCCCTGTTACATACGGTTAACAAGGAATAAAGGTAGGACATAAATCATCAAAATTCAGTATGCTTTACGACGTTAAAATCGAACACTTTATTGAACGTATTGAAAGACTACATCCATCCATTAAACACTATAATATGATTAATCTTTAGAATCGTCTCGAAGAAACTGTTTTACAGAGTGGTCAACTACATTGGGTTTGGTGCAAAAATAAAGGAGCTATTATTTTACGCATAACATCTGGGAATCTGCATTTACCATTAGAACGTTTAGTTTGAATTGGGATGGGGTAAGATAAAGTCAATGCTATTTATAGTATTGTAAACGATTACTACTTCTGAGGCGCTAAAGGGGCAGTACACACTAAACTGTGCTTAGCTGTCCGGTCATCGCTCCGATCAGATGGTGAATTGCCTTCCTTCTCTTATAACAAATACCTACAAAAGAATACATACTTTTTCATAGACATCTGTCTCAAATCAATAAAAAACACCATCCGCTAGCACGGAAACTCCTCTTTCAGCATTTTAGTCCTTTCCAAACATTTGTTTTGTTGTATGTTCTGATAACGCGCACGTTTGGCCATGTACTGAATACAGGTTACCATCTACCTTTTTCGCCACTTACTCTAGTGTTGACAAACTGCCTTTTTCAAGTTGTTTTTTTTCATACAACAGACCTAGAATCGTTAGTTTCGAATTTGCCTTTCATCATGTAAAAGGTCATGACCTCTGGACACAATCATTTGCAAAAATGAATTTCTGTAAGAGTTCGGTGCAAAAAGTACTAGACAATATGCTATTGTCCTTAAATAATCAAACAAAGTCCACATTTGCTGAAATATTAAGAATTTGACCGGGGCTAATGCCAACAATTGTATGATTTTATGTACGGCCTCCTAACAGTTGCGCAGTGCAGGGTTGAAATAAACTTAAGGGACACAACCCTTCATTTGCAAAGGCTATGATAATCATACTATTATCTACCATGATTTTAAATTACTTCCTGATCAAGGAAATCGTAATTTATATCGTGGTTGTGGCAAGAAAACAATAATAGCATATTGGTGAGAGTTTTAGAGACATAAAATCGCAACATAAACCATCAAGTTACAAACAAGATTCAAGTCTCGTTCAGATATATACAGTGAACCCTCATTACAAAGTAGGTATTTGTTTCCAACACATTTTGCTGGTATAACGAGGTTGCCGTTATAGCGAATTTAAATATGAAAGGAACCATATCACCAGTTTTAAACTACTACCAATAGCTGAACGCTTAATGCAAAACACAAGAAGTGTAAAAAGCTCCCTTTGGGAGGTTTTTGCCTTTCCTGTGTTTTGCATTAAGCGATCACATGTCTTACTGACATTGTACCTATTGTTTCAGTGGTCGTTTCAAAGACTTCACGGTAATTTCGTTTCAATGCGTGTATGTGTGTGCGTGTTTGTGTCCCTTTAACAGATGGATTCGCCTTTGCAATGTCTCCCATGACAGTGTAGGAACCATCTGATCATTGTTTATTTTATTTTTTTATGAAATAAAATAGACATGATTCTACTGTTTTGCCATAATCAAACAATCCTGTATTCATCTAATTACATTTATTGTGTCATTAATTATTTCATCCATATGCATAGGGCTATAAAATGTATCCACATGGTCGTTACATAGGTACTTTATTTTCAAACAAAGCGGCATTAACGTTTTGCTTCATATTAGGTATTTAACTCTGTATTGATATAAAGTGTAATATTTCAACAAAAATTGTTTTTCTGAACTTGTAAGCAATTTGGAAAAACGCGGATATACAGTCAGTGGCCGACCATGATATTGAAAACTGGACGCATAGAATAGTAAGTCTCCTGCCGCATCCGTCTGATGAAGGTCTGTTCTGTTTGCTTACAATATGCACGTAGTTCATTGGGAACTTTTAAACTTACAATTATGGATATAACCTTTTACATGTTAGAGACATCCTCAACGCATTTGCAAACAGAGTAGACCAAGATCAGATGGATCCTGTAGGAACAAGACCCAAGTAATGCAAACCAGGTAGACAACTCGACATGTCGCAAAGAATGTAGAATATGTATGATTTATTTCCCTTAGTTAAACCATATCATCATCATCATCATCACATTAGAGATCATTGGTAGGGTTTGAGTTGTTCACCGACACGACATCATGTCTAAATGATGATGATGATGATGATGATGATGATGATGATGATGATGATGATGACGATGATGTTTACGCATTTAGTCCATGAATAATCATGCCATGCAACAAACAATGGTTTTATCAATATTAATTATTTGATATAATGGTGGCTCCGGAACTGATGTAACTTTCGCTTTGGCAGAATCTGCATGAACAGGTATATATTGACAGCAACCTGATCTAGGTCTACTATGTTTGCAACAGCATTATATAGCGCACATATGTAGTTAGGTGTTAGCTCTCATTTGCCCTTATTGTTAACTATATTCCATCAGTTAGTGGTCCCTTAATCCTTTACTCCATAAATACGATTTTCTACATCTTTGTAAACAGAGTAGACGACATACATCAGACTGCTCCTATACGAACTGGCTGATCAGGGTCTGCTCTGTTTGCTTATGGATTATAATATAAATACTATTCTACAGTTTCTGCCATGACCAAACATTCATGTGTCCAAGCATCTTCACAAATTAATCAAATTAATATTCATGACGTCATTAGTTCTGTCATGTATATTCATAGATGAAAGGGTTACACATATGTAACTGTATAGAATATATCTGGTGTTGCCTTGTCGTAAAGCCGAACACCTTGAGCACGCAAGGAAAACAGTTGTCCGTTTAACAGATAGGGTCTACTTGCAACGCGTTTTAAAAATGACTAAACTTATATAAATCACTCGTTCATATGCTGAAAGACGTACACGTATATCACAGAAACCCGATCGAAAAATGCTAAAGACAAAACTTTCCTGGTTTTTTTTTATAGCTAAGACATCAGTTTTCTTCGCTAATGTATAAGTGTTTATTCTGGTCGGGTTTCGGTTTCACAAACAAGTTGATAATAGTCTGTTCTGCAGCAAAGAAATATAAATATCGAAAACGGTTGATTTTGTAACACACGGGAAATTCTTCGATATAACTTCAAATTGACAATCGTGATATGAATGATTGAACACAACAAATGCGACGATGTTTTATGATGTTGCTGAAACTAAGCGTTTATTGTATGGATTATCCCCACTTTCATTTGTGACGTCTGTTTTCAACCTGTTATTGCTAGTCAGTATGTTGTGTTATTACATACACTAACACATATTCAGTAGTGCTGAGAAGCGGGCACGTCATCACATCGAGTGCCTGATGAATATTCACGCACGACTCTGTCTATTTTAATTATTAATTAATTTCATTATCGTATTTAATACATATAAAATAAAGAAAATTATTAATCACTTATCAAGACCAGGGAATCAGACATGTAACATGTTTGCAAACTGATTACAGTACCTGCAGAAGTTGACTACTCTGGGTCTACTCTGTTTACAAATGATACTGCGAAGTTGACTGATTTGGGTCTACTCTGTTTACAAATGCTACTGTGGAGTTGACTGATTTGGGTCTACTCTGTTTACAAATGCTACTGTGGAGTTGACTGATTTGGGTCTACTCTGTTTACAAATGCTACTGTGGAGTTGACTGCTTTGGGTCTACTCTGTTTACAAATGATACTGTGGAGTTGACTGCTTTGGGTCTACTCTGTTTACAAATGCTACTGTGGAGCTGACTGTTTTGGGTCTACTCTGTTTACAAATGCTACTGTGGAGTTGACTGCTTTGGGTCTACTCTGTTTACAAATGCTACTGTGGAGCTGACTGCTTTGGGTCTACTCTGTTTACAAATGCTACTGTAGAGCTGACTGCTTTGGGTCTACTCTGTTTACACATGCTACTGTGGAGTTGACTGCTTTGGGTCTACTCTGTTTACAAATGCTACTGTAGAGCTGCCTGCTTTGGGTCTACTCTGTTTATAAATGCTACTGTGGAGCTGCCTGCTTTGGGTCTACTCTGTTTACAAATGCTACTGTGGAGCTGCCTGCTTTGGGTCTACTCTGTTTACAAATGCTACTGTTGAGCTGCCTGCTCAGGGTCTTCCATGACTATTAATTAGGTAAACCCATTCGGAAATAATGTAGACTCGTAGACAAACAACGTAAATCCAAATACAAACAGCATAGATCTATAGGAAAACAGCACAGATCCAAAAGGAAAAGGTTTAGACTCAAAAGCAAACATTGTAGACTCATAGTTAAACGACGTAGACTCATAGGCAAAAATGTAGACTCATAGGCAAACAATATAGTCTCATATGCAAACAATGTAGACTCACAGGCAAACAATGTAGACGCATAGGCAAACAATATAGACTCACAGGCAAACAATGTAGACTCATAGGCAAGCGACATAGTTCCTTAGACAAACATTTTAGACTTAGTGAAATAGTGTAGACCGCAACAGAGGAAAAGTGTAGACGCACAGGCAAACAGCGTAGATCCATATGTTAAAAATTTAGACTTATAGGCAAGCAACATAGACTCATAGATCTGCGTAGACCCATTGCAAGCAGGACAAATTCATGCGCTTACAATGTAGGCAAACATTTTAGACTCATCAATCAGTCTGGACTCATAGCAAACAGTGTAGGCTGATTGGCAAACAATATAAATATTTAAGACAAACAGTTTAGACTCAGGCAAATAGTAAAGGGCCATAGGCAACCGTAATATATTCATAGGCAAACAGGGTAGACCAACAGGCAAATAGCATACACCCATACGCAAACAACGTTGGTCCGTAGGCAAGCAGTGTAGATTCACAGGCAAGGAGTTTCTCACTTGCAAACACTCAGCACATATGCAAGCAATGAAGACCCATATCCAAACATCGTAGATCCACAGGTAAAGAGTGTTAATCCATAAACAGTGTACATCCAAAGATAAACAGTGTAGATCCAAAGACAAACAGTATAGATCCATAGGCAAACCGTGTATATCCATAGACAGTGTATATCCATAGCCAAACAGTGTAGATCCATAGACAAACAGTATATATCCATAGACAAACAGTGTAGATCCATAAACAAACAGTATGGATCAATAGACAAGAGTGTAGATCCATAGACAATGTAGATCCATAGGCAAACAGTAATGATCCATAGACACACAGTGTAGAACCAAAGACAAACAGAATAGATCCATAGACAAACAGTATAGATCCATAGACAAACAATATAGATCCATAGACAAACAGTGTAAATCCATAGACAAACAGTGTATATCAATAGACAAACTGTAGTTTCATTGGCAAGCAGTGTATATACATAGGCAAACATTGTATATCCATAGACAAACAGTATAGATCAATAGACAAGAATGTAAACCCATAGACAGTGTAGATCCATAGGCAAACAGTATAGAGCCATAGACAAACAGTGTAGAACCATAGACAAACAGTGTAGATCCATAGACAAACAGTACAGATCCATAGACAAACAGTGTAAACCCATAGACATACAGTGTAGATCCACAGACAAACAGTGCAAATCCATAGACAAACAGTTTAAATCCATAGACGAACAGTGTATATACATAGACAGACAGTGTAGATCCATAGACAAACAGTGAAGACCCATAAACAAATAGTATAGATCCATAGACAAACAGTATAGATCAATAGACAAGAGTGTAGATCTATAGGCAAACGGTGATGATCCATAGACAAACAGTGTTTATCCAAAGATAAACAGTGTAGATCTATATGCAAACGGTTGGATCCATAGACAAACAGTATAGATCCATAAACAAACATTGTAGATCCATAGACAAACGGTATAGATAGAAAGGCAAAGAGTGTAGATCCATAGGCAAACGGTGAAGATCAATAAACAAACAGTGTGGATCCATAGACAAACATTGTAGATCCATAGGCAAGCAGTGTAGAACCATATACAAATAGTGTTGATCCAAAGATAAACAGTTTAGATCTATAGGCAAACAGTGTAGATCCATAGACAAACAGTATAGATCCATAAAGAAACAGTGTAGATCCATAGACAAACAGTATAGATACATAGGGAAACAGTGTAGATCCATATGCAAACGGTGTAGATCAATAGACAACAGTGTGGATCCATAGACAAACAGTGTAGACCCATAGGCAAACACTATAGATCCATAGACAAACAGTGTAGATCCAGAGACAAACAGTGTAAATCCATAGAAAAACAGTGTAGATCAAAAGGCAAACAGTGTAGATAGTTTGGCAAACATTGTAGATCCATAGACAAACAGTGTAAATCCATAGGTAAACATTGTAGATCCATAGACAAACAGTGTAGATCCATAGGCAAAGAGTGTGTCGATTCATAGATAAACAGACAGTGTAGATACATAGACAAACAGTGTAGATCCATAGGCAAACGGTGTAGATCCATAGACAAATAGTGTAGACCCATAGACAATCAGTGTAAATCCATAGACAAACAGTGTAGATCCATTGACAAACAGTGTAGATACATAGACAAACAGTGTAGATCCATAGGCAAATAGTGTAGATCCATAGACAATCAGTGTAGATCCATAGACAAACAGTGTGGGTCCATAGACAAACAGTGTAGATCCATAGGCAATCAGTGTAGATCAAGGTAGATCAAGGTAGATCATTAGGCAAACAATGTGTAGATCCATAGGCAGACAGAGTAGATCTATAGGCAAACAGTGTGTAGATCCATAGGCAAACTGTATAGATACATAGTCAAACAGTGTAGATCCATAGACAAATATTGTAGACCCATAGACAGACAGTGTAGATCCATAGGCAACACTGTAGATCCATAACCAAACAGTGTAGATCTATAGACAAACAGTGTAGATCCATAGGCAAACAGTATAGCTACATAGGCAAACAGTGTCCTTACTGTTTGCTTCACAAACTATTTACCAAATGTAACCCTTTTAAGAAACTCTGAATTATACAGCAACATCTCTTCAAATGGCATTAGATTGCTTAATAAATGATTTGTGAGTTTGTTTGGTTCAAACATTTTTCCTGAGTTTATCAACATGCATAAACGTACATGGATATATAATGAAAGCCGGGGACGTATTATATTTCTCTCCTTGAAATGGTAAATAACACTTACATCAGTGAAACTTAGCTAGTTTTTAACTTCATGAATATTCATGTATGAAATTAACGAATCTTGAGTATTAATTAGATTTAATCATAATAATGACACCTTGAAATATCGGATACAGTAGACTCTGTAGGTTCATGTCTATATTAGTTCATGAGCAAACAGAACATACCCATATGCAGGAGCCGTCGGAACTGGATTTTCTCTGTTTGTTAAGGACTTTCATGAAAAAGGACGATTTATGTAGTAAATGGCTAAATCAGTTGGTCTGTTTAGATAAAACATATTTACTAGTATAACACTGTCCATATTCACAACAAAATTACTGTCATTCATCAGATTAAAATTGAGCCATCTGAAATGGGTCTACTCTGTTTGCAAAGGGATGCAAAGGCGAAATTATGGAGTAAAAGGTTAAGACAGATTGTAGCTGAATACAGAATAAGAAGATATTTGCTTGTCTTTCACTCTGCATTTCCCTCATGGAAACGTGTTTTCACGCATTTACACACAGAGTAGACCCAGATTACACGGTTCCTAGAAGAGCCGTCTGATCAGGGTCTGCTTTGTTTGCTTATGACATTTGATAGATCTGCTTCTATTCTTGCTAAAATGGCTACAGTGGTCCACCCTCCATGCTTCATTTCAACAAATGTGTACATGAATATTCAGTAGGTATTGAACTTTGAAATAAACATAGAACAGGTTAAGGGTTAAGGGGCTGTCTGAAGACATGTGGTATTGGGGCGTGTATACGTAGAAAATTAGACTACAATTGGAAAACCGTTTTAAATGAATCTGCAAACAGAATAGATCCAAATCAGATTGCTCCTCTGTAGGAACTGTTTGACAGGTGTCTGTTGTGTTTACTTATGGATTTATATACAGTAGAACCCCTCTAAACCGCAATTCTGGTAGAGAAAAGTTAGGCAGATGACTGCTTAATGATCTGTGAAAGTCATGCAGAAAGCTTCCTGTCTTCTTTGCAAACAAAACTGACCTTTATTTCATAACGGTTTAAGTTTAAATTTGACTCAGTTTGAAAAGAAAAACCCTGTAATTTGAAGGATTGTTGTTTGTTAACATCTGAAAAATATTTGCTCTACATGCTTTCGGCTTGGGCAATTTTTATCTAAAACTGTTTTCTATAGTCTTAGTCTAAAATGTACCCAACATAAGGAATCCGAATGTTTAATAAACTGAGTCCTGATGAAACTTCGAATTAATCAGCGTTTAATCTTGATCCAAACTGTTTGCATATGCAATCACAACTCTACGTACGATTATTCTAAATTCATCACATCACCAATCGTACCTAGTCGACCTAAGCATCATTTTATTTTTGTAAACGGATAAATCATCGGCATGAAGATGCATTGAAACATATTCATGAATAATACACCCATAAATAAACGGCACGTGATTTGGATCCAACATGTTTGCAAAGGCAATCACCCGTAAATATTTATTAACTGAACTTTTGTACAGACTTATGAACACAGAATGTTCTGGCCATGGCAGATACTTTGAAAACAGGGCCCATACTTATAAAGCTTTTAGTTTAGTCTGAGTTTCGTTCTCAAGCTTTTGATTGGTCAGATTTGAGTTCTCAAGTTTTTGATTGGTCAGATTTGAGTTCTCAAGCTTTTGATTGGTCAGATTTGAGCCAGAGGCTAAAATCTGACCAATCAAAAACTTGAGAACGAACCCAGACTCAAATAAAAGTTTTATAAGCATGGACCCAGATCTATATTAGTTTATTAGCAAACATACAGGAGCCGTCCAATCTAGGTCTGCTTGTTTGCCAAAGCGTAAAAAAGAGTTTCTATCAGGTAAATGGTTTACAAATATGAAAAATAAACAGAAAACAACAAATAATAAAATATTCAAACAAGACATGTATTCTTATTATAAATACATGTACGAGACATGCATGAAACACCGCATACACAACACACAACCGCCCAAACAGTACCATAACGAAACACAGCAAATGCACATGTATATAAAATACACAAAGAGACACACAAAGAGACAAAACAAACAAACAATAGGGGGATGATGGAAGTAACGCACTGTAATGGTCAGTGACAAGTCACGGGGGGTGTTAAACCGGTTTTTGGGCGCCCAACCTCACACTTATTCCACTCCACCCTAAAAGACAAACAGTATAATTATATAATTAAACGTATCCCCTATCCGACTAATCTACAACAATCGCGATGGCAAATACAGTGGTAAAGTGCATGTAAAACGAAAGTATATTTAAGTGAAGTAACTGTATCCACCTATCGCTAGTGTACTCTATGATTGAGCTGCAAATAGCGTAACTGTAGAAAAGTAATAAAGGGTATGACAAATATCCAACGTCCTCCTTCCGGTTCCGGATTTAAGAGGTCGCCTTCATAGAGTACTAAATCTTTCTTGTCGGCGTACATACAAAGAGGCCACCGTGATTGCCAACTGTATAAGGGTTGACAACCAGACATGCAGTATGTTGTAGTACCCTAGGATCATATTCCTTTTTAATGACTTTTTAAATATATTTAGTGATCAATGTGAGAAAATGATTTTACGAAGTTTGTAAATCATATCACCATAACATTAAGGATGTGAAACACCGTGTTGCAGGAGCGCCATAAGATTACATTTGCACTTGCCAGTAAGTAAGATATTTCGATAATGAAATATAGAGCATGTTTTTCTTAGTTTATGATATCTATATCATTGCTTAAGCAGCTTTTTCAGTTAAAATGGGATTTCGACTGTTAAAATCGTCAACAGAAGAACAAGCTCTAGCGAAACGAATAAGTCGATATATATAAACCCCGTTAGATTGGGCACGGGGAACATCTCCATCAAGGTGAGGGAAATTTACAATATTAAAATCAAAATTATCTTTTTTGTCATAAATTTTAGAAAAAAATACACCACGTTTATATAGAGCTCTTTTCACACAGGATATGTTCGTCATAGCGTTAATATCATGGAACTACATGTGTATTCAGTTATATATTTATTAACATACATGTAGATCAAATCATATCATTAAATAGGTATATGCAGTAAACTATATATTACATGTATGACTGACAATTATTCAAGTTAAACATGTCCCCTTATTCAACTTCTGAACAAAATCAAAGTTGTTTGACTTTCAAATCAAGCTCTATTAACCATCTACCTCATAGATAAGTAGTTCAACACTTTTACAAACAAAGTAGAGCCAGATCCTGTAGGCGCCGTCTGATCAGGGTCTGCTCTGTTTGTTTATGAAACATTACAGTTCTGATTCTACAGTTTCTGCAATAGTCAAATCCTTGTGAGTTCATATGCCCTTGTGGCACATCATCAATTTACTGTTAATGATCCCATAATGACTTACATGAATGTTCATGGGGTAGAGGGTTAAACGGTCACTCAACTTAAACCTTACAATGCTAATTTTTCAAATGAAATCTTCCAAAATTCAAACAAGTCATGCTTTTGCTGAATATTTAGCGATTTTTTAACCCTTACAACGCTGAGTTTTCAAATTACCTACTCCAAAGTTCAACTAGGTCAAGGTTACGGTGAATGATTAAGGATCTATTAAATGAAAATTAGATACATGTATTTTAAAAGTTACCATCTTGTGTTCGTCACTTCTCGGTCTCTATAATGTTTTACCTATTACGACCGCAAAACTGTGTAGACTGTCAAATTTATGTACTGTTCTAAACAGTTATGAATCTGATTATGCTCCTTGAAGTGTTACAGACAGTGTAGAATCTGATCAGACACCACAGAGTGTTGCAAACAAGGTAGAATCTGATCAGACACCACGAAGTAGGTCTACGGCAAATAGTGCAGATACCGCGAAGTGTTGCAAACAGTGTGGAATTTGATCAGACACCTCGAATTATTGCAAACAGTAGATTCTGATCAGACATTGTACACTATTTAAAAAAGAATAGAATCTGATCAAGAGTCTGCATATTATTGCAAACAGTGTAAAATCTGATCAGACACTGCGTACTGTTACAAACAGTGTAGAATCTGATTAGACACTGCGCACTGTAACAGTGTAGAGTCTGAAGAGAAACTGTCTACTGTTACGAGCCGTGTAGAATCTGATCAGACAGTAGGTACTGTTACAGTCTAGAATCTGACCAGACGCAGCGTATTGTTACAAACAGTGTAGAATCTGATCAGACATTGCGTACTGGTACAAGCTGTGAGGCATATGACGAGATATTGTTTACTGGAACAAGCAGTGTAAAATATGACCAGATGCAGCAAACTGTTACAGTATAGAATCTGATTAGACACTGCGTACTTTGCCAACTGTGTAGAATCTTATCAAATACTAAACATGTTTGCCAACAGTATATACTCTGTCCAGGCACACAACACTGTTGCAAGCAATGTAGACTATGATAAGCACTATTGCATAGAATATAGAACGGCGTTTATATTGCGTCACTTGATCTTGGTTACACTGTTTACAAAGAAGTCAGATTATATATTTTTCATAAAGTGGTTTATTTGGCGCTCGTTGTTTTTGTACACTTTATAGCAAAAGAAAGCTACCGTAATACAGTAGACCTCTTTAAACCGGACGTTAAATTTAGTATAAATATCGGTCTTGGAGACAGGTGGCAGCTTAATGCAGGGTGAAAGTCATGCAGAAAGCTCCTATATGAGCTTTATGCATGACTTTAACTCAGCATAAAGCAGCCACCTGCCTAAATGTATCTAAATTCTTCTCTACTAGAATTCCGGTTTAGAGAGGTTCTACTGTATACCTATTGCTCGTCAAAAATAAATGAGGAAATACACGCGGTAGCTTAATGCAGGCACAACGCGGTACAGAAGGCTGCCCAGCATGACTTTTATTCTGCATTAAGTAGCCAACTATGTACAAATATAAGATGCATAGGCGTGTTGCTAGATATAATAGGACTTTTTGGAAATTTCTGAGATCAGGTATTATTTGTATATATAGATAAACCTCTCTATGACAACCATATAAAATGGACAGATATTGTGTTAGAAGAGCAACATGAGCTAAGTTGGCAAACACGTATAAAGGTATAACCTGGGAAATCAAACAGGCACCATCTGATCTGGGTCTACTCTCTTTGCAAAAGTGTTAAAAATATGCGTTTTTGGAGTAAAAGGCGTGTTAGTCATAACAGAGTCGACCCCGATCAGATATCTCTTTTAGGATCCGACTGATCAGGGTCACATGTGTTTCCTTGTGAAACAATTCAATAGTTATGTCCAGTTTTCATGTACCATAATTAATAATAATCTAATTAATATCAATAATGTCATTATCTCTAACATAAATATTAATGAGGTAAAGGGTATGAAGTGTGTTTACCTGCGTGTGCTGTGATGATTTGTGTGTTAAACAAATGCATTACGGACTTCGTTTCAAACATACTTAACATCATGACCAGGTCTCGAGGTTTTAAAAAATTGTTCTTGAGTCTGAGATCATTCTCAAGCATCTGAATGGTTCAGTTTTGAGCTTGCTCAAATTGTGACCAATCAGATACTGGAGAATGAACTCAGGCTCCGAAATGTTATAACCTCGGACAAATATACGAGTACATTGTGCGTAGTGTAATATTGACCGTATATATCTAATTACAAAGATTTATCTCAATGTAAACACAGTAGCCCTCTAATTCGACCAATTAATGAATAATTAATTAATAAAAACATACCTGTCTTTATAAACAGGTGGATGCTTAATGTAGGGCAAAAGTAATGCAGAAAGCTCCTCTAGGAGCTTTCTGCATTACTTTACCTGCATTAAGCTATCACCTGATCTGGCATCCAGCATTATATCTCTTTTGGGTAGTCGCAATAGCTGGGGTTTTCTGTATGCAGAATTCAACGCTACTACTAAAAATTGGTCATATTTCTTATTATGTTTCAGTAATTGATCGACTTTTTCTGATTGACTGATAACGTAAGTGTTGCACGTGCCAGTTGGCGGCATTATTCCGCGGTCTTATTTCTAGCGACGTTCTGTAACAGCGCATAGCATCCTCCAGTTTATCCTCCTGTTCCATACACTGTCCTAATAAGTTCCACCCAGTCTCAATATGCCCGTAACGATTTTCTTCAAACAGACTGTTTTCAAAGTTTTGTAATGCCTCCTTCTGCACGACACGTTTCCCTAACACGCCGTAGGTTATGTACTGAAGATAGTACATGAACGGGAGACAATCCACAGCAGCAAGGACCATCCATGCATCTTTCTCAGGATCCCTGTGTAAAATATCATCGCCAACAGATCTGCAAAACTCATGTCTCAGTGCAGGCGGAGCACAATATCGCTCAGGGGGAGAAAACTGGACACAGCAAGCAAACAGTGCGGCTCGCGCATCTTCGTCTTCAACTGTGCTGAACTGTAAGGCAAAGTCCTTAGAGTAGTACATACCTTGGTCATAGCAGCTGCAGAGAGTCACTATAATGTTTCTATGATAGCGACCTGCAACCTCTGTCAGTATTGATTCAGTTTTATGTAGATCTCTATTGCAGTAGAATATAGATGCCAGTTTCAGCAATAACGATGTATCAGTTCGGGGAGTGAAACTGAGTAAATGTATCGCTTCTCGTGAGATTCTCTGTTTACTGGACAGGGATACGGAGGCTAGCATTGAGCCTAGAAACACTGAAAAGAACTGGAGGCAGGCATGTATCGCTTGTTTTTCAAGAGTGTCAGACATTGCCCTACGTGTACAAAGTTTATCAATGGTTTGATAAACATGTTGCATATACATATCTTCAAGGGAATCACATTTGACAAGATACGAAGTTCTTCTGTTATTGATGTATACGATAACAGAAGCCCAAACACAGGAAACCACTCCCATAGTTTGTGGAGAGTCTAAACTCTTGTACTGATTGGGCGTTGTTCCGAGTCTTATATGAAGCATGTGTCCTAGATTGTCTGTAGGTATGCAAAGTAAAAATCGCCCATTGCTCTGAATTAAGTCTTTAAGGACACTTTGTACTTGTCGCTTATTTTGTGGTGTTATCTTTCCAGCAAACAAATTTGCCTCAGGTATTATAAAATGAGGACAGAATTCGTTGTTAACCCAGGTAAGTAACAGTCTCAGACACTTCAAAATACATTTTACCAGGTGGTCCTCTCGCCAGTATTCTGAGTCAGTCTCCTCCATGCAGTAAAACATTGCTGTTTTACAGTGATAACTAGAAATGCTGTCACCAGCATGTGGATTGACGAGAGATTTCATTAGCATTTTAAGGACAACGTAACACTTTAGTTGTGTCATATTCATGCTGAACATCAAATTTCTTTCTGTGGATGAAAAAGAAATTCTCCACTCTAGATCTGGAGTTTGACTGAATTTGTGCCCAACTTGAACAAGAAATATGCCGTCCTCTGCCGCTTGTTTGAATAATTGTCGAGTCGGCCAGTTCCCAAGTCTGCGTCGATGTATCCATTGTGCGGCATACGGAGGCCACGTATAACAACGCAGAGCAACAACCTGGTCAATGTCTAGGTGATACCGACCATCAATTATTGAATCAGCTGGTCCGTTTCTTATTCTTCCTTCGAGCACCGGACGTATGTGACGCTGTATCACCCTGTTATATCTATCGTATGTAGTGTTTTCACGTCGCAGATGTTCTTCCGGTAGTGGCATATCTGACCGGAGCACCTGAAGGCGGCAGTAACCTGGTGCCGTGTCCTCATGCAGCATCAAACAGTTGATTTGGCCATGTTGCCACTCCGACCAGTCCTGTATAACATTCCAAACTTCAGAACAAAGTAAGCAGTCCGTGTCAGACTTCAAATCGGGCGTAAGTGCCCCCTCTGACTGACTTCCAAAAAAATTAAATGTTACATGAATATCTTTCCCTTTTGAAACACTACAATAAACAGTACTTAGTTTCTCTAACTGTAGCAAACTCTTTCGTCTGGTTTGAACAGTTTTCTCATTGAGGCCGACCTCATCCAATATACGGGACAGGTGCAGTGAGAGAAGAGGGTAATACATTGGCTGTTCATCCATACTCCTGTCTGAAAAAAAGATATATAAAAGGGTGTGAAATGTGCTATGAGCAAGTCTGACAATAATAATTATCGTCATAGCTATACAATCTGTCAGAATTCGTCAGAATTCAAGGTGTAGATGTTCGATTTGAATGATATAAAACCAAATAAATTGTAATATTAATTATGTCGCCGACAATGTTGTACGTATGCAAACAATTGGTTTGGATCTAGATGACGCCAAATAACTCGGCGTCTCATCAGAATCCTAACTGTTTGGTGCTACAATTAATTTTTAAATGAAAAAAAAAAGAAAATTGAAAATAAAAGTCAGTTGACAATTTTAGCGTGCGACAATGTTTGTCACCGAAAGAGTTAATATTGGTTTTGTAACATTATTAGTTGTTCAGATCATTGGCGGGGTATCTGACCTTTTATTTCCTGCTGAGGAAAAAGTCAGATATCCCGCCAATGATCTGTATAACGATTTTATTATATTGCAAAGTTTAATATTTGTAGCAGTTAATTAGCTTTGTTAATGTAGGCGTCCGTTTTGCTTCCCCTCAGGGGCCTCATACTGTAAGGTATCTGAATAATAACCAGCTCATTACATTTGTGGATAGAAAGGGATCTTTCGAGTGCATTAGTTTCTCAAAGGATTGAAAGAACCAGGCGTGAGTAAATCATTCAGCATATCATCGGTTAAGCAGACACTATTTTTCAGCATGATCGAACGGTTAAACTTAATTGGCGCTATTCCGACCTTATTTGGATGACGTCAAAATGACGGTTTTATAATACATAAATACTTGAATGAATGAATGAATGAATGAATGAATGAATGAATGAATGAATGAATGAATGAATGAATAAATGAATGAATGAATGAATGAATGAATGAATAAATGAATGAATGAATGAATGAATGAAAACAACATTGTCAATGTGTATGGCCCTGTCTATTGTTCCACATTGAAATGCTCTGATCTAATATTTCGACCACAAAAGGGCCTTTTTCAAAGATTATCATGTCAAAATACGCGTCACTTTTTTGCTACATGCATTCAGCCATAAAATCAAAGAGAATAATGTTGATCCAGCGTCATGGTGACATTGGTTGTTATTTGAAATGCCATGACGTCATCAAAATGATGTCATCAAATGACGTCATGGTGCAACGACATCATGCATGTACTAGCGCATTATCCTCTTTGATGTTACAGCCAAATGGTCTGTACGTTCTCAGCCTCCATATCCAATCAGTTTCATGGAAATGTCTTTCAGTTCTACATGCATGGAATCCGTTTCAAAACTACAAATGTCACATCATCACTGCTATGACCAACGATTCCAAAATGTCTGTTTATTGGTTTTTGAATGTTTTTTTTACAATGTCATGTATATTTGGACTCTGCTTCCAAATATACATGACATTGGAAAAAAAAACATTGAAAAGTTTTGCATCAATCAGACCGGCTTAAAGAAGTATTCCAACAACTGTCAATCGTAGCATTCAGGCGTGATAAAAATCTATGTGACACACTGGTGCATTCAAAAACTAACCGGATTGTTAGACCAAGCAATACAGTCTGTTCACAGCGTTGTGCTACTTGCAGTATTCTTGAAATGTCAAGTATCAGTGGCACAAATAGGCAATCAGTTTACAATATATCTGCCAATATTAACTGTAGAGAAAGAAATGTAGTATATGCAATTAAATGCAGTAAATGCAATATAATGTAGTATGTCGGTGAAACTGAGAGAGACATTCGGGAGAGAATGAAAGAACATTTGAGTGATGTGAGGCATGAGAGAGAGAGACCTTTATTTTGGAATCGGTGGTCATAGCAGTGATGATGTGACATTTGTAGTTTTGAAACGGATTCCATGCATGTAGAACTGAAAGACATTTCCATGAAACTGATTGGATATGGAGGCTGAGAACGTACAGACCATTTGGCTGTAACATCAAATAGGATAATGCGCTAATGCATGCATGATGTCGTTGTGCCCATGACGTCATTTGATGACGTCATTTTGATGACGTCATGACATTTCAAATAGCAACCAATGTCACAATGACGCTGGATCAACATTATTATCTTTGATTTTATGGCTGAATGCATGTAACAAAAATGTGACGTGTATTTTTACATGATAATCTTTGAAAAAGGCCTTTTGTGGTCGAAATATTAGATCAGAGCATTTCAAGTATTTATGTATTAAATAATTCCCTATTTTGGAATATTTTCTTCATTGTGGTTTTATAATATTCAAATAATTTGGAGTCGGAAGGAGCGGATATACTGCAATTTACAGGTACGCGTACTGTGCATGTGCATAAATAAAACCTTAATCGAAATGGGTGTGGATTGTCTTTATAAAAGTGGGGGTGAGGGGGCTAATCGGTACGTGCAAATGCTTTCTGACAATATTTGCAGCATCAGAGCTGAATAAGACGTTCGCCACGTATCGGGTTCATTAACATTGTTATACAACAACCATAACAAAAATATTTCTCAAATAGATATCTTTGTTTCGCCCCAAACTCTTGTTATTTCGTTTGAGAGCGGTTGTTTGGATCGAATCGACGAAGTAAAGCTAGTCGGCCATTTTCAGTTTGTTGTAGTAATGAAGCGAGACCCTCGACGGGCGAAATTCCATTGTTGCTCATGACTCCGTATATACATCAGAATTTAGAGGGATACACAGCTTTTATACATGGATAATTGACCAATCAAAATCGAGGATTTTACTTTGTAGTATAATAATATGAAATAGTTCATATTTTCTCTCGTTCAATACGTTGGACAGGTGCAGTAAGAGGGGAGGAAAATACTATTGGAGTTTACCCATACTATTGTTTTGAGCGACCACCAGCATCAGGTATAACTATAGGTTTTTGTCATAGATAATAACAGATGTCTCCCCCAACTACCCTCTCATTCATATATACACACTGCGACAAATTGTCACAATATCACATTTCTGTACATGAAAACTCCACCGGAAACAGACAAACAACTCTAACAAAACAATATGTAAAGGAACATAACTCAAAAAATGTTGCTACCATAGTAATGGACTTGATTTACTTTCCCTCATTATGCGCTTTCAACACTACATTTTTTTTTCAAGTAAAAAACAGTGAATAACTCGAAAAAATTGATACCAGGCAGAGTTATTGCCATTGTGTATGACACTACCTTTCATGATGCCCTTTCCATGTAATACGAAGTTTCAATCAAATGGCATGAGTCCGGATAAGAAAGTGAAAAATGTTCAAGGGGCAACAACTCCAATATTATTGAAGCCAAGGTTATGGAGTGTGTGTATGACACTTCCTTCCATCATCCCATTTCCATGTATGAAGTTTCAATCTAATCGCATGAGCAATATAGCAGTTATCGTCCGGACAAGTAAATGTGAAACAAATGTTGATGGGACAATTCCGATATTATTGAAGCGCGGGTTATGGACCCTGTGCATGACACTTCCTCATATTATGCTATTTCCATTTATAAAGTTTCAACCAACTGGCATCAGACATATAGTAGGTATCGCCCGGACAAAAAAAGTGTGACGGACAGAAGGGCGGACGGACGGACAGACAGACAACTCTCACAAAAACAATATGTCTCCCCATATACATGTGGAGGTATAATTACTGGCCTGTAAGGCAGTTGGTAGCTGGTCAAGAGTAATGCTGAAAGTTCCCACAGGAGCTTTCTGCATTACGTTTTCCTTGTATTGAGCAAACACATTTCTTAAAAAACATTTTTAAAGTGACGTAAGACAGGTTCTACTTTTATTGTAATTGAGACGTCATATCAAAATATTGACACTGTGTCTCATTAGATACATGCCGTCTGACCCTAAGTCAAAATTTATAAATAATTGTGAGAAATGCAAGTAAGAGAAGAATGAAACAGAATGAAACAGTTCATGATTTAAGCAGACTTCACTTTCATGGCAGGCTGTGAGTTAACCTTTATTTAACAAGGAACGAGTAAGTGGTAGCAGGTTGCAAACTGTTTGAATCTTGATATTATGTCACACATTTTATCAGAATACAAACTGTTGGTCATTTTCATAACAAGCTAAGGGTTGACCTTTATTTTTCTATGTACAAGCAGAGACCTATACATACGTATGTATATGTCTCTGGTACAAGTAAGTGATAGTCGTTTACAAACAATTTGAATCTTGATATGACGTCACACAACTTATCAGAATCCAAACTGATTATCATTTTGATCTTGTTATCAACAATTCTTTGCGAATAAATTTCCAGATGTCAAACGTTACACTTATTCCACTATCTGCGACTTGACTTGTACCTGCAAATAGAGTGGATCCAGATAGGTTGCCGAGTAACTCGGCGTCTCATTAGGTTCCAAAATGTTGGACACTCGGTCAATAGTTTTCCACAATCTTCTTCTAAGCTTCAATGATTCAAACTGCACCAGCTCTAATTTTAGCAACCATTATTTCTTTCACAACGGTTTAAGGGTTATTGTCCAATATAAATTACCAAAAATACTAGATAACTTTTGAATCGATTCTGACAGAATGTAATTTGTTGTATTTCTATTTTATATTTATACATTTATACAATATAACCTGATATTAAGTGGCCTTGTATCAGAAACAGAAATCCTAATAAGCGGATGGTTGCTGAATAAAGGCCGAAAATACTGAAGAAAATTCCTATTAAAACTTACTGCAATACTTTTGACCTGCATTAAGTTAAAACATATCTTACATACCTATAATCAAACATCGTTTGATGCTCACTTCAGACAGGCTTTAATGTAACAAAATAGTTTGTTATATTTTATATAAGTATTTTATACTAAATACTTTTCGAGCCTTTTCAAACCAAGTAGACCCAGAGCAGACGGCTCCTATAGAAGCTGTCTGATCACAGTCCGCTGCGTTTGCTAATGAAATCATAAAAAGGTCTGACTGTACAGTCTCTACCAAAGAACCCTGTGTATATGTTAATATAAAAAAATCTAATAAATATTCCTGATGACACTTTTCGTCTGTGGCTATTCATTAGGGCGTGGGTTAATAGAACGAAAGAGAACCACAGATAAACTGTAAATCTGCACAGACGAGTAAATCTGCATCGGTTTATAAGTTCTCTCGATAGTCCATACTTCTGCCCGTTCGTTTGTCCGCTATTCCGTCCGTCTGTCCAATAATCCGTCCGTCTGTTCGACCATATACGTCACGTCCCTTGTAAGACAACGTCCTATCAGAATCTACACTGTTTGACGCCATGATTAGAGTTTGGTAGACAAAGTAATTAAAACCTGTTCTTTTAAAATTGTTGTAGGTAAAATACTGTGTAAAAGTAACTTGCTCAGTAGGCTAAAGGTTTTTAATAATTTACCCATATTACACTAGAAAGTATTGCTTATATGGGACAGAATAAGACCCAGCTCTGCCGTAGACGAGGTAATCGAAATATGTGAAACAGCTCTTCCAAATCAAATGCATCTCATATCTTCTATATACTGTAGACTATAAACCTTCAAAAAGTATACCCCCTTCACGTACAAATGTATTGGAAGAGTATACAAATTGGAAGTGAGAATTGTTCTTTTCAAATTATTACCAAGTTTTAAAGAAATCACATATTCAAACCTGTTATGTGTTTACCCTTTCAACATTCCAACCTTTAGCCTGCTGTCGAAGGATCCATCATGACGTTTGCAAACAGTTTGATCCAGATAATGCGCCAATATGGTCAGTGTATCATCAGGATCCAAACGGTTTGACATCCTAGTTGTATTTTGGTAGACAATCTGACTACAGCTTGATGTTTGAAAGTATAGTGGGCACAATGTCATACAAACATAATTCGTAGAGCAAGCTAAAGGTTAACAATATACCTATATTACAATAAAGAACATCGTCTATACGTGGCACAAAATAAAACACAGCTCTCCCGGAGACGAACACTGGACGTGTTCCAAATGAACACATGTCCTGTATTATATACTGTAGACTATTAACCTTTTTCCTCATAGATATTCACTTAACAAACTTGGATCTCATGCATTTTAACTAGATTTTGTTTATATTATGACATATGCAGACAGAATTATGTGAACATGGTAGACATTAGATACAGATTTATATTATTCCATAAGCAGACAGGACAGGTAGTTAGGTACTGAATAAACGGCTCCTACATACATCCCTTTCAGCTAAAGGGTTAAAATATTTGCCATGTGCTGCATGAGTATTCATGTGAGAAATAATTAATTAGATACATGTTTAAAATGGAATATTAACATAGTAATGTTGCAATGATCTTATCTGCAGATCCAATCTGATCTATATTATTCCTT
>OY755238.1:1905169-1946362 GCA_963576725.1 Azorinus chamasolen
GGTTGACTCTGAGATTCCAAATAGAAATACGCTATAATTCAAGTCGAAACACCATATAACTGGTCTACAAGGCATTGTCCCGGTCCGATAGCATGAATGGATATCTTGTATTCGCAATTTCCTCAAATAATA
This sequence comes from Azorinus chamasolen, assembly GCA_963576725.1. Lineage (NCBI taxonomy): Eukaryota > Metazoa > Mollusca > Bivalvia > Cardiida > Solecurtidae > Azorinus > Azorinus chamasolen. Next base: position 1,905,302 of record OY755238.1, read on the forward strand.
TTTTCTAAAAAAATCTCTACAAGCTTGATGTTGATGTCGGCAAAATTCACTACTTTCGGATTGTACTTTTGTCTTTACTTTCGGTTTTAAAAACGAAACATTTTTTTCAAATTCCTCAAGTAAACAGAGCAGACCCTGATCAGACGGCTCCTGTAGGAGCCGTCTGATCTGGGTCTACTCTGTTTGTAAAAGCGTGAAAAGATGTTTATATGAGAGAAAGGGTTAAGATTGGTGGCAGCTTAATCCTGCGCGACGATACATTAAGCAGCCACCTGACTAAAAAGGCTTAACTTCTTCATTACTAAATTTCGATGTATTGGGGCTTTTACTGTACTTTTGTACATTTTTGTCCCTGAAAACATTCAAGGATGGGTAAATCTGACGGGAAACCAGCTTCCTGCCTCTATCGCGAATTCCACCTCAGATTTGATTTGAATTTTTGGCCGGCGTAAAGAGAATAAAGAGCAAAATAAGGATGTGTGTATTATTTAAAAAGGTATTACATTCTATAACTGAACGTGTCGCGGTTATGATACTGTTTTAGTACAGTAGAACCCCTCTAATGCGACAAATTAATGAATAAACGTGGGTGCTTTTATAAGCAGGTGGTTGCTTAATGTAGGACAAAAATAATGCAGAAAGCTTCTCTAGGAGCTTTCTACATTACTTTTATCCTGCATTAAACTATCACCTGCATCTAGCACTCAGAATTATACCTCTTTTAGGTGGTCGTATTATCGGAGTTTTACTGTATATGCTTAAGTATTTCGTGAATGTAATTTATCAACCAGTCTTGCAACATCAATATTGATATCAGGTAAAATGTTAACCCTTTCGTCATATATATACCCCCTTTGAAGCCTTTGCAAAGGGAAAAGACCCGGATCACACTTGTATGAGCCGTCGGATCATGGTCTTCCCTGTTTGCATATGTTTAAATAGACTTACAGTTTTTCAAATACCCAACAACCCTGCGTAAACATGCCATTGTAAAAAAACACCTAATAAATATTCATGATGTCATTATTTCTTATATGAATATTAAACAGGGAGAGGGTTTAATCTGCAAGTTAGATATCCGAACGTGGAAAGTTTGCAACTATTTCTTTATCATTTAATTTATTTTCCTATCTACATCAAATTTAAGAAACAAATCGGACTAGTTATAATGTTTGTATCCTTTTTAGACAATATATCTTGTTACGAGAGTATGGCGAAATATTACATTTAGTTGGTACTAAATTTAGAGCTGGAAGTGAATACGGTGGTACAAAATGGATGTTTCATGAAAAACTATTGTCGAAAAACTCTTCAAAGTAATAAGTGGCTTGACGAATCGATAATCACAGCAGCTTCTTATTGATGTGTCTTATTCACCCACACTTGATTCTGTGATTTTGACTTTGCAAATTGATGGACAATTGTTTGCTGTTGCTGAAAACGGAAGTGGTATCATTAAAGTATTTTGATCCTGCAGACAAATTGGATTATACTTTCATATCACAGCTTTTTATTATATTTGAAATGTGGGACCCAGTGAGATAACGGAATGAAATGAATTTGTATTTTTACATTCATGGTGGATACTGGCCGCTGTGTTGAGGAAAATATATCAACAACAGTAGACTGCTGACAGAGTCGGAGTTACGTCAAATTGTTCTGCAATACACAATAAAGTATTTAGTTATATAAATGTTACTCGCTGCTTGCACTACAGTTGTCTGTTGTTTTGTCGTTGTAACATAGAGAGGACCAATACAGTATCAACGTGTTAAACGTGTAGATACAATGTACATGTATTTTGTCGGCCTGGGATCTATTCTAAAATACAAGAATTATTAATATCTAGGGACAGTATTCCTATTTTTTTAAACTAAAGTACATTATTTAATCCTTTAATTCATTATACGCCTTTTAACACCTTTACCAACAGCGTAGATCCAGACCAGACTCCTCCTCCAGTGGCAGTGTAATCAGGGTCTACTCTGTTTGCTTAAGGAATAATATAGATCAGATTAGAACTACAGATTCTATCATTGCAACATTACCTGTGTTAATATTAAATTTTAAAACATGTATCTAATGTAATTATTTCTCACATTAATATTCATGGAGCACTTGGTAAATACTTTAACCCTTTAGCTAAAAGGGGTGTATGTAGTAGCCGTTTATTCAGTACCTAACTACCTGTTCTGTCTGCTTATGGAATAATATAAATCTAATGTCTACTGTATTTCTATTACCTCGTCTACGGCAGAGCTGGGTTTTATTTTGTCCCATATAGGTAATATTCCCTGGTGTTATAAGGGGAAAATATTAATAACCTTTAGCCTACTGAGCAAGTTACTTTTACACAGTATTTTACGCATAATATTTTTTAAAAAATCAGGTTTTAATTTGTTTGTCTACCAAACTCTAATCATGACGTCAAACAGTTTGGATTCTGATAGAACGTCGCCTTACAAGGGACGTGACGTGTATCGTCGAACAGACGGACGGATTAATGGACAGACGGACGGAATAGCGGACAAACGAACGGGCAGAAGTATGGACTATCGAGAGAACTTATAAACCGATGCAGATTTACTCGTCTGTGCAGATTTACAGTTTATCTGTGGTCCTCTTTCGTTCTATTAACCCACACCCTAATGAATAGCCATAGACGAAAAGTACCATCAGGAATATTTATTAGATTTTTTTTTATATTAGCATATACACAGGGTTCTTTGGTAGAGACTGTACAGTCGGACCTTTTTATGATTACATTAGCAAACGCAGCGGACTGTGATCAGACAGCTTCTATAGGAGCCGTCTGCTCATGGTCTGCTTTGTTTGAAAAGGCTCGAAAAGTATTTCTATAATGGAAAGTGTAATTTGTCTTAAAATAAGGCGATTTTTATGCAACAAGGCAACGCACAAGTTAAGTACACCGGCAAATAAGACCAGTGTTATTATAGTGATGGTCAAATAATATGATCTGGAGTGTGCATGGTCGGGTTGGCCGGGGTTAAATGTACAGACGGACGGTACAGCGGAAAACCGAACATCCGGAAATATGATCTTACAAAGTTATTCAAGTATAAAAAACTTGTATAAAATGTAACAAACTATTTTGTTACATTAAAGCCTGTCTGAACTGACCATCAAACGATGTTTGATTATAGGTATGTAAGATATGTTTTAACTTAATGCAGGCCAAAAGTATTGCACTAAGTTTCAATAGGAACATTCTTCAGTATTTTGGCCCGTATTCAGCATCCATCCGCTTATTAGGATTTCTGTTTCTGATAAAAGGCCACTTAAGATCAGGCTATATTATATAAATGTATAAATATAAAATAGAACAAATTACATTCTGTCAGAATCGATTAAAAAGTTATCTAGTATTTTTGGTAATTTATATTGGACAATAACTCTAAAACCGCTGTGAAAGAGATAATGGCTGCTAAAATTAGAGCTGGTGCAGTTTGAATCATAGAAGCTTAGAATAAGATTATGGAAAACTATTGACCGAGTGTCCAACAGTTTGGAACCTGATGAGACTCCGAGTTACTCTTAAACATATCCGGATTCAATCTATTTGCAGGTACAAGTCAAATTCTGAAAGGGGGTGATCCCCCGAGAGCAAAAATCGCAACACAAAAAGAGAAAATTGCAGACTCGGTTTTATCGAGTCTGTTCATGAACAGTAATTGAAAGTGCAACACTGCTCACGCCCCCTAGCACCGGCTTAAGCGGTATTCAATTTTCAGAACAAGAAGTACTGAAATTCATGATCTCGAAGGATCAGAAGGTATAACAACACTGAGAATGAAGTACGGGGCGACGTTTTACAGCCGCCACACAAGCACTTAACACCTGCTGTTGTGAAGAATATAAATTCTGAAAGTCGCAGATAGTGGAATAAGTGTAGCATTTCACATTTGGAAATTTGGTCGCAAAGAATTGTTGCTAGCAAGATCAAAATGATAATCAGTTTGGATTCTAATAAGTTGTGTGACGTCATATCTAGATTCAAATTGTTTGTAAACGATTATCAATTACTTGTACCAGAGTCATATACATACGTATGTATATGTTTCTGCTTGTACATAGAAAAATAAAGATAAACCCTTAGCTTGTTATGAAAATGACCTCTGCTTAAAATATTGACTGAGAGTCAAACAACTTTATCATGATGAGATAAACAATTTGGATTCTGATAAATTGTGTGACATATTAGTAGTATATGGGTACCTTTGCTTGTAAACAAAGATGACGTAATCTTACGTAATTTTATTTATGATTATATTAACATCATTTGCATATAAGGAGATTGTAGTTTGTCACGGGTATTCGCGGATAACAGTCGGTCATGTATGACATCACATGAGATTTAAATTGAGAAAGATCAGGATCTTCACGGTATACAGAGCTGACATGTATACCTCGATCTGATAAGTACTCACGGGCATTGAGTGTCAGGCCCTTTCCTTATCAGACCATGTATTAGAGACACACTAGTCTAATAAACAAATAAATAAATAAATAAAAATAAATGAATGAATAAATAACTAAAAAAGTACCTCTAACTACCATATATACTATTCGACGTCCAACACTCAAATGACTGAAATGACCAAAGTTGTTTACCTTCAGGCGCATGCGTGGGTAGAGGGCGCTGTACATGTATCTATTTTTAGAATTATATCATAGTTATTTTTAGCTACAGTATTTCACCATCATTGCACTAGCCTATTCAAATATCTGTTTACTCATTGGACAAAGGAAAACCTATACGTCATAGAAGGTATTGTTACCAATACTACACTGTTGATTTAATACACAAAGCAAAGTTAATAAGGTCTAAATAGCAATGTTCCTATATAAACAAACCCAGTGCACTGTTGATTTAAGAACTAATGCAAAATCAATTATATCTAAATGTCACTGTCCCTGTGTTAATAAATCCATTTCACTGTTGATTTAATATACAATGACATATCAATAATGCCGTGACGGTATTGTTACCAATACCACAGGGTTGATTTAAGACACAAAGCACAGTTAATACGGTCCAAATGACACTGGCATGACGTTAACAAGCTCATTATATAATATAATATATAATATTATATTATATAATGAAAGATCAACAAAAACCATACCGCTATTGTGACCAACCTCTACGCTGTTGACTTAAGACAAAATGGAAAACCGCCATGAACATTCATCAAGACAGTATTTACCAAATTTGTTTTGGAATTGTTTTTTTTCTAAAACTTAACCAATCAGAAATATATTTTCTCATAACTCAGAGATCAGAATGAACTTTTAACGTCTAACCTTATCACAGAGTCAGTTATCAAGATGACGTTTACTGTATCACACCACACTTTAGTGAAACATTTGCCAAATGGTAAACTTGGTACAGATGCTTCGCTAGTTATTAGTAATACCATAATGTTGATAGCTATCGAATCGTGCTTGAATGCACCGCACTGTGTGAAAGTAGTCAGAGACAGACAACATTTCACCAAAGCCTTTGACCATCTCATAGATGTTTTGGGCTACCGCGGAATACACAGTAATGTGATCAAAGTTAAGCAAAAGAATCCAAACCCAAGCAGATTTTAACAAATAAATACATAAATTTATATTAGGGTCAAATCAAAGGATTTGAAATGATTGAAAGGGACTATTGTCCTTTGCAAACTGGCTTGACCAGCCGAGGTGTGAATATTTACCTTGCTGGCTCTCAAGCGTGTGGGAGTTTAATTTGTAAACACGCCTCAGGCACACACGCACAAAATCGATTTAAATTTGTTGCAATTTATAGACAGGTGGTTTTTGAAGGTCAAACTATGTTCTAAAGTTTCCTTTGACATTAAATGTGTCCTATCCCAAAAGGAAATAAATAAACGGTTATATTCAATAAATTTTCAGTATGGAAACGGTTATAGTTTCTATAAAACTATACACCATTGTAAAGATCTTGTCGCGCAGATAAAGAAAATGTATACATATAAGGTCCTATCTCTTACCGTTACCGAGTTATAGCCGTTTCAAAATAATTATATGACGTCATTTAGCCCATGAATATGCACGATTCAACTCTAAATTTTAAAACCGCCATAACACCTTTAGTTTTCGACCGATTTTAATGATGTTGGTGTCAATTTAGCCTAAATTGTCTCAAGAATTCATTGGTAAATTCAATTTAAGTTCAATTTTTCACATATATAGATTGATGTACTTATCTTTATTAGCCCCCAGACATACACACATTTTAAATCAAATCAAATGTTGGAAAAAGAATGAAATTTAAAAGTTAATAAATTTAAAAGGTCATATCTCCTTTATGTATTGACCGAATAGTGTCATGTTTGGTATCGTTCGAAAGAATTTTACCAGATCTACATGTAAAGCACACTGTAAAGAAAATTGGCGGTGGTGGTGGTGGTGGTGGTGGTGGTGGTGGAGGTGGTGGTGTTAAGAAACAACAGCAGCAGCAACAACAGCAGCAACGCAGCAGCAGCAACAGTAGTAGTAACAGCAGCAGAAGCAGCAGCAGCAGCAACAACAGCAGCACAACAGCAGCAGTAAGTGGTACTCTTAGTTTCATCTCGTAGAGATTACTCACGTTCTGAGCCACGAGAAGGCGATACCACATCTCAGAACATCCCTATCCCACAGTTTTGTTCTGATAACTAAAACAGAACCATGAAAAAATGAAGGATACAGAACGGAAACTGAAGGAAGCGGAAGTAAAATTAAAACATAGTCCCAATGTCAATTTAGTGACACCCGTGGCCCAAGGCATTGAAATGGCTCTGTCAGAAGTAAAACGAGCTACAAAGCAAAAAATAGGCAGGGTGCAACAGAATGATCATTCAAAGTTAGACTCGAGAAAATGGAAATACTGAACTGAACCATTCTGCATTTTTAAGTTAGTAAACTACAGATATCATATTTTAACCATGGCAAGAACTTGACAAATACACCAAGTGAAAACACAAAACTGTGGGATAGGGGTGTTCTGAGATGTGGTATCGCCTTCTCGTGGCTCAGAACGTGAGTAATCTCTACGAGATGAAACTAAGAGTACCACTTACTGCTGCTGTTGCTGCTGATGTTGTTGCTGCTGCTGCTGTTGTTGTTGCTGCTGCTGCTGCTTCTGCTGCTGTTACTACTGCTGTTACTACTGCTGTTGCTGCTGCTGCTGTTGCTGCTGCTGTTGCTGCTGCTGCTGCTGTTTCTTACTACCACCACCTCCACCACCACCACCACCACCACCACCTCCACCTCCAATTTTCTTTACAGTGTGCTTTACACGTATATCTGGCAAAATTCTTTCCAACGATACCAAACATGACACTATTCGGTCAATACATAAAGGAGATATGACCTTATAAATTTCTTAACTATTTTAAATTTCATTTTGTTTTTTTAACATTTGATTTGATTTAAAATGTGTGTATGCCTAGAGCTGAATCGTGCATATTCATGAGCTATATAACGTCATATAATTATTTTGAAAAGGTATGCATTTGTTAAAATCTGCTTGGGTTTGGATTCTTTTGCTTAACTTTGATCACATTACTGCGTATTCCGCGGTAGCCCAAAACATCTATGAGATGGTCAAAGGCTTTGGTGAAATGATGTCTGTCTCTGACTACTTCCACACAGTGCGGTGCATTCAAGCACGATTCGATAGCCATCAACATTATGATATTACTAATAACTAGCGAAGCATCTGTACCAAGTTTACCATTTGGCAAATGTTTCACTAAAGTGTGGTGTGATACAGTAAACGTCATCTTGATAACTGACTCTGTGATAAGGTTAGACGTTAAAAGTTCATTCTGATCTCTGAGTTATGAGAAAATATATTTCTGATTGGTTAAATTTAAAAAGGCCATGCCAAAACAAATTTGGCAAATACTGTCTTGATGAATGTTCATGGCGGTTTTCTATTTTGTCTTAAGTCAACAGTGTAGAGACTGGATACAATAGTAGCCGATTTTTGTTGATGTTTCATTATGTAACTGGGTTTGTTAACATCATGCCAGTGTCATTTGGACCGTATTAACTTTGCTTTGTGTCTTAAATCAACAGTGTGGTATTGGTAACAATACCTTCGAGACATTATTGATTGTTCATTGTATCTTAAATCAACAGCTTAATGGTTTGTTAACACTGGGATAGTGACATTTAGATAGTATTGATTTAGCGTTAGTTCTTAAATCAACAGTGCACTGGGTTTGTTTATATAGGAACATTGCTATTTAAACCTTATTAACTTTGCTTTGTGTGTTAAATCAACAGTGTGGTATTGGTAACAATACCTTCTAGGCCGTATTGGCTTTTCTTTGTCCATTGAGTAAACAGATACTTGAATAGGGTGATGCAATGATGGTGAAATACTGTAGCTAAAATAGCTATGATGACATAGAAAATAGTTACACCTGCAGCGCCCTCTACATGCGCATGCGCTTGAAGGAAAACATCATTGTTCATTTCAGTCATTTGAGCGTTTGACGTCAAGGCGTATACATGGTCGAACGAGGTACCTTATTTATTTATTCATCTTTATTTATTTATTTGTTAGACTAGTGTTTCTCTAATACATGGTCTGGTAAGAAAAGGGCCTGACCTCAATGCCCGTGAATATTAACCAGATCGAGGTATACACGTCAGCTCTGTATACCGTGTAACTCCAGATCTTTCACAATTTAAATCTCATGTAACGTCATACATGACCGACTGTTATCCGCGAATACCCTCGACAAACTACAATCTCCTTATATGCAAATGAGGATACTAAATATAGAAACAAAATGGCGGCGGTTACGCAAGATTACGTCATCTTTGTGTACAATCAAACCGGCATTAATACTACTCATAATATCAAGATTCAAACAGTTTGCAACCTGCTATCACTTACCCGTTCCTTGTTAAATAAAGGTTAACTCACAGCCTGCCATGAAAGTGAAGTCTGTTTAAATCATGAACTGTTTCATTCTTCTCTTACTTGCGTTTTACACAATTATTTATAAATTTTGACTGAGAGACGGCATGTATCCTAATGAGACACAGTGTCAATATTTTGATATTATTATTATTATTATACCACCTTTAAATAGCGCTCTTTCCACACAAGATGTGTGCGTTCAAAAGCGCTTCACATGATTAAATTGCATGTACAGAATTGAGTATATATTATGCATATAGAATATTTAAAAAAAATGAAATTTAAGATAGAGATATCAATAAAACTATCAAAAATTGAATTAATTTAAGAACTATAGATAAAAACAAAATCATCCTTTTCTGTACATTTTATGTCTGCAATTCAAGGGAAACAGACGCACACCGTGACTACTGGTATATTTTGTCCGCCCACGTATGTTACCAAACTCAAATGAAACATTATATGTACAGTGTCAGTACATCATAAAGTTACGACCCAGAAACATCTGGATCGGGTTTATGTATGACATACAAAACTATAAAATAAGATATTGCCTTACACATGTAGGACAATGGGTTAACAGAATAGGTCAATTTTGTAGCTAATGCATATAAACAAACACAATGCAATTACAACAATTACAAAACAAATCACCAATATATACACCCGGTGTGCAAAATTGGCAAAGGAGTATCGTAATATCAATCCAACCGACACTGAATGAGACAAACAATGCCGTGCAAAGCCGCGACGCAGGTGATTTCAAAGAGATTGGGCTATCCTTACCATCAGGATCCACCAGCCAGCACAAAGCGACAAAAACATCAAGTGCCTACGAACAGTGCCCATCCAAACAACTGACAGGATATTCCCTGACCAATAATTTGCAAGTAACAAAATGCTCAATATGGGAGGGATTCGAAAATGTCCCGTGGCCAAGGCAACAGTCATCATGATTGATAATTATTAGCTACGTTCTCTTAATTTCCCTAATAATTCCTTAGTAAAATATGCCAAAGAAACCCGTTTTACAGACATCAACGGTTTCAAAAAAGATTGGGCTATCCCTACCGTCAAGATCCACCACTCCGTGGCCAAGCAACAGTCATCGCGATTAATAATTATCAGCTACACCCTTTAATTTCCCTAGTAATGTCCTAGTGAAATGATATGACGTCTCAATTACAAAAAAATAGAACCTATCTTACGCCACTTTAAAAATCTTTTTAAGAAATGTGTTTGCTCAATACAGGAAAAACGTAATGCAGAAAGCTCCTGTTCGAACTTTCAGCATTACTCTTGATCAGCTACCAACTGCATTACAGGCCAGTAATTATACCTCCATATGTATATGGGGAGACATATTGTTTTTGTGAGAGTTGCCTGTCTGACTGTATGTCTGTCCGTACATCCGTCTTTCCATCACCCTTTTTTGTCCGGACGATACCTATTATATGTGTGATTCCAGTTGGTTGAAACTTTATATATGGAAAGAGCATAATGTGAGGAAGTGGCACAGGGTCCATAACCCGCGCTTCAATAACATCGGAGTTGTTGTCCCACCTACATTTGTTTCACATTTACTTGTCCGGACGATAACTGCTATATTGCTCATGCCATTAGATTGAAACTTCATACATGGAAATGGGGTGATGGAAGGAAGTGTCATACACACATTCCATAACTTTGGCTTCAATAATATTGGAGTCGTTGCCCCTTGAACAGTTTGCACTTTCTTGTCTGAACTCATGCCATTTGATTGAAACTTCGTACATTTGTATTACATGGAAAGGGCATCATGAAAGGTAGTTCCATACACAATGACAATAAGTCTGCCTGGTATCAATTTTTTCAAGTTATTCTCTGTTTTTTACTTGAAAAAAATGTAGTGTTGAAAGCACATAACGAGGGAAAGTATCAGTACATCAAGTCCATTTCTATGGTAGCAACATTTTTGAGTTATGTTCCTTTACATATTGTTTTGTTAGAGTTGTTTGTCTGTTTCCGGTTGAGTTTTCATGTACATAAATGTGATATTGTGACAATGTGTCGTAGAGTGTATATATGAATGAGAGGTTAGGTAGGGAGACATGTGTTATTATGTATGACAAAAAACCTATAGTTATACCCGATGCTGGTGGTCGCTCAAAACAATAGTATGGGTAAACTCCAATAGTATTTTCCTCCCCTCTTACTGCACCTGTCCAACGTATTGAACGAGAGAAACTATGAAATATTTCATATTATTATACTGCAAAGTAAACTCCTCGATTTTGATTGGACAATTAGCCATGTATAAAAACCGTGTATCCCTCTAAATTCTGATGTATATACGGAGTCATGAGCAACAATGGAATTTCCCCCGTACTGGACCTCGCTTCATTGCTACAACAAACTGAAAATGGCCGACTAGCTTCACTTTGTCGATTTGATCCAAACAACCGCTCTCAAACGAAATTACAAGAGTTTGGGGCGAAACAAAGATATCTATTTGAGAAACATTTTTGTTATAGTTGTTGTATAAAATGTAAATGAACCCGATACGCGACAAGGTCTTATTCAGCTCTGATGCTGCAAATGTTGTCAGAGTGTTTCTGCACGTATCGATTAGCCCCATCATCCCCACTTTTATAAAAACAATCCACACTCACTTCGATTAAGATTTTATTTATGCACATGCACAGAACACGTACCTGTAAATTGCAGTATAGCCGCTCCTTTCAACGCCAAATTATTAGAATATTATAAAACCACAATGAAGAAATTATTCCGAAATAGGGAATTAATATAAAACATAAAAACTTGAAATGCTCTGATCTAATATTTCGACCACTAAGGGCCTTTTTCAAAGATTATCATGTCAAAATACACGTCACAGTTTTGTTACATGCATACAGCCATAAAATCAAAGAGAATAATGTTGATCTAGCGTCATGGTGACATTGGTTGTTATTTGAATGCCATGGCGTCATCAAAATGACGTCATCAAATGACGTCATGGGTGCAACGACATCATGCATGCATTATCCTCTTTGATGTTACAGTCAAATGGTCTGTACGTTCCCAGCCTCCATATCCAATCAGTTTCATGGATCTGTCTTTCAGTTTTACATGCATGGAACATCCGTTTCAAAACTACAAATCTCACATCATCACTGCTATGACCACCGATTCCAAAATGTCTCAAATACTGAAAGTTTTATCACGCCTGGTTCTTTCAATCCTTTGAGAAACTAATGCACTCAAAAGATCCCGTTCGATCCACAAATGTAATGAGCTAGTTATTACACAGATACCTTACAGTTTGGGGCCCCTGAGGGGAAGCAAAACGACGCCTACATTAACAAAGCTAATAAACTGCTACAAATATTAAACTTTGCAGTATAAAACAATCGTTATACAGATCATTGGCGGGATATCTGACTTTTTATTCCCTGCTGAGGAAAATACACGTAGCCCTCACCAAACGACTCGGGCAACATGAATTTCCTCAGCACGAAACAAAAAGTCAGATACCCCGCCAATGATCTGTATAACTAATAATGTTACAAAACCAATATTAACTCTTTCGGTGACAAGCATTGTCGCACGTCAAAATTGTCAACTGACTTTTTTTTTCAATTTTCTTGTATTTGTTTTTCATTTAAAAATCAATTGTAGCACCAAACAGTTTGGATTCTGATGAGACGCCGAGTTATTTGGCGTCATCTAGATCCAAACCAATTGTTTGCATAAGTACCACAAATTTATTTGGTGGTGGTTGCGTCTTGCATGTGGCTTTGCCTGCTTGACTTTACTACTTTTCCATTTATATCATTCAAATCGAATATCTACACCATGAATTTTGACGAATTCTGACAGATTGTATAGCCATGATGATAATTATTATTGTCAGACTTGCTCATAGCATATTTTATACCCTTTTATATATTGTTTTTCAGACAGGAGTATGGATGAACAGCTAATGTATTATTACCCTCCTCTCTCACTGCACCTGTCCCGTATATTAGATGAGGTCGGCCTCAATGAGAAAACTGTTCAAACAAGACGAAAGAGTTTGCTACAGTTAGAGAAACGAAACACTGTACGAGTATATCATAGTGCTCCAAGAACGAAAGATACTAAATTCACAATTTATTATTTCGGAAGTCAGTCAGAGGGAGCACTTACGCTCGATTTGAAGTCTGACATGGACTGCTTAATTTGTAATGAAGTTTTGAATGTCATACAGGACTGGTCGGAGTGGCAACAGGGTCGTATCAACCTTCTGATGCTGCATGAGGACACGGCACCAGGTTACTGCCGCCTACAGGTGCTCCGGTCAGATATGCCCCTACCGTTAGAACATCTGCCACATGAAAGCTGTGCATACGATAGATATAACAGGGTGATACATGGTCACATATTTGCCTTGCTTGAAGGAAACATAATAAACGGACCAGCCGCTTCAGTAATTGGAGATCCGTATCACCTAGACGTTGACCAAGTTATTGCTCTGCGTTGTAATACGTGGCCTCCGTATGCCGCACAATGGATACATCGACGCAGACTTGGAAACTGGCCGACTCGACAATTATTCAAACAAGCGGCAGAGGACGGCATATTCCTTGTTCAAGTTGGGTACAAATTCAGTCAAACTCCAGATCTAGAGTGGAGAATTTCTTTTTCATCCACAGAAAGGAATTTGATGTTCAGCATGAATATGACACAGCTAAAGTGTTACGTTGTCCTAAAAATGCTAATAAAATCTCTCGTCTATCAACATGTTGGTGACAGCATTTCTAGTTATCACTGTAAAACAGCAATGTTTTACTGCATGGAGGAGACTGACTCAGAATACTGGCGAGAGGACCACCTGGTAGACTGTATTGTGAAGTGTCTGAGATTGTTACTTACCTGGGTTAACAACGAATTCTGTCCTCATTTCATAATACCTGAGGCAAATTTGTTTGCTGGAAAGATTACACCACAAAATAAGCGACAAGTACAAAGTGTCCTTAAAGACTTAATTCAGAGCAATGGGCGATTTTTACTTTACATACCTACAGACAATCTCGGACACATGCTTCATATAAGACTCGGAACACGGCCCAATCAGGACAAGAGTTTAGACTCTCAACAAACTATGACAGTGGTTTGCGGTGTTTGGGCTTCTGCTATCTCATACATCAATGCCGAAAGAACTGCGTATCTTGTCAAATGTGCTTCCCTTGCAGATATGTATATGCAACATGTTTATCAAAGCATTAATATACGTTGTACACGTAGGGCTATGTCTGACACTCTTGAAAAACAAGCGATACATGCCCACCTCCAGTTCTTGTCATTGTTTCTGGGCTCAATGCTAGCCTCCGTATCCCTGTCCAGTAAACAGAGAATCTCACGAGAAGCGATACATTTACTCAGTTTCACTCCCCAAACTGATACATCGTTATTGCTGAAACTGGCTTCTATATTCTACTGCAATAGAGACCTACATAAAACTGAATTAATACTGACGGATGTTGCAGGTCGCTATCATAGAAACATTATAATGACACTCTGCAGCTGCTATAACCAGGCTATGTACTTCCCTATGGACTTTGCCTTACAGTTCAGCACAGTTGAAGACGAAGATGCGGGAGCCGCACTGTTTGCTTGCTGTGTCCGTTTTTCTCCCCTTGAGCGATATTGTGCACCGCCTGCACTGAGACATGAGTTTTGCAGATCTGTTGGCGATGATAGGTTACACAGAGATCCTAAGAAAGATGAATGGATGGTCCTTGCTGCTGTGGATTGTCTCCCGTTCATGTATTATCTTCAGTACATAACATATGGCGAGTTAGGGAAACGTGTCTTGCAGAAGGAGGCATTACAAAACTTGGAAAACTGTCTGTTTGAAGAAAATGGTTACGGGCATATTGAGACTGGCTGGAACTTATTAGGACAGTGTATGGAACAGGAGGAGAAACAGGAGGATGCTATGCGCTGTTACAGAACGTCGCTGGAAATTAGACCGCGGAATAACGCCGCCAACTGGCACGTGCAGCACTTACGTTATCAGTCAATCAGAACAGGTCGATCAATTACTGAAACATAATAAGAAATAGGACCAAAATTTTAGTAGTAGCGTTGAATTCTGTAAACCGAAAACCCCAGCTAATGCGATCACCTAAAAGAGGTATAATGCTGGATGCCAGATCATGTGATAGCTTAATGCTGGAAAAAGTAATGCAGAAAGCTCCTCTAGGAGTCATTGCCCTGCAATAAGCATCCACCTGTTTATAAAGACATGTACGTTTTTATTGATTAATTATTCATTAATTGGTCGAATTAGAGGGGGACACTGTGTTTACATGGAGATAAATCTTTGTAATTAGATATACAGTCAATATTACACTACGCACAATGTACTCGTATATTTGTTGTGAGTCCGAGGTTATAAAATTTCTGAGCCTGCGTTCATTCTCCAGTATCTGATTGGTCACAGTTCGAGCAAGCTCAAAACTGAACCATTCGGATTCTTGAGAATTATCTCTGACTCAAGAACAAGAGGGACATGAGGCCCTGGGGCGATCACCTGAGATAACCCAGGGACGGGGCCATTTTTGACGAAGAAGTCATCATTTGTACAACCTTGGTAGAAAATCAAAGTGCATAGCAGTATACCATAAATTAAAGGTCTAAGCCTTATGGTTTCAGAAAAAAATAATATTTTATATTTTCCAAATAAAAACCTGATAAGCCCCAAGGCAGAGCCAAGTTTCGCCCAGAGATCAAGGTCGTAAGTTGAACATTCTTGGCAGAGGACCACAAGCCAAAGCTACATATTTATAGAGGACCATTAGATCATGTTACATACAAAACATCAAAGATCTAGACCTTACAGTTTCAGAAGTTTTTTAAAGATTATCCTATGAAAAACTGATTAGCCCTTGGGCTGGGCCATTTTTGGTCCGGGGTCATAATTTAAAATTCTTTGTAGAGGACCATTAGATCATGCTACATGCCAAATATCAAAGGTCTATGCCTTACAGTTTCAGAGAAGATGATTTTTAAAGATTTCCCCATGAAAACTGATAAGCCCATGGGCGGGGCCATTTTTTGCCTGGGGTCATAATTTGAGCATTTTTGTAGAGGACCATATGATCATGCTTCATACAAAATAGCAAAGGTCTATGCCTTACTGTTTCAGAGAAGAAGATTTTCAAGGTTTTCCTATGAAAAACTGATAAGCCCTTGGGCGGAGCCATTTTTAGCCCAGGGGTCATATTTTGTAATTTTTGGAGAGGAACATTAGATCATGCTACATACCAAATATCAAAGGTCTAGGTCTTACAGTTTCAGAGAAGAATACTTTTTAAAAAATTCCTATGAAAAACTGATAGGCCCAAGGGCTGGGCCATTTTTGGCCCGGGGGTCATACTTTGAACATATTTTGTAGAGGACCATAAGATCATGCTACGGATTGCGACGGATTGCGATCACAATAGCTCATTCTGAGCCTTTGGCTCAGGTGAACTAAAACTGTTTATAACCTCGAGACCTGGTTATGATGTTAAGAATGTTTGAAACGGAGTCCGTAATACATTTGTGATATTATTGATATTAATTAGATTATTATTCATTATGGTACATGAAAACTGGACATAACTATTGAACTGTTTCACAAGGACACACATGTAATCCTGATCAGTCGAATTCTCAAAGAGATATCTGATCGGGGTCGACTCTGTCATGGCTAACACGCCTTTCACTCCAAAAACGCATATTTTTAACACTTTTGCAAAGAGAGTAGACCCAGATTAGATGGTGCCTGTTGGATTTCCCAGGTTATACCTTTATACCTGTTTGCCAACTTAGCTCATGTTGCTCTTCTTACACCATATCTGTCCCTTATACATGGTTGTCATAGAGAGGTTTATCTATATATACAAATAATACCTGATCTCAGAAATTAAAAACAAAACCCTATAGTATCTAAAAACACGACTATATATCTTATATTTTGTACATAGTTGGTTACTTAATGCAGAATAAAAGCTATGCTGGGGAGTCTTCTGTACCGCGTTGTGCCTACATTAAGCTACCGCGTGTATTTTTAAAAAACCTTCACCTCCTCATTTATTTTTGACGAGCAATAGGTGTACAGTAGAACCTATCCAAACCGGAATTCTAGTAGAGAAGAATTTAGATACATTTAGGCAGGTGGCTGCTTTATGCAGAGTGAAAGTCATACAAAAGCTCATATAGGAGCTTTCTGCATGACTTTCACCCTGCATTAAGCTGCCACCTGTCTCCAAGACCGATATTTATACTAAATTTAACGTCCGGTTTAGAGAAGTCTACTGTATTACGGTAGCTTTCTTTTGCTATAAAGTGTACAAAAACAACGAGCGCCAAATAAACCACTTTATGACTTCTTTGTAAACAGTGTAAACAAGATCAAGTGACGCAATATAAACGCCGTTCTATATTTTATGCAATGGTGCTTATCATAGTCCATATTGCTTGCAACAGTGTTTTGTGCCTGGACAGAGTATATACTGTTGGCAAACATGTTTAGTGTTTGATAAGATTCTACACAGTTGGCAAAGTACGCAGTGTGTGATCAGATTCTACACTGTAACAGTTTGTAACAGTTTGCTGCATCTGGACCTATTTTACACTGCTTGTTCTAGTAAACAATGTCTCGTCATATGCCTCACAGCTTGTACCAGTACGCAATGTCTGATCAGATTCTACACTGTTTGTAACAGTACGCTGCGTCTGGTCAGATTCTACACTGTTTGTAACAGTAAGCTGTGTCTGGTCAGATTCTACACTGTTTGTAACAGTACGCTGCGTCTGGTCAGATTCTACACTGTAACAGTACGCTGCGTCTGGTCAGATTCTACACTGTTTGTAACAGTAAGCTGTGTCTGGTCAGATTCTAGACTAATAGTACCTACTGCCTGGTCAGATTCTACACTGCTCGTAACAATAGACAGTGTCTCTTCAGACTCTACACTGTTACAGTGCGCAGTGTCTTATCAGATTCTACACTGTTTGTAACAGTACGCAGTGTATGATCAGATTCTACACTGATTGCAATAATATGCAGACTCTTGATCAGATTCTATTCTTTTTTAAAAGTGTATAATGTCTGATCAGAATCTACTGTTTGCAATAATTCGAGGTGTCTGATCAAATTCCACATTGTTTGCAACACTTCGTGGTATCTGCACTATTTGCCGTAGACCTACTTCGTGGTGACTGATCAGATTCTACCTTGTTTGCAACACTCTGTGGTGTCTGATCAGATTATTCACTGTCTGTAACACTTCAAGGAGCATAATCAGATTCTTAACTGTTTAGAACAGTACATACATTTGACAGTGTACACAGTTTTGCGGTTGTAATGGGTTTAAACATTACAGAGGCCGAGAAGTGACGAACACAAAATGGTACCTTTTAAAATACATGTATCTAATTTTAATTTAATATATCCCTATACATTCACCGTAAGCTTGACCTAGTTGAACTTTGGAATAGGTCATTTGAAAACTCAGCGTTGTAAGGGTTGAAAAAATCGCTAAATATTCAGCGAAAGCATGACCTGTTTGAATTTTGGAAGAGTTCATTTGAAAATTTAGCATTGTAAGGTTTAAGTTGAGTGACCGTTTAACCCTCTACCCCATGAACTATCCTGTAAGCCATAATGAGATCATTAACAGTAAATTGATGATGTGCCATAAGGGCATATGAACACAAGGATTTGACTATTGCAGAATTTGTAATGTTTCATAAACAAACAGAGCAGACCCTGATCAGACGGCGCCTACAGGATCTGGATCTACTCTGTTTGTTAAAGTGTTGAACTACTTATCTATGAGGTAGATGGTTAATAGAACTTGATTGAAAGTTAAACAACTTTGATTTTGTTCAGAAGTTGAATAAGGGGACGTGTTTAATTTGAATAATTGTCAGTCAAACATGTTATATATAGTTTACTGCATTTACCTATTTAATGATATGATTTGATCTACATGTATGTTAATAAATACATAACTGAATACACATGTAGTTCCATGATATTAACGCTATGACGAACATATCCTGTGTGAAAAGCGCTCTATATAAACGTGGTATAATTTCTTATAAAATTTATGACAAAAGAGATGATTTTGATTTTAATATTGTAAATTTCCCTCACATTGATGGAGATGTTCCCCGTGTCTCATCTTACGGGGTTTATATATCTCAACTTATTCGTTTCGCTAGAGCTTGTTCTTCTGTTGACGATTTTATCAGTCGAAATCCCATTTTAACTGAAAAGTTGCTTAAGCAAGGATATAAATATCATAAACAAAGAAAAACATGCTCTATATTTTATCATCGAAATCTCTTACTTTCTGACAAGTACAAATGTAATCTTTAGGCGCTCCTGCAACACGGTGTTTCACATCTTGAATGTTATGGTGATATGATTTACAAACTTCGTAAAATTATTGGACATACCTATTTTCTCACATTGATCACTAAATATATTTAAAAATATATTAAAAAGGGATATGATCCTATGGTACCACAACATACTGCATGTCTGGTTGTCAACCCTTATACGGTTGACAATCACGCCTCTTTGCATGTACGCCGACAAGAAAGATTTAGTACTCTATGAAGGCGACCTCTTAAATCCGGAAATGGAAGGAGGACGTTGGATATTTGTCGTACCCTTTATTACTTTTCTACAGTTACTCTGTTTGCAGCTCAATCATTGAGTACACTAGCGATAGGTGGATACAGTTACTTCACTTAATATGTTTTCTCTTTGCATGCACTTTACCACTGTATTTGCCAGCGCGATTGTTGTAGCTTAGTCGGAGAGGGGATACGTTTATTTACACTGTTTGTCTTTTAGGGTGGGGATGGAATAAGTGTGAGGTTGGGCGCCCAAAAACCGGTTTAACCCCCCCCCCCCCCAGTGACTTGTCACTGACCGTTCCAATGCGTTACTTCCATCTTCCCCCTATTGTATGTTTGTTTTGTCTCTTTGTGTGTCTCTTTGTGTCTTTTATATACATGTACATTTGCTGTGTTTCGTCGTGATACTATTTGGACGATTGTGTGTTGTGTATGCGGTGTTTCATGCATGTCTCTTCCATGTATTTATGATAAGAATACATGTCTTGTTTGAAGATTTTATTATTTGTTGTTTTCTGTTTATGTTTCATGTTTGTACACCATTTGCCTGATAGAAACTCTTTTTTACGCTTTGGCAAACAAGCAGACCTAGATTAGACGGCTAATGCATGTTTGCTAATAAACTAACATAGATCTGGGTCCATGCTTATAAAACGTTTAGTTGAGTATGAGTTCGTTCTCAAGTTTTTGACTGGTCAGATTTGAGCCTCTGGCTCAAATCTATCCAATCAAAAGCTTGAGAACCCATATCTGACCAATCAAAAGCTTGAGAACTCAAATTTGACCAATTAAAAGCTTGAGAACTAAACTCAGATTCAACTAAAAGCTTTATAAGCATGGGCCCTGTTTCCAAAGTATCTGCCATGGCCAGAACATTCTGTGTTCATAAATCTATACAAAAGTTCAGTTAATAAATATTTACTTTGCAAACAGCTTGGATCCAAATGACGAGCCGGTTATTCATGGGTGTATTATTCATGAATCTGTTTCAATGCATCTTCATGCCGACGTTTTATCCACTTACAAAAATAAAAGATGCTCAGGTTGCCTAGTTACGATTGGTGATGTGATGAATTTAGAATAATCGAACGTAGAGTTGTGATATCATATGCAAACAGTTTGGATCAAGATTAAACACTTATCAATTCGACGTTTCATCAGGACTCAGTTTATTAAACACTCGGATTCCTTATGTTGGGTTCATTTTAGACTAAGACTATAGAAAACAGTTTTAGATAAAAATTTCCCAAGCCGAAAGCACGTAGAGCAAATATTTTTCAGATGTTAACAAACAACAATCCTTCAAATTACTGGGTTTTTTTTCAAACTGAGTCAAATTTAAACTTAAACCGTTATGAAATAAAGGTCAGTTTCGTTTGCAAAGAAGAAAGGAAGCTTTCTGCATGACTTTCACAGATCATTAAGCAGTCATCTGCCTAACTTTTCTCTACCAGAATTGCGGTTTAGAGGGGTTCTACTGTATATAAATCCATAAGTAATCACAACTGACACTGGTCAAACAGTTCCTACAGAGGAGCAATCTGATCTGGATCTATTCTGTTTGCAGATTCATTTAAAACGGGTTTT
Source organism: Azorinus chamasolen (assembly GCA_963576725.1). Classification (NCBI taxonomy): domain Eukaryota; kingdom Metazoa; phylum Mollusca; class Bivalvia; order Cardiida; family Solecurtidae; genus Azorinus; species Azorinus chamasolen. Next base: position 1,926,507 of record OY755238.1, read on the forward strand.
CCAAGTGTAGTCTCATTTTTCTAAGTACAATTGCCCCAATACCACATGTCTTCAGACAGCCGCTTAGCCCTTTCCCTATTCTATGTTTATTTCAAAGTTCAATACCTACTGAATATTCATGTACACATTTGTTGTAATGAAGCATGGAGGGTGGAGCACTGTAGCCATTATAGCAAGAATAGAAGCAGATCTATCAAATGTCATAAGCAAAGAGAGCAGACCCTGATCAGACGGCTCCTCTAGGAGCCGTCTAATCTGTGTCTACTCTGTTTGCATATGCGTGAAAACATGTTTCTATGAGGGAAAGGGTTAATGCAGAGTGAAGGACAAGCAAATATTTCCTTATTCTGTATTCAGCTCAAATTTGTATTTAACTCTTTACTCCATAATATAATTTTCATCTGATGAAAGACAGTAATTATGGTGTGAATATGAACAGTTTTAGGCTTGTATGTGTGTTTTATTTAAACAGACCAACTTGTTTAACCATTTCCTTCATGAAATACCTTTATAAACAGAGAATACCCAGATCTGACAGCTCTCACACATGAGCCATCGGATTAGGGTATGTTCTGTTTGCTTATGAACTAATATAGATATGAGTCTACGGAATCTACTATAGCCAAAAGTTCCATGTGTGATTATAACAATTAATCTAATTAATATTCGTGATGTCGTTAATTATGAATAATCATGAAGTAAAATATAAGCGATGTTTTACAGTATGTCATTGGTGTTTACCATTTCGTATTTATTAAATAATTGTTTTATATGCTTTAGTGAATGACTAGGTGTAGATCAAAAAGAGAAATATAACACGTCCTCGGCTTTCATTTTATATCCCTGTACGTTTATCGTACATGTTAAAAATTTCAGGAAAAATGCTTGAACCGAACAAACTTTCAAATCTTTTATGGAGCAATTTGATGGCCATTTTAAGAGGTGTTTCTGTATACTTTTAGATTTCTTGAAAGTGCAACATTTTGGAAAATAGTTTGTTTTTTGAAGTAATAAGTGAAGACTCTGATTAAAAAAGTTCATGTATGAGCCGTATAATGTGAATCTACATTATGTGTCTAACCTGTTTAGTTTAAACATATTTTATTGATAATTTACATTTACATTCACGGCATATATAATACATAAAGGATTGGATCGAAAGCTAACTAAAGCTTATTTGAGATCTTCTCCTGACAACAGTTAGTTACACTACGGATATAGAATGTTAATATCTTGAGTAATGTACATTTCCTATAACATAAGCCTATATTTGGAAAAAAGCAAAAAGCTGTGGAAAACAAAGAAAAAAAAATGCTAAAAAATGTTATAATCACGAAGTGGAGAAAAAGAAATAAGACAGAAAATGGAATCATTGGCTGAAATGAGAAGAGAGGGCCCGCTCTGTCCCTAAGTTGCTCAAGAGAAACGTTTAGTTTGCATTATATATTTCAAGAATGCTCGAAATATAGTGCAGTTAGACTCATGACCAAGTGCTGGGTCACCATACAAGAGAAGTTTGACGGTTGGAGTGCGAATCGGATTTATAGTGTTCAAGAGGGATATGCGCATGTGTTGATAGGATTTACAGGTAAAAAGGTAATGTCAGATACTTTCAACATCCCCACAGTGGCATAGTGGAGAGTCAATTATGTTTTTTTGAAATAATGTTAAATTTAATGAGCTACAATTAGTGCGCAGCCGAGTGAGGAATATCTGTGCTTTCCTACTTCCAACCACAGGGGGCCAGAGCGTAGGGCATAAATTGACCAAAAAAAAACAAAAATGACCCCCGAAAAAAAAATATATGAGTATATATTATAGACAACGGTTCGAACTGTCAACAATGCCATTTCACTACCTCCCGTAATAAACACGTCATATTTTTTTCACGTATTGATCAAATCGACTAGATCCAACTTTTCCAAATACCTAAATAGTCACACTAATGATAACCATTAACACTTATCGTGTATTTTTTTCTTGATCTCGAAAACGAAATAAAAATCCGAGCAAAATGTTGCTCATTTTACTAGGTTGTCAAAGTTCGTGCAATCGTCAATTTCAAGACTGAACAGCAACATAACGCCATGCAGGGGAGAAACGGCAGCATGCAACCAATAAACGAACATATAATATGTAACTTGCCAGCATTAATCACCCGCGAATCGCTCTCGGGTCCACCGATTTCGCAATATTTCTGTTCAAACCGTCAAATTTCAAGCTGGCTTTCCATTTTGAATCACGTGACTACATATGTAAGCTGTCATTTCATTGGCTCTCGGGGGTATAGGAGAAATCGAGAGCTTGTTCTTACATATGTAAGCTGTCATTTCATTGGCTCTCGGGGGTATAGGAGAAATCGAGAGCTTGTTCTTACATATGTAGTCACGTGATTCAAAATGGAAAGCCAGCTTGAAATTTGAAGGTTTGAACAGAAAGATTGCGAAATCGGTGGACCCGAGAGCGATTCGCGGGTGATTAATGCTGGCAAGTTACATATTATATGTTCGTTTATTGGTTGCATGCTGCCGTTTCTCCCCTGCATGGCGTTATGTTGCTGTTCAGTCTTGAAATTGACGATTGCACGAACTTTGACAACCTAGTAAAATGAGCAACATTTTGCTCGGATTTTTATTTCGTTTTCGAGATCAAGAAAAAATACACGATAAGTGTTAATGGTTATCATTAGTGTGACTATTTAGGTATTTGGAAAAGTTGGATCTAGTCGATTTGATCAATACGTGAAAAAAATATGACGTGTTTATTACGGGAGGTAGTGAAATGGCATTGTTGACAGTTCGAACCCTTGTCTATAATATATACTCATATATTTTTTTTTCGGGGGTCATTTTTGGGGGTTTTTTGGTCAATTTATGCCCTACGCTCTGGCCCCCTGTGCTTCCAACGTAGTAATGAGAAGGAACTGTGGTAGAATAGCTGGAATTTAGGGACCGTTTAAAAGATGACAAAGAGACCGCGTTTCTCAAATCTAATGGAAGTAAATTCCATTCACGAATGGCTGAAGGTAAAAAGGAGTTCGAGTACAGTGCTGTTCTTGCATGTGGCATCTGAATGTTTTCGGCATTTCGCAAGTGATATCTAGATTCAATTTTCACCAGAGGGGTACCAAGGACGATAAATACTCAGGAGTGATGTTTTGTGTCATTTTATAAAGTAGTAAAAGCTTATGCTTTCGTCTTCTTTCATTTAGAGATTCCCACCCTATTTCTTTTACTAAATTGGCTATAGAAATTAGTTTTGTTGCACCAGTGGCAATTCTGGCTGCCTCATGTTGAATTTTATCAAGTTCTAGTTTTTCAGCATTAGAACAATTATCCCAAATAACATCAGCGTATTCTAAAAGTGGTCTTATGAAGGTCAAGTAGATGGTTTCAAGAGATTTTCGATCTAAAGCATATTTAAGTTTTCTCATTATATTTATTCGCAACCATGCTTTTGATTTGATATAGTCTATGTGAGTATGCCAGCTACCATCATTAGAAAGATGAACTCCTAAATGTTTATGAGACTCAACTTCTATAATATCTGTGTCAAGCATTGTGAGTTGGGGGTGGTAAGGATGATTTACTTTACGTGATATTAGAAGTGACTCCGTCTTTGTGGGATTAAATGTTACAAGCCACAAATTAGCCCATTCGGTGATTTTAGAGATATCTGAGTTTAGTGTGTTGGCCGTTAGATCAGCATGTTCAACAATAAGAAAGAGGCTTGTGTCATCTGCAAACAGGCGAATATTAGATTGAATTTCTGAGACTATGTCATTGATGTAGATTAAGAATAAGATAGGACCAAGAATATAACCCTGTGGAACACCAGCCTTGATTGGTGCCCACTTTGACTTTGTCCCAGGTATTACTACCCGCTGACGTCTATTCGAGAGATAGTTAGAAAACCAGCTGAGAAGTTTAATTGATATACCAGTTGATTTCAATTTAGCTAACAGACCAGTATGCCAGACACGATCAAAGGCCTTGCTAATATCAAAGAAGACTACTCTTACTTCCTTGCCTTCGTCTAGTGCCTTACAGAATGTATTGTATAAAAAGGTCAACTGGTTCACAGTGGAATTACCTTGAATAAAGCCAGATTGAAAACATGAAAGGTACTTGATATCGTGCAGGTAATTATAAAAATGTTTAAATACTATGCGCTCAAATATTTTATCTAAATTGCTTAGAAGTGAGATAGGTCTATAGTTGCTCACTAAGGAGGGGTCACCTTTCTTGAAAATAGCAGATACGTGAGCTTCCTTCCAACATTCTGGTATGATGCCAGAATCGAGAGATTGGTTAAAGAGGTCGCACAGGGGATTGCATAATTCCTTAGCTGCTTCACGGAGGATTCTATTATTGATTCCGTCTGGACCAGAGGCCTTACCAGTCGGAAGACTTGCTAGAGTTGATTCCACTTCTTCAGGAGAAATAAGAAAGAAAGGCATAGTACTATCTGATGTCAAAGTAGCAGGTACATTGACGTTGAAGTATTGTTTGGGCTGCGAAATAATCGTTTAAGAGATTAGCTTTATCATTATCGTTAAATGCATGCATTCCATTATTTTCTAATGTTGGTAAAGCATTATTTCCAGTTGTTGATATGAAAGATTTAAGTGTGTTCCACCAGCCTTTTGAGGAATGAATAGAATCTGTTAATTTGTTTGAGAGATTATTATGATATTCTTGTTTAGATTTTCTAATAAGATTGATAGTTTGGTTACGGAGATGTTTGAAGCGTTCCCAATAGTGATCAGATGTTTTGTTTAAGCTCTTCTATATGCCCTTTTCTTGATCTAATTTTACTTTTAATTAAAGAATTGATCCATGGTGGTTCATATTGTCTAGTCCGGATAATTTTGTTTGGTACACATTCATCGGTCACATTAATAATTTGTTCAGTAATTTGTCTTGCATATATATTGATGTCATTATGTTTAGTTCCTGTCAAGTCAGTCTCATTTGCTTTCTGTCTTAGTAAATCGTAGTCTCCCTGGTCATACTTGTAAATTTTACGTGTGAAGGATTTGAATTTATGTTTATTGTAACGTATTAGTACATATACTGGGCAATGATATCTTTGTTCTTGTTGAAGAAAGGGATCTCCTACCCCAGAAGAAACAACCATTGTATTATTCTTGACAAGAATTACATCGATGAGTGATCGTGAATGCTCTGTAAAGTGCGTCGGTTCGTTAATAATTTGAGTTAAACCCATTTGTTGACAAAGCGAATCAATCTTTGTCGACGTAGATGAATTTAACATGTTAAAATATAAGTCACCTGTAATCATTATGTCGTTAATACCAGTGTCAACAGCTAGATGAAGTGAGTCTTCAATCATAGTGTAATAACCAGCAGTTGTATTAGGCGGTCGATAAAGAACACATATATGTAAGTGTCTCTGGTGAAGACATAATTCTACCCAGACACATCCGAGATCGATAAGTTCAAGGTCGCGACGTCGATTATACTTAATGTTTTCCCTAACATATACCATTACCCCTCCATGATTATCAAAATTACGATCTTTTCTTTCTGGTAAGTTAAATGATGGAATCTTTAGATCTTCATTGGAGATATAATTTCTTAACCATGTTTCAGGAAATGCAAGGATATCAAAACAGTGAAGTTCAGCAGTCAAACTGTCTAATTTTGCATGGATACTTTGAACATTATAATGTACTATAGATAGGTTTTTGGAGGGGTCAATTGTTGATGCAAATGAGATAGAAAATGAGGAACTTATTGATTGATTTGATATATTATCAGGGTTACCAGGTCCTGGATTTGGATGAATGTCACCACAACACAACAAAATGCTTATCAACCATAAGGAAAAAGTAGCAATAAAATGAAACAGCAATAGCTTAACACAGAAGACTGAATTGACATACAAAAGTCGAGATCTGCAACGTACCCTTTGTTGAGAGTTAAAGTGTAATCCAACAGCATCTTTCAGGCGAAGAAGCACAGATAAAGAGTAAACCTTTGAACTAAGGATCCAGTACAGACATAAGAAGTGCAGGAGCATTGAGAACTTCATACGACAGCAATAAGCCTGTGCGGCGGCGGCAGTGCGAGTTTTATATTTCATGAAATTCTGAGGAGGAATATAAGGAAACGCGCCTCCGCCACCACACAGCCATACTTGCAAAATAATATCATGAGCATGTTGCCTGAGAAGAACTCGCTCAAATCAGCCAATGATCCAAACGTTGAAGATGAAAACAGTGTTATATGAAAAACAGAAATGAAAAAAATGATACTCATATCAGGCATATCAGAAGGTTTAGACCAACAATCTAAGGGCTATTGTCAATTACATCTCTGTAGAAAAATCAAAACGTCATTCTTGAAATCAATGAATCGCGGCAAATTGTTCATTTCATAATCTGGGTCAGCACAGTTTGTAAGGAGATATATCGGCTAAGTAGTATACCGAATTATGAGCATGAAAGATTCAAACAGCCTGTTCCCGGATAAGGAACCACCAATAAATGGTGACAGCTGATCCGGGTCTGTACTGCTTACAACACATCAAGATGGTGAATTATTCACTGTACCACATAATCCGTATACATGTATTTCAAAGAGCATAAAACTAAGTACAAACAGCTATGTCCCGGATGAGCCTTCACCAACAAGTGGTGACGGCTGATCCGGGTCAACACTGTCTACAGCCCATAGATACAATTGCCGATTTGATAAAACATTTACTGCATCACATGAACTGAATATTTCAAAAAAAACAATAAGAAAGCAGATACAAACAGCTGGCTCACAGATGAGCCGTCACCAACAAGTACTATCAGCTGATTCGGGTCCACCCTGTCTGCAAACCATCAGCATAATGGACAATTCATTTACTGCATCACATGAAACTATATCTCAAAAAAGCACACAACTCACTACAAACAGCCAGATCCCAGATAAGCCGCCGCCAATAAATGGTGTCGGCTGATCTGGGCCCTCACTGTTTACAAGACGACAACAAATATACCGATACAATAAGTATATTTTCTACCTTGCGTGAACTGTGCTTTTCAAAGGGCATAATACAGATACAAACAGCAGGCTCCCAGATGTGCTGTCACCAATAAATAGTGTCAGGTGATCTGGGTCTACTCTGAGTACAACCCATCAACATAAAATACTGATCGGAAAAACATTTACTTACTACATCGCATGAGTTGTACATTTCAAGAAGCATGAAACATATACAAAAAGTCAGTTCCCAGGTGAGCCTCAACCAAGTAAATGGTATCGGCCAATCCGGATCCACACTGTTTGCAAACTATCAACATGATGACTGATTAGATAAATAATTTAGTGCATCACATGAATTGTATATTACAGAGAGCGTAAAACAGATACAAACAACCAAGTAAATGGTATCGGTCATTCCCGATCCACAGTGTTTGCAAACCATCAACCTGATGACTGATTGGATAAATAATTTAGTGCATCACATGAATTATATATTTCAAAGAGTGTAAAACAGATACAAACAGCCAGTCCCCAGGCAAGCCGAAGCCAATCAAATGGCATCGGCCAATCTGGATCCACACTGTTTACAACCAATCCAAATGATTATTACTTGGATAGATAATTTACTGCATTGCATGGACTGTATATTTCAATGAGCATTAAACTGAATACAAACGGCTATGACCCGGATGGGTCGTCATCAATAAATGATGGCGGCTGATCCGGGTCCACACTGTTTACAAGTCAACAAGATGATTGCCGTCTTTATTCGTCATTCGTCTTTATGTTTCTTCAATTGCATACAACAACTTAATTCAAGGCAGACGACATTACAGCAGGATAAGGGTTAATACAGTTCAATTGGGACCACAGTTGTGATACATGGAAAAACTAAACGAAAGTTGCGTGTTCCTGTCTGGAACCAAACCAAAGCATTCGGTTGTTAAATTGTACTATCGTTTACATAAGTAACGATGGAGTATATACACACATAGATTTTTATATACACATGTACGATTCTAGCACAACAGTAAACCGGAGAAAAAGTCCCGTGTTCTTTATTGAGGTTACACTGTTAAACACATGCAGCTATACTGCTCGCATAAAGTTAGCGAAATACGTCAAGGTCGTCAACACTATCGACCCTGTGTATATCGCCAGAGTTATCCTTGACTAGGATCGTTCCATCACTCGACCAGGCACCGGATACGCGTTTCGCTTTCATAAGTGATCTGCATTCATACAGGAGGTGGTTCCGTTTACGTGTCAAATCCTCGTTTACGTATACGCGCCCAAGTGCAGGTTTGCCTTTTGCACGGACACGGACTCTGTAAAATCTGTTTCGCGAACGGTAGGTAGAGAATTTCACGATGATGTCACGCGGCTTGTCTGGGGACGTTTTACCAACGCGATGCGAACGGTCAATCTCCTCCAAGGACAACTCTACGTCTAATTCACGTGCCATTTCCAGGACAACCGTGTCAGTCGACTCAGATTCCGACTCTTCGAAACCAGAGATCCGTAGGCAGTTGCGACGGTTATATTGTTCAGCGGTGTCTGCGGTACCTTCCAACTGTGCAATTTTGGTTTTAAGGGACGCATTCTCAGCACGTAACTCAGCGACCTCTGTTTTAAGACCACTAATAACGCCTGACGTGACGTCTTTAACCAGAACCTCAGTGATCTCTCCAATCATTCCTCTCAGCTCATGGCGGTGTGACTCCCGCACAATATCTGCAATTCGGTTAATGTCGTCTGTGCTAAGCGAATAAGTATGGGATCCAGGATCATTAACTTCCATGTTTGCCATATCTATGCCCGTTTCGGGAGTCTCGAGAGTCTCCTCAAAATCAGATGTTTTGTTCTTCTTTAGCTGGGGTTCAAACTCGGGCGTTGACAAAAAACGTTTCTTTGAGGTATTGTCCGTTTTTGCAGTTACTTCTGGGGTTGCGCTCATAATACGTGTGCGTAACTTTTTATGGACAGTATAGTCACAAAAATTGCGACAGCGACACCCCTTATGGACACAGTTTTTGGACTTAGAGAAAATCGTGCAAAACGTGACGATCGTGCTCAATGCAAACAACAAAGCATATATTGCATATATAATGTTTCAAAATCAATCAATAATAGTCTTCAAAATCAACCACCTTGCTTACTTTCACTATCAAGTCCATCAACCTCAACTTGAAAATGACATTTTCATTATACTATTAATGCCCCCAGATTGCAGAAAGTTAGAAAAAATCACATTTTTTCACTCCGTTAGCAAAACATCCGTATATCCGCCATTTAACCTGTTTGCCTATGGTATCGACACTGTTTTCTATTAGTTAACGCTGTTTCCCTATGGAAATAGACTGTTTGTCTATATACTGTTTGCCTGTGGTGCTGCATTGTTTACTTAGGAGCCTACACTGTTTACCTATGCATCAAACTATTTGCCTACGGATCGACGCTGTTCGCCTATCGGTACTAGCTGTTTGCCTATGAATATGCACTAGTTTCCTATGAGTTTATGCTGTTTGCCTATAAGCCCGTTAGCCTATGGAGTTACACTGTTTGCCAAAGGGCCTATATTGCTTTTCTGTGAATCTTTACTGCTTGCCTATGAGTCTAGCATGTTTTCCATTATTTGCATATGGATATATACTGTTTGCCCATGGATCTATACTGTTTGTTTTTGGATCTGCACTGTCAGTCACTGAATCTAAGTTGTGTGTCTCTTTACCTGTGGATCAACGATGTTTGCCCGTGTTTCGTCATGGTTTGCATATGTGCTACTTGTTTTCAAATGAGAAACTATTTGCCTATGGATTTACACTGCTTTCCTATGGATCTACGCTGGTATCCTATGGGTCAATGCTGTTTTGCCTATGAGTCTACAGGGTTTACCTTTGGATCTACGCTGTTTGCCTAGGGGTATATGCTATTTAGTTGGTCTAATCTGTTTGCCTATGAGTCTATAACGATTGCCTATGATCCTTTACTGTTTGCATATGAATCTAAAATGTTTGCTTAAATGTGTTTGCTATGAGTCCACACTGTTTGCTAATTATGAGTCTAAATTGCCTAAATTGTAAGCTCATTAATTTGTCTATAGATTTACGCAGTTTGCCTATAGATACACACCGTTTGCCTATTGATCCACGCTGTTTGCCTATAGATCTACACCGTTTGCATATAGAGCTACGCTATAAGCCTATTGATCTACATTGTTTGCCTATACATTTACGATGTTTGCATATGGGTTTACGCTGTTTGCCTATAGATCTACGATGTTTGGTATATAGATCTAGGCTGTTTGCCTATACGTCTACACTGATTGCCTCTACACTCAACATGTGTCTATGCATCTACGCTGTTTGACGACAGATCTACGCAGTTTGCCAATGGATTTACGCTGTTTGCCTATGGATCTACGCTGGTAGCCTATGGATCAATGCTGTTTGCCTATGAGTCTACACTGTTTACCTATGGATCTACGATGTTTGCCTGTGCATTTATGCTATTTGTCTAATGATCTACGCTGTTTGCTATATAGATCTACGCTGTTTGTCTATGAGTCTACACTGATTGCCTCTACACCGTGTGCCTATGGACCTACACTGTTTGACAACAGATATATACAGTTTGCTCATGGGTTTACGCTGTTTGCCTATGGATCTACGCTGGAAACCTATGAATCAATGTTGTTTGCCTATGAGTCGACACTGCTTACCTATGGATTTACACGCTTTTTGCAAATACATTGTATATCTACGATGGGTGCTTATGGAATCATGCTGTTTGCTTTCCTATGAGTCTAGACTGATTTCGTACGGGTTTACGCAATTAATAATCATGGAATGTCCCTCCAACAGGAACAGTTGCAAAGTAAATAAAGTACAGTGGAACCCCTCTAATGCGACCACTTAATGAATAAACATAATTGTTTGTATAAGCAGGTGGTTGTTTAATGCAGGACAGCAGTAATGTTGAAAGCTCCTCTAGGAGCTTTCTGCATTACTTTTATCCTGAATTAAGCTAACACCTGCATCTAGCACCCAGAGTTATACATCTTTTAGGTGGTCGCATTAGCGAGGTTTTACTGTAGATACAAATCAGACAACTTCTGCAGCACCTGTCTGGTCATGGTCTAGTCAATTTGTTAACATTATACATGTTTGATTCTCTGATCTTTGCCATAATAAACTTCTTTACTTAATATTTCATTACGATAATTGAATTAATTAATAACTATAACATATATTGTCTTGCATAAATATTCATGAGGCACTCGATTTGATGACGTGGCTGCTTCTCAGCACTGCTGACTATGTGTTAGTATATGTGATAACACTGACTAGCAGCAACCGGCTGAATACATATATCACTACTGAAAACCGTCATAACCAATTTACTACAATACACATATATTTAATAACATCATAAAACATTGTCGCATTTGTTATGTTAAATCAGTTTTACCAAGATCGTCAATTTGAACTTATTACAAAATAAACCGTAACGGTTTTTAAATGTTTCATTTTTTGTTGAACAGCAAAATACTATCAACCTATGTCGAATAGATTTCGAATAAACACTAGTAAATAGGCGAATAAACACTAGTAAATTGGCGAATAAAATCGGGATATTCACTATCAAACACATGCAGGTTTGGTCTTTTCAAAAACTTTTCGATCGAGGTCCTGCAATATACATTTCCCCAGCATATTAACAAATAGTTTCTGTAATTTAGGCATTTTAAAACGCTTTGCAAGTAAAATCTATAACTTGAACGGGCGACTGTTCTGCTTGCGTGGCTCAAGAGATGGGTGAACCAGTTCAGGTTTTGCTGAGTCTACATTGAATGGATTGTATACAGTAAAATATGTTTAGGGACCACTTACTTATGGAATATAGTTACCCAAAATGGAAGTTGAATGCTAGCAACATGCTCTATAGATAGGCGTTTTAACGCCTTTGCAAACACAGTAGAACTAGATCAGCCGGCTCTGAATATAGACCTGGTTCTGAAATTTCTATCGTAGACAAACTGTCCTATGTTCATGGTCCACTATAACAATCAGTAAATTAATATTCATAAAGCCATTGTTTGTTGCATGAATATTCATGGGGTAATTGCGTAATCGTCGTAGTCATCATCATTGTTATCATCATCATCATTATCAAAGTCATCATTTAAAAATGTCGTCGGTGTCGATGAACCACTCAAACCATCAATGATCTCTTATGTGGTAATGATGTTGACAATGGGAGATAACTTCTACAGATTCGACACCCTTTGCGAAATGTCGAGTTGTCTACCTCGTTTATATAATGTGTTGGGTCTTGCTCCTGCAGAATCCGCCTGATCTTGGTCTACTCTGTTTGCAAATCCGTTGAACGATGGTTCTATCAGTAAAATGTTAATATCTATAACTATACATTTGAAAGGCTCTTGTAAATAGTCTTTAATTGCTCTATTTTTTCTGTGGTTAAATTGTGTCATTGATAGAAATTCTGTTATGAAGGGGATAAGGAACTGCCGAAGAAAAGGGTTAATCGCAACATCTCTTCAAACAATGAGTTTTGTTTCTTTTACTGTCTTCAACTGATCACATTAATTAGCCTTTACAACATCAATAGTCATGTTAGAATAATACCGTGGTGAATATTATGTAGATTTATTTTTATGACATATGCACACAATATTATTTTACCATGAAGAATCGGGTCCATATTATTTCATAAGCAAATAAGCAAACAGAGCAAATCCTGGTCAGACCAATAAATGAGACGGGTAATACACAAAGCTCCTCTTTGCCTTTCTTCATTACCATTGGCATTCATCAAACAACCACCTGCTGATCAACACTCCCAGCTATATTTCCTCAATAAATATCTTTTCACTGAATAGACAGCACAGCAAGTCAGTTACGGCTTGTATACATGTACATAAAGCTTACGTTCATTGTGTAATAAACAGCAATTCAGTTACGGTTTGTATACATGTACATGAAGCTTACGTTCATTGTGTAGTAAACAGCAAGTCAGTTACGGCTTGTATACATGTACATGAAGCTTACATTCATTGTGTAATAAACAGCAATTCAGTTACGGTTTGTATACATGTACATGAAGCTTACGTTCATTGTGTAGTAAACAGCAAGTCAGTTACGGTTTGAGTACATGTACATGAAACTTGCGTTCAGTGTGTAATAAACAGCAAGTCAGTTACGGTTTGTAAACATGCTGTTTACGTTCATTATGTAATAAACTGCATATATACATCATTACATTGTATTCATGCTCTCATTTAGCCTGTTAAGTTTTACTCTCCAAAATGACGAGTTGTGTGACATAATTGTCATTAACCTTTTACTTAAGGTGGCTGCTTAATGCAGGACGCCAGAAATGTCTTTCTGATTCTCACTGCATTAAGTTTTCACCTGTTATATAGGACCGGCATCGATATAAATATGTAAGATAGATTTTACTACACTCTATGTAGAATGGAACAGAGCAGAACCCTTAGACGCTTGAAACATAAAATAACGTAATTGTCTTAACCTATTTCCGTAGCGTGTATCTAGATCAGACACTGGGTAACTCGGCATCTGATCAAGATCAAAGCATTTTGAAACTCAGAACGTATTTACTCTGCCAACACGGTTAAATAGATACAATGTGAGTTGACGGCGAAATTTCACGGACGAATATCTTGCACTCGACAGGTGTCAATCGTTTAAAGAAAGGGGGGTTATAATTAACACATTAGTGATACTGATCACACAAAAGCTGTCCTCTGGACTTAACCCTTTCCCCATTCAATATTCATGAAGGAAATAATTACATCATTAATATTCATAAGCCGATTGTATTATGTGAAATTAGATTTTTTTGAGGATATAAGCAAACAGAGCACACCCTGATCAGACGGCATCAATAGGAGTCGTCTAATGGGGGCCTACTCTGTTTGCAAATGCGTGAATAGGTGCTTATTTGAAAAGAAGGTTTAAATGGGTCTAGGTTAAGCCTTTGAATGCTGGAAACGAGTATATTGATATTGTAAAAAGTGTAGAACCAAATCAAAGGGAATTCAGAGGAACTTTCTGAAAGGGTCTGTATAAGTTGCCAGTCAAAAAACAACAAAGTATACCCTTTCATACTGAATGGACTCTACCATTAAAGGACAATGGACCATTCCACTTAGAAAATTCGTATTTAAACGTTATGACGTTAAACTGATTTTAAAAAAAAGGTACACCAATATCTATCAAGGTTTTTAGACCTTTATTCTCTAAAAACAATGTATTAACCATGTAAGAAATAATGAAATGATTATTAATTAGCTGATTTTTAATTAAGGTGTGTGAACACAGATAGTTTGCTGTATACTCAGATCTACATAAATGCACAAGCAAACAGAGCAGACCTGATTAGAAGACTACTACAGGAACCGTCTGATCTGGATCTAATTCTCTGACCGTTTCCATAATAATAAATTTATTTTATATGTCAGTGCGTGAACTTAATAATTATAACAGCTAGTGTCACGTGTGAATATCCATCAGGTGAAGAGTCCTTAGCGATTACGTCGCGAAAGTGCCGACGTGATGACGTGACCGATTGTGGCTCAACATCGCATTGTGCCGTAATTGTCAACAACAATTTGAGTATGCAGACAATGCTAATTTCTGTAACCTGAATAAAAGTGTTGCTGAAAATTACTGGGTCTGTATATTTTATGGCTGGTGTCATCTATGACCCCAACGGCGACATTTATTTTAGGCCAATTCCCTTGCATCTCTTGTTATTCCAGAATGCTCGGCCACTGTATAAATACTGAAAGTGCGTCATCAAATCTAAGAATGGAACGCCGAATTTCGGACGTAATATATGCCACACTCACTCCGAACATGCTAGACAACATTCAGTATGTTGGATACATTCTTAACCATATAAATCAAGAAAAATCTGTTCCTTCTAGATAAAACATTTTGCCCATTTTCTGTCATATCAACTAGATTCACTAGATCTGTAAAAATGTTTCAGGACTCTCACCAGTAATTTCGAAAAAAATCATATCTTTGAGTCGAAACTAACCGAAAAATATCCCTGCCAATATATCCCTGCCTATATATCCCAGCCTATATATCCCTGCCTATATATGCCAGCCTATATATCCCTGCCCATATATCCCAGCCTATATATCCCTGCCTATCTATATATCCCAGCCTATATATCCCTGCCTATATATCCCTGCCTATCTATATATCCCTGCCTATCTATATATCACTGCCTATATATACCTGCCTATATATCCCTGCCTATATATACCTGCCTATATATACCTGCCTATATAGGTCTGCCCTGCCTATATATCCCTGCCTATATATCCCTGCCTATATATCCCAGTCTATATATCCCTGCCAATATATCCCAGCCTATAAATGCCTGCCTATATATCCCAGCCTATATATCCCTGCCTATATAACCAGCCTATATATCCCTGCCAATATATCGCTGCCTATATATCCCAGCCGATATATTCCTGCCTATATATATATCCCTGCCTTTATAGCATTGCCTATATATCCATGCCTATATAGCCTTGTCTATATATCCCTGCCGATATATTGACTTATCAAGCAGTCTGTATCGTAAATTAAGTAAAGGGCCTGGTGGGGGTTGGCAAATCTACATCAAAGAAGCAATGACATGTCTAATATAAGAAATGTCAGACGGAGGCCTTGAGGCTATCATTATCAACCCAAGGAGCCTGTGTCTACGTTAATTATTCATTTAACTATGATTTGTAATATATGTTTGTTGTATTATTGTATAAACCAGGTCTTACTATCAGATAGTTTATTTTATTAGATTGTTATCAGAGCAAAATTCAAAACACGTGTTTGCCAAATATGCTGTATAGTCAGGCCTGCTATTAAAAAAATAAAATTATTGTAATAGCGAACTGCCACTAGATGTCAATTGCTCGAAACTCGCCATGATAAAAGCGTGTCGTTCTACAAGCTGCCATGATATGGAGACCGGAGACCGCTTTGAGACGACCTCAGCTCTAATGTCAAATTGCGAACGTCGACTGCGCTTGTGCATCTCTATTATAAACAATACTATTTGACACACGATAGTATTTACATTAATTTGAATATTTTGGAAATAAATAATAAGTAACTTTAGAATAATATCTGTATAATTCAATGAGTACGCATCCGGATAAGACGGCTACTACAGGAGTAGTCTGAGTATACCCTGTTTACAAAGATTGAAATGTGTTTCCATTCAGTTAAGCGTAGCATACTCGGTGAATGTTTTAATTTCGGTCAAAGTTAGGTATCTGAATTTGACAAGTTTACAATAATTTCGTTCGATTGTTTCTAATAACTTATGTCTTAGTACATTTGCTCAGATCCAGCATCAAAATTATGCCTGTATCCTTTTTAGACAATATATCTTGTTTCGAGAGTATGACGCAATATTACTTTGTTCTAAGTTTAGACCCCGAAGCCAATACGGAGGAACAAAATGGTTGTTGCATGAATATATATTGTCGCAAATAAACTCTTTAGAGTGGATAATGGTCTGAAGAAACCATAATTGCAAGTAATATTAAAAGACTACAGGTCGCAGGGATGAGCATGTAATGATGTGTCGTATTCATTCACACTTGATTCTGTAAGGTTGACGTTGTATACTGAATAACGTTTTTCCTGTTGTTGAAAACGAAAGTGGTATCATTAAAATATATATAATACTGAAGACAAATTGGATAATGTTTTCATACCACACCTTTTAAATATATTTCAAATTTGGAATCCAGTCAGAATTGAATAAATTTGTTTTTAACGTTATAAAATATTAACATGATGGAAAATGGTTTCTTATTATCGAAAACGAAAGTGATAGCATTAAAATATATATAATACTGACGACAAATTGGATAATGTTTTCATACCACACCTTTTAAATATATTTCAAATTTGGAATCCAGTCAGAATGGAATAAATTTGTGTTTGACGTTATGAAATATCAACGTGATGGATAATAGTTTCTTAGTATCGAAAACGAAAGTAATATAATTAAAATATATATAATACTGAAGACAAATTGGATAATGTTTTCATACCACACCTTTTAAATATATTTCAAATTTGGAATCCAGTCAGAATTGAATAATTTTGTTTTTGACGTTATGAAACATTAACATGATGGATTATTATCGAAAACGAAAGTGATATCATTATACTATTTTAATGCGTAAGACAAATTGAGTCATACTTTTGTACTTTACTTCATCAGAACGGTTTCTGTGCCTTTGCAAACTGAGTAGACCCAGACCCTAACCTACGCACCTGACTGTATTTTTGTGCCACCAAAGACAATATTCTCTATTGTAATATTATTACAGTTAGCGTTAGCTTGCTGACCAAATAAAAAAGCAAAGTACCTAGAAATAGTCTACTTCGAATGACCGCTCAGCCGACTGTACATTTACTCCCCTGGCCATTTAGTCATTGGCCCACAATATTGAGCACTGCTAACATATGGCACAATCATGCAACCACAGTACCGGCGAGTGACCCTCACAGGTACCCATTTTAACCCCTGGTAGGAGAGGATGTGTGGGTGGGAGACATGGAAAAAGCGTCTCTGAAATATCCAGGTGGGACCGCGATTTGAACCCCGGACCTCCGGACTGATAGTCAAGCGCGTTACCACTAGAACACCGCCACCTACAAATGTGTTTTACTTTTACATAATGTCCTGAAAATTCAACCAATACTCAGTTTGTTCTCCAAAATACATCAATGGTGTCATACAGTTTGGATCCGGATGAGACGCCGACTAAATTGACGCCTTATCTGGATCCAAACTGTTTGTAAAGATAACCATGGATACGCGAGAGGCAGGATAAAGGTAAGAAACACGTAACAACATTTACAGTAAAACCTCTCTATAACGACCATTATATTATGTTAATTATTTGGTATTTTGGGCAGGTGGTTGCTTAAAGCAAGGTGAAAGTAAAACAGAACGCTCCTAAAGGAGCGTTCTGTTTTACGATCACCTTGCTTTAAGCATCCACCTGCCTTTAACACAACTACTTGATGTAATTTAGTGGTCGCTATAGAGAGGTTTTACTGTAATGTAATTTTATTTAAACTTGATAATTTGAAACGAACAATTTTCACTACGGTGGTTAGAATCTTCCTTCGACCTTAAATAATATTTGTATTGTTTTCAAATAAAAATTGCATACAACTTGGCCATGTATATGCCTATTAGTGTCAGAAATATTGAATATATGAATATTAATGAGACGCCCTTGTAAATTGCATATACTCATATAACGTTTGGCACTGGTCGATATTAACTCTTCGCTTGCTGTTCACGTCAATATACCTACCTGTAAATAGTGAAGACCCAGATGAGACAGCTCCTACAGGAGCTGTCTCATCAGGGTCTGCATTATTTACAAATTGATTGTGCAACCAGTGCACTCTACAGCAGTGATCTCACAGCGAAATACTTGTACACAGTGAAAATATATGTAATTATACAACAGGGCATGGGTAAAGAAAGAGAAATTTGTATTTTAAAATTCAGCAAGCGAAGGGTTAAAGAGCCGGTCTACATTACTCCATATAAATAGCAATACAGGAGCAGTCTGATTGGGTCTACTCTGTTAACAAAGCCGTGAGAGGACGTTTCAAGCAACAGGTTAACCCTTTACATCATAAATAATATTTATTGAATTTTCAGAAATGCAAATGAGCACATGGATGTTTAGTCATGACTGAAACTAAATAGTCTCAAATGTTTATATCATTTCATTAAGCAATCTGAGCAGACCTCGATCAGACATCAACTACATGAGTTGTCTGATCAGGGTCTACTCTGTTTGCAAAATTCGTTAAAAGACGTATTCATGTGGTAGATTGTTTAATTTCCGAATTTAAACGTTTACAATTATTTAGATCGATCGTTTCGTATAAATCCATCATTCAATAGTTTTGTTCCGATCAAACATGAAGGGACAGACTGGACCTTTCTAAAATGTATTTGCCTTTTTAGACAAGATATCTTGTTTCGAGAGTATGACACAATATTACTTGGTTCTAATTTTAACCCGCAAGTGAAAATAAAGGTACACAATGGATGTTGCATGAACAGATATTGTCGCAAATAATTAATTAAAGTGGAATAAATGGCTTGAATACACAGTAATCACAGGTAATAATTAAATCATTCGCATCGCAGGTTTGTAATAATGTGTCTTATTCATCCACATTTAATTCTAGATTTTGTAATATGAAGGCAATTCTTTCCTGTTGTTAAAAACGAAAGTGAAATAATTAAAATTCGATTATATTTCATACCGTATACTTGCACACTGCATTAAGCTGCCACTTGTCTCCAATACATATATTTTTATTTATTTTAGAGTCCGGTCTATAGGGGGTTTACTGTAGGTAAAAGAAAAAGCTTTAATTCTGAAGACACACTTTGGTAACAGTTTCATTTCACAGCTAATTTATTATATTTTAAAAGTAAGTGATAAATTATATGTATAAGATAACGATATGAAATACATTTTCCTCATTTAGATGCTGTTTTTCACCATGGATATATAATGTATGTATGAATATTAACTAGTCTAATATTTAAAATGGCTCGTGGACTATGAATATCTTAGTCCTGGTAAAACAGAGATATAAGATATATACATTATCATTTTATATGCAAACAGAGTATACCCTGACCACAATGCTGCTACAAGAACCCCCAGTCTACTCTTTGCGTAATCTATGGATTAAGGATTTAACCCTTTACTCCACTTATAGA
>OY755238.1:1946562-2025553 GCA_963576725.1 Azorinus chamasolen
GGTGTGGTATGAAAACATTATCCAATTAGTCTTCAGTATTATATATATTTTAATGATACTACTTTCGTTTTCAACAACAGGAAAAACGTTATTCAGTATACAACGTCAACCTTACAGAATCAAGTGTGAATGAATACGACACATCATTACATGATCATCCCTGCGACCTGTAGTCTTTTAATATTACCTGCAATTATGGTTTCTTCAGGCCATTATCCACTCTAAAGAGTTTATTTGCGACACTATCTATTCACGCAACAACCATTTTGTTCCTCCGTATTCGCTTCCGGGTCTAAACTTAGAACAAAGTAATATTGCGTCATACTCTCGAAACAAGATATATTGTCTAAAAAGGATACTGGCATAATTTTGATGCTGGATCGGAGCAAATGTACTAAGACATAAGTAATTAGAAACAATCGAACGAAATTATTGGAAACCTGTCAAATTCAGATACCTAACTTTGACCGAAATTAAAACATTCACCGAGTATGCTACGCTTAACTGAATGGAAACACATTTCAATCTTTGTAAACAGGGTATACTCAGAATACTCCTGTAGGAGCCGTCTTATCCGGATGCGTACTCATTGAATTATACAGATATTCTAAAGTTACTCATTATTTATTTCCAAAATATTCAAATTAATGTAAATACCATCGTGTGTCAAATAGTATTGTTGGATACAGGAGGAGCAAGACTCATGTATTATTTTTTCCCTGTCGTGCCCTTAACGGCTTACCTGCAGGTGCTCTGACTTCAGCAAAGTCATTGAGTACATATTTGACGGATTGTCACAGTTATTATGCTATGTTTTACACCTTGTCCTGTGTTCACCGTCATCTATGTTGTGGGTAAGTCCAGCGGGGATACCTTTATTTACAATATTTGTAAAGCTAGGGTGACTTTGAGAGAAGTGCGAGGTTAGGACGTCCGTAAACCGGTTTAAACCCCCCCCCCCGTGGCGTTTTGCTGCTGACCATGTCAAGGCGGTACTCTCTTTGTCACCCTTCCTTTTGTTTGCCTTGCGTCTTTGTGTTTGTGGTTTGTTCATGTTGTGGAACGTTTGTCCCTGGTTCTTGTGTCTCTTTTGGTGTTTTCTGTGTTCATTTCGTGTGTGTGTGTGCGTTTGGGTTTGTGGTTGTGTGTGTGTGTGTGTGTGTGTGTGTGTGTGTGTGTGTGTGTGTGTGTGTGTGTGTGTGTGTGTGTGTGTGTGTCATGCTGTCTATCGGTGTTTTGGTGGTGGTTGCGTCTTGGATGTGGCTTTGCCTGCTTGACTATACTACTTTTCCATGTACACGCGCAGTCGACGTTCGCAATTTGACATTAGAGCTGGGGTCGTCTCAAAGCGGTCTCCGGTCTCCATATCATGGCAGCTTGTAGAACGACACGCTTTTATCATGGCGAGTTTCGAGCAATTGACATCTAGTGGCAGTTCGCTATTACAATAATTTTATTTTTTTAATAGCAGGCCGGACTATACAGCATATTTGGCAAACACGTGTTTACAATTTTGCTCTGATAATAATCTAATAAACTAAACTATCTGATAGTAAGACCTGGTTTATACAATCATACAACAAACATATATTACAAATCATAGTGAAATGAATAAAGAACGTAGACGCAGGCTCCTTGGGTTGATAATGATAGCCTCAAGGCCTCCGTCTGACATTTCTAATTATCAGACATGTCATTGCTTCTTTGATGTAGATTTGCCAACCCTCACCAGGCCCTTTACTTAATTTACGATACAGACTGCTTGATAACTCGGAAACTCAGTATACAGGCAGGGATATATAGGCAAGGCTATAAAGGCAGGGATATATATGCAATGCTATATAGGCAGGGATATAGAGGCAGGGATATATAGGCAGGGGTATATAGATAGGCAGGGATATATAGATAGGCAGGGATATAGATAGGCAGGGATATATAGATAGGCAGGGATATATAGATAGGCAGGGATTTATAGGCAGGGATATATCGACTGGGATATATGGGCAGGGATATATTGGCAGGGATATATAGGCTGGAATATATAGGCAAGGCTATATAGGCTGGGATATATAGGCAGGGGTATACAGGCAAGGCTTTATAAGCAGGGATATATAGGCAGAGATATATAAGCAGGGATATATAGATAGGCAGGGATATATAGATAGGCAGGGATATATAGAAAGGCAGGGATATATAGGTAGGGATATATCGGCTGGAATATATAGGCAGGTATATATGGGCAGGGATATATAGGCTGGGATATATATGCAGGGATATATAGGCTGGGATATATAGGCAGGCATTTATAGGGTTGGATATATAGGCAGGGATATATAGGCTGGGATATATAGGCAGGGATATATAGGCAGGGATATATAGGCAGGGCAGACATTTATAGGCAGGGATATATAGGCAGGGATATATAAGAACGGATATATAGGCAGGGATATATAGGCAGGGATATATAGATAGGCAGGGATATATAGATAGGCAGGGATGTATAGGCAGGGATATATAGACTGGGATATATAGGCAGGGATATATAGGCTGGGATATATAGATAGGCAGGGATATATAGGCTGGAATATATAGGCAGGGATATATAGGCTGGGATATATAGGCAGGGATAAATAGGCTGGGATATATAGGCAGGGATATATTGGCAGGGATATTTTTCGGTTAGTTTTGACTCAAAGATATGATTTTTTTCGAAATTACTGGTGAGAGTCCTGAAACGTTTTTACAGATCTAGTGAATCTAGTTGATTTGACAGAAAATGGGCAAAATGTTTTATCTAGAAGGAACAGAGTTTTCATGGTTTATATGGTTAAGAATGTATCCAACATACCGAATGTTGTCTAGCATGTTCGGAGTGAGTGTGGCATATATTACATCCGAAATTTGCCGTTCCATTCTTAGATTTGATGACGCACTTTCAGTGTTTATACACTGGCCGAGCATTCGGGAATAACAAGAGATGCAAGGGAATTGGCCTAAAATAAATGTCGCCGTTGGGGTCATAGATGACATAAGCCATAAAATATACAGACCCAGTAATTTCAGCAACACTTTTATTCAGGTTACAGAAATTAGCATTGTCTGCATACTCAAATTGTTGTTGACAATTACGACACAATGCGGTGTTGATCCACAATGGGTCACGTCATCACGTCGGCAATTTCGTGACGTAATCGCCAAGGACTCTTCACCTGGTGGATATTCACACGTGACACTGTTATAGTTATTAAGTTCACGCACTGACATATAAAATAAGTTTATTATTATGGAAACGGTCAGAGAATTAGATCCAGATCACACGGTTACTGTAGTAGTCTTCTTATCAGGTCTGCTCTGTTTGCTTGTGCATTTATGTAGATCTGAGTATACAGCAAAACTATCTGTGTTCACACACCTTAATTAAAAATCAGCTAATTAATAATCATTTCATTATTTCTTACATGGTTAATACATTGTTTTTAGGGAATAAAAGTCTAAAAACCTTGATAGATATTGGTGTACCTTTTTTTTTTTAAATCAGTTTAACGTCATAACGTTAAAATACGAATTTTCTAAGTGGAATGGTCCAATGCCCTTTAATGGTAGAGTTCATTCAGTATGAAAGGGTATACTTTGTTGTTGTTTCTTTTGACTGGCAACTAATACAGACCCTTTCAGAAATTTCCCCTGAAGTACCCTTTGATTTGGATCTACACTTTTTACAATATCAATATATTCGTTTCCAGCATTCAAAGGCTTAACCTAGACCAATTTAAACCTTCTTTTCAAATAAACACCTATTCACGCATTTGCAAACTGAGTAGGCCCCCATTAAACGACTCATGTTGATGCCGTCTGATCAGGGCGTGCTCTATTTGCTTATCTGTCGAGTGCAATATGTTCGTCCGAAATATTCCGCAGGCAACTCGCATTGTATCTATTTAACCGTGTTTGCAGAGTAAATACGTTCTGAGTTTTCAAAATGCTTTGATCTTGATCAGACGCCGAGTTACCCAGTGTTTGATTTAGATACAAGCTATGGGAATAGGTTAAGACAATTACAATATTTTATGTTTCAAACGTCTAAGCGATCTGCTCTGTTCCATTCTACCTGAAGTGGGGGTAAAATCTATCTTACAAATTTATATCGATGCCGGTCGTATATAACAGGTGGCAACTTAATGCAGAGTGAGAATCGGAAAGACATTTATGGCATCCTGCATTAAGCAGCCACCTTAAGTAAAAGGTTAATGACAATTATGTCACATAACTCGTCATTCTGGAGAATAAAACTTAACAGGCTAAATGAGAGCATAAATACAATGTAATGATGTATATAAAATTATGCAGTTTATTACATAATGAACGTAAACGGTCATGTATTCAAACCGTAACTGACTTGCTGTTTATTACACAATGAACGCAAGCTTCATGTACATGTATTCAAACCGTAACTGACTTGCTGTTTATTACACAATGAACGCAAGCTTCATGTACATGCATACAAACCGTAACTGACTTGCTGTTTATTACACAATGAACGTAAGCTTCACGTACATGTATACAAACCGTAACTGACTTGCTGTTTATTACACAATGAACGTAAGCTTTATGTACATGTATACAAACCGTAACTGACTTGTTGTTTATTACACAATGAACGTAAGCTTTATGTACATGTATACAAACCGTAACTGACTTGTTGTTTATTACACAATGAACGTAAGCTTCATGTACATGTATACAAACCGTAACTGACTTGCTGTTTATTACACAATGAACGTAAGCTTTATGTACATGTATACAAACCGTAACTGACTTGTTGTTTATTACACAATGAACGTAAGCTTTATGTACATGTATACAAACCGTAACTGACTTGCTGTTTATTACACAATGAACGTAAGCTTCATGTACATGTATACAGACCGTAACTGACTTGCTGTGCTGTCTATTCAGTGAAAAGATATTTATTGAGGAAATATAGCTGGGAGTGTTGATCAGCAGGTGGTTGTTTGATGAATGCCAAAGGTAATGAAGAAAGGCAAAGAGGAGCTTTGTGTATTACCCGTTTGATGTATTGGTTTGATCAGGATCTGCTCTGTTTGCTTATTTGCTTATGAAATAATATAGACCCGATTCTACATGGAAGAGAATATTGTGTGCATATGTTATAAAAAATAAATATGCATAATATTCACCACGTTATTATTCTAATATGACTATTGGTGTTGGAAAGGCTAATCAATAATAACAGTTGAAAACAGTAAAAGAAACTCATTCTTTGAAGAGATGTTGCGGTTAACACTTTTCTTCGGCTGTTCCTTACCCCCCATCATAACAGAAATCTATCAATGACACATTTTAACCACAGAAAAAATAGAGCAATGAAAGACTATGTACAAGAGCCTTTCAAATGAAGTATAGTTATAGATATTAACATTTTACTGATAGAACCATATGTCAACGCATTTGCAAACAGAGTAGACCAATATCAGGCGGATTCTGTAGGAGCAAGACCAAACAAATAATATAAACGCGGTAGACAACTCGACATTTCGCAAAGGGTGTCGAATCTGTAGAAGTTATCTCCCATTGTCAACATAATTACCACATACGTGATTGTTGATGGCTTTGAGTTGTTCATCGACACCGACGACATTTCTAAATGATGACGATGATAATGATGATGATGATGATAACAAATCTCAAATATAAGAGTCGGGGTCGACAATGTCTCTTTACTTAATCACGCAAACAAAAAAAATGCCACATATGACTGAATAAGTGTCACTAACACAAATGTCCTCACTGCATGAAAGAAACTCTTACATGATAAAAGGCTGTGTCCACTGTTCCAAACACACTGGAGCTGTAACTTAACCCCATCTCGCTACTCCCTGTCCATGGCAACCAAACATAAACCAGTCTGCAAAATAAACATACTATTTAACGAGGTAACAAGGGCGGGGGGATGCTAATCACGATGTATATTTAACCTTGTCGGACCGTCGAATGAATTAATACCTCTATACATAGAGACACGTGAAAATACCGTTCCGAGACGCCCGACTGAAAAATAATGGTTCAGTCCAATACAGTAAGCCACAGATAAGATAAATAAATGTATTCAATCCATTCAATGTAGACTTACCGTAAAGCTGAACTGGTTCACCTATCTCTTGAGCCACGCAAGGAGAACAGTCACCCGTTCAAGTGATAAGTTTTACATTCTATGCGTTTTAAAACGCCCCAATTACATAAATCATTTGTTAATATGCTGGGAAATGAATATTGCAGGACCT
Organism: Azorinus chamasolen; assembly: GCA_963576725.1. Taxonomy (NCBI): domain Eukaryota; kingdom Metazoa; phylum Mollusca; class Bivalvia; order Cardiida; family Solecurtidae; genus Azorinus; species Azorinus chamasolen. The sequence continues at coordinate 1,952,865 of OY755238.1, forward strand.
CGATCGAAAAACGTTTGAGTAGACCAACCCTTCATGTGTTTGATAGTGAAGATCCCGATTTTATTCGTCATTGTACTATTGTTTATTCTGGTCGCGTTTTGGTGTCTAAAATATTCGACACAGGTCGATAATATTTTGCTGTTCAATAAAAAAATATATATATTTAAAAAAGGTTTAGTTTGTCGTAAGTTTTCAATATAAGTTCAAATTGCCAATCTTGATAAGAATGATTGAGCATAACAAATGCGACGATGTTTTATGATGTTATTGAAACTAGATCTATGCGTTTATTGTATGGATTATCACTACCAGTACTGACGTCTGTATTTAACCAGTTATTGCTAGTCAGTATGTTGTTTTATCACATATACTAACACACATTCAGTCGTGCTTAGAAGCGGACACGCCATCAAATCGAATGTAAAGTACCTAGTTATAGTCTACTTTCAGTCTGAATGACCGTTCAGCCGACTGTACATTTACTCTCCTGGTCATTGAGTCACTCGCCTACAATATTTAGCACTGCTATCATATCATTATGGTGTAATCATGCAGCCCCATTACGGGTTTGTGATCCTCACAGGTACCCATTTTAACCCCTGAGTGGAGAGGAAGTGTGGGTGGAAAACACAGGAAAGCATCTCTGAAATTCGGGAGGGACCAGGATTTGAACCCGGACCTCCGGATTGGCAGTCAAGCGCGTTACCACTAGACCACCGTACACTACACGAATATTTGATGAATATTCACACAAGACAATGTATGTTATAGTTATAAATTAATTTAATTATCGTTAAGAAATATTAAGTAAAGAAGCTTTCAATTATGGCAAAGATCAGAGAATCAGACCTGCAACATGTTAGCAAACAATGTAGACTCATATGCAATCAGCATAGATCCATATGCAAACATTTTGACACAGTGAAACAGTGTAGACCCAAACATAGGCAAATATGTAGACGCACAGGTAAACAGCGTAGATCCATGGGCAAACAATTTATAAATGTAAATCCATATACTCACAGATTAGATTCACTGGCAAACAGTCTAGATCAAAACAGTGTATATCCTTAGGCAAACAGTGTAGGCAACTAGTTTCACATTGACAAACACTTAGCACATATGCAAGCAATGAAGACCCATAGACAAGCAGCGTAGATACACAGGTAAAGCGTGTCAATCCATAGACAAACAACTTAGATTTACTGACAAACAGTGTAGATTCAAAAACAAACAGTGTAGAGCCATAGGCAAACAGTGTAGATCAATAAGCAAATAGTGTTGGCTTATAGGCAAACAGGTTAGACTCATAGGCAAGCAGTATATAATCACAGACAAACAATGTAGGCCTATTGGCAAGCGGACTCATAGGCAAACAGAGCAGACTCACAGGAAAATTCATAGGCAAACAGCTAGAACTCATAGACAAACAGTGTACATTCATAGGCAAACAGTGTATACCACAGGCAAACAGTGTAGACCAATAGGCAAACAGCGCATACCATAGGCAAACAGCGTAGACTCACAGGACAATACATAGGCAAACAGCTAGTACTCATAGGCAAACAGTGTAGATGCATAGGCAAACAGCGTATATCATAGGCAAACAGTGTAGATTCGTTAACAAATAGTTTAGATTCATATGTTAACATATTTGACCCTTAGGCAAGCACTGTATACTCAAAGGAAAGTAGTGCAGCTCCACAGGCAAATAGTATATAGACAAACAGTTTATTTCCATAGGGAAATAGCGTTAACCAATAGATAAACGGCGTCGACACCATTAGGCAGATATGTTAGACGCATAGTGCAGACTCACACCATATGGCTCATTTATGAACCTTTTTATCAGTGCCCTCAATGTTTGGTTCACAAACTATTTACCAAATATTGCCATTTCAAGAAATCTTGAAGTATACAGTGACACCTTTTCAAATGGACATTAGATGGCTTCATAAATTATTTGCGAGTTTTAGGTTTGGTTCAAGTACCTTTTCCTGAAAATTTCAACATGTATAAACGTAAATGGATATAAAATGAAAGCCAGGGACTTATTATATTTCTCTCCTTGATATACATCTTATCATTCACAAAAGCATGAAAAATATTAAATCACCACGATATGATACATAACACTTACATCAGTGAAACATGGCTAGTTCATGAATATATATGTATGAAATTAACAAACATATTTAGTATTAATTATATTAATTGTTATAATGACACATGGAAATGTTGGATATAGTAGAATCTGTAGAATAATATCTATATCAGTTCATAAGCAAACAGACATACCCTGATCTGATCTGGGTGTTCTTTGTTTGCAAAAGCATTTCATGAAAAAGGCGTATCTATATAGTAAATGGTTAAAGCAGTTGGCCTGTTTAGATGAAACATATTTACAAATGGAAAAGTAGTAAAGTCAAGCAGGCAAAGCCACATGCAAGACGCAACCACCACCAAAACACCGATAGACAGCATGACACACACACACACACACAACCACACACCCAAACGCACACACACACACGCACACACACACACACACACACACACACACACACGAAATGAACACAGAAAACACCAAAAGAGACACAAGAACCAGGGACAAACGTTCCACAACATGAACAAACCACAAGCACAAAGACGCAAGGCAAACAAAAGGAAGGGTGACAAAGAGAGTACCGCCTTGGCACGGTCAGCAGCAAAAACACCACTGGGGGTTTAAACCGGTTTACGGACGTCCTAACCTCGCACTTCTCTCAAAGTCACCCTAGCTTTACAAATATTGTAAATAAAGGTATCCCCGCTGGACTTACCCGAAACATAGACGACGGTGAACACAGGACAACATGTAAAACATAGCATAATAACTGTGACAATCCGTCAAATATGTACTCAATGACTTTGCTGAAGTCAGAGCACCTGCAGGTAAGCCGTTAAGGGCACGACAGGGAAAAAATAATACATGAGTCTGGTAAGCTCCTCCTGTATCCAAGTTTAAGAGTATACCATCATAGAGTACTACCCTCGGCCTGTCATCGCAAACCGTCCATATTCACAACAGAATTACTGTCTTTCATCAGAATAAGACTGGGCTCTCTGAACGGGATCTTCCCTGTTTGCAAAGGAGTGATTATGCGTGTTGATTTGGGTTAAGACAAACGGTAGCTTAATACAGAATAATTTCACTCTGCATGAACCCTTCCCTTCATATAAACGTGTTTTGACGCTTCTGCAAACAAAAGAAACCCAGATCAGACGGGTCCTATAGTCTGCTCTCTTAGCTAATGTGTTTGATAGATATGTTTCTATAGGTTCTAAAATGGTTAAAATGTTCCACCTTCCATATTTCATTATAACCTCTGTTCTATAATATCCAGTAGGTATTGACATTTGTAATAAACTTTGAACATGGCAATGTCTAGGAAACTGTCTGAAGACACATGGTAGACATACTTGGGTAAGTGTATAAGCTTAGGCAATGAGACTGCAATTGATTTAAAGTTTAAACCCTTTTCATCGAATCTGCAAACATAATATACCTAGATCAGATAGCTCCCGGATGAGCTGTTTGTTCAATGTCAATTCTGGTTGCTTATGGAATAATATACATATAACTCCTCTAAACTGGAATTTTAGTAGAGAAACTTTGTATACTTTTAACAGGCGGCTGCTTAATGCACGGTGAAAATCATACTGAAAGCTCTTTTTACCCTGCATTAAGCTGCCACCTGTCTTCAAGACCAATATATATTATATATATATATACTCGTATATACTAACCTTATGTATTCTAAATTGATCATCCACTTTAGAGAAGATTTACTGTAATCGCCTTTAAGTCTTCAAGACTGCTACAACGATCACGTTCTTTCCATTCTTCTTTGCAAACAAATTTGACCTTTATTTCGTAACGGTTTAAGTTTAAATTTGACTCTGATTCACAAACTCTATAATTTGAATGGTTGTTGTTTGTTACCATCTGCAGACTAATTGCTCTACGTGCTTTCGACTTGTGCATTTTATATCCAAATATGTTTGAGTCTAACTCTCAAACTTACTCAAAATAAGGAATCCGAGTGTTAGATACATGTAGATTATGTCCTGATGAAATGTCGAATTAGTCGGCCTACAATCTGAGTTCAAACTGTTAGCACATGTTATCAAAACTAAACAAATATTTTAAATTCACCTCATCACCAATCGTAAAATTATAGTCGGCCAAGACATCATTTTATTTTTGTAATCGGATTAGTCGGCGGCATGAAACTGCAGTGAAACAGATTCATGAATGATACATGCATTGATAATAGACATCTTATTTTGATCCAACCTGTTTGCATATTAATCACGACTCTGCGATTATTCCAAATTTATCTCGTCACCAATTGAAACAATTCGGCCAATTTTACGGGAAAAACCCGACGAGTTCTGATTGGTCTGTCACAGACTCGGTCTTCGTTTACAATGTTGTGACGTCATTTTATTTTTGTAAGCGGATTAGTCATCGGCATGAAAATGCATTGGAACAGATTTTTGAATAATACATCTATCAATAATTGGCATCGCATTTGGATCCAAACTGTTTGCAAAGGAAACCACTCGTAAATATTTATTAACTGTATTTTTTAAAGGTTTATGAACACAGCATGTTCTGGCAGACACTTTGAAATCAGGTCTTTATTAACAGCAAACTGAGCAGACCTTGATCAGACGGCTCCCACAAAAGCCATCTGATATTGGTCTACTCTGTTTGCAAAAGCGTCAAAAGTGTTTCTATCAGGCAAATTAAGCCGAAAACAACATATAATCTTCAAACAAGACATGTAGAATATCGAAATACATGTGTATTCAGTTTATCTTTATTAACAAAGACTATCATATCATAATCATCAAATAGGCGCATATATATGCAGTAAACTATATATTATGACTGACACCTATTGAAGTTGAGAATGTCCTCTTATCCAACTTCTGGATATAATCAAAACAGTTTGACTTTCAGCCCAAATTCTATTAATCATATACCTTGTAGATAAGTCGTTTAAGGCTTTTACAAACAGAGTAGAGTCAAATCCTGTAGGCACCGGTTGATATGGGTCTGCTCTGTTTGTTTATGAAACAATGCAGATCTGATTCAACAGTTTCTGTCATAGCCAAATGTATGTGTTCATATGTCCTTGTGGAATATCACTCATCTACCATTAATGATCTCCTTATTTCTTACCTGAATGTTCATGAGGTAGAGGGTTAACCCTTACAACGGTGAATTGCCAATAGGACTATTCAAAAATTAGAACAGGTCAACATTACGGTGAATATTTATGAACGTGTTAACCATTACAATGCTGATTTTTTCAAATGTACTATTCCAGAATTCAAACAGGCCAATCTTACGGTGGACATTTATGTACGTTTTAACCTTAAAACGCTGAATTTTGAAATGGACAATTCCAAAATTCAAAAAGATCAATCTTACGGTGAATATTTAGGATTTTTTCTCAAGAAACGTATAACATCACAAACAGTGCAGACCCTGGGTCTCATCTTGGTCTACATTGTTTGCAAAGGGCATTAGTGACTCATGTCCTGCTCTGTAAGGGTTAAAGTAAAAATAGATATGTTAAAAACAGTTGTCAGCTTGAATGAATGAATGAATGAACGAACGAATGAAAAAAATTATTTAAAGAGGGTTACCCTGTTAGTCAACAGACTACTCTAGCCATGGACCCTCTATCAGAAGCATTTCATTCAAAATATTTAACAAACAGAAATATAAACAATATCTGTAATTTAAAAGTTTAAGACAGGACAGACTAGCCATATAATACACGTTTTACTCGATTAAAACAAACCGAATGCGTAGACTGGTTTGAAAAGTGAAATATGACATTATAATTATGTACACCAAGAAAAAAACTTTCACAGAAATGTTCCATTCTGGGATTACTCAAGTCTTTACTTCAAGTATTACTCTGTACATAGTCTGTACTCATACAACACATGAAAACATCATAGTGATAGATATCACAAACATATTCACAAACTGGTTTGACAACACAACACTGTATGTATAAGCTTTGGCAAGTATAAAACTATTTTAAACACTTTTCGAACAGGACAAACCCAACTCAGAAACTCCTGCAGGGCGTTTCTGATATGGAATTGCTGTTTGTTGATGCACAAGACAACATTTGTAAATCGTCATTGTTAAATGGTGGTTGTTTTACGCTGAATTAAAATAGGAGACCTCAAAATAGAAAGAGTCACCGTAAAATGTTTATAGACAGTGCCAGAACAGTTATTTCAAGTTGTAGCACTGTAATCAGATACTAGCTCATAACAGGAAATATCAATTCAGCACATTTGATGAAAAGACAATGCTGGATAAAATAGACATGTAATGTGCAATTTTACTTCTAAGAAGAGAACATGTCAAAAGTTGTTCGAATTTCAAAAGAATTCCCACTAGCGTTTCACAAGATTAAGAAGTATCTTGAACAATATATATATTGTGTACTAATGATTGGTCATAAGTATCGAAAATGAACTAACAGTCCATTCAAATCTATGTAGGTTTCGAAAACATGACTGTTATTAGCAACATTAAATTATTGTTGATATTTTATTATTATTATTATTTTAAACATTGCAGATACCGATGAGTGTTTTTGAAAGCTTTCTATAGTACCTTCATTGTTTAATTATTACTTTTAAATAAAAAAAAACTAAAACGGATTTAAAACTGGATTGACTTTGAAATAATAAGGAAAACGTTTATGAACAACAAAATTACAAGACATGTACAAATAGTGCCACCTTCAGATTATTTATGTACAATTTTTCAAATGGATTAGTTCCTGAATATATCGATGGCACTTCTCGGCATCTATTATGTTATATCCAGTAAGACTGCAAAACTGAGTAGAGTCTGATCAGACGTATGCACTGTTCTAAACAGTCTAGAATCTGATCATGCTCCACGAAGTGTTGCAAACAGTGAAGAATCTGACAAGACTAAACGAAGTATTGCAAACAGTATAGAATCTGATCAGACACTGTGCACTGTTGTAAACAGTGTAGACACTGACCAGACACTGAACTATTGTAAAAGACCCTGTATCTTGATGCAAACAGTGTTAAATCTGATCAGACACTGCGTACTGTTATAAACAGTGTAGAATCTGATCAGACACTGTGTACTGTTATAAACAGTGTAGAATCTGATCAGACACTGTGTACTGTTGCAAACAGTGAGGCAAATTTTATTGGACGCTACGTAATGTTACAAACAATGTATAATGAGACATTGGGTAGGTCACCGTCCGCCAGTTTGTTTGTTTTGACTGCGCGTATGAATACTGTTCGGTCGTTCGAATGTTATTTACTAGTGAATACATGCCCGTGAATATCAAACAATAAATGATAGTGTTAGGTCACGCTGAAGTCACGAGTTATGTTATAAATTAGAATATTGTTTAGGAAATTTCTTAGATCAAGTTTTATTTGTACATATAGAACACAATCTCTCTAAAGCGACCACCTAAAAGAGGCAGCATTATGTCTGTTAGGGGTAGGTTAATACAGGACGAAAATTATGCAGAAAACTCCCACAGAGCTATCTTTATAACTATCGCCCTGCATTAAACAAAACCTGGTGTTTTGGATTAAGTCTATTAGATGTTGTAATATTCATATATAATATATAACGTCTATACAGTGAACACTGGCACACAGTGTATATCAAGACTGACATGTATCTACACTGTGAGATCAATGTATCGATAAGTTACACAATTACTTAACGCAGTTCCTTGTAAACAGAAGTTTTGTTGATCAGGATCTACAATCTTAGTTATCACTAACCAATACATATACATGTCTGTGTAAAAACAATCAATGTGTATATTACTTATCAATATATATATGTATCAATAACGATACAACCCTATATATGCAATCAGTCTTTAAAAGAAGAAACGTTCGAAACAGATTACTATTGTAGGAGTTGTCTGGTCAGAGTCTGCTGTGTTTGCTTACAATGTATGAACTATTTGCTTATACACCTGATTCTAGTTTCATCCGGGGCTAAAACCAGTTTTCATATGTAATTAGAATATCTTCTAATTAATATACATAATGTCATATATCTAACAAGAATAATAATGAGATAAAGAGTATATATTAATTATGTATCGATACGTCTTGCCTTTGCTATGAAGCGCAATTGGGAATGTTGAACATATTAATTACTGGAGTTCGATTAAAACTGTTTTGACCTCAAGACCGGGTCCCGAGGTTATAAAACATTTTGCTTGAGTCTGAGGTCATTTAAAAACATCTGAACTTGCTCAAACTCTGACTAATCGGATACTTGAAAATGAACTCAGAAGTTTTATTACCTCAAGCACCGGACAAATCTAGTATATTGTTCTTAGAGTAATATCAATCAATCTATTTACAGAGATTTCTTCTTATGTATACATGTATACAGAATTCAACACCACTATTTGAAATTGATCAATTTTTTTTATTCTGTTTCAGTAATTGATCGACCTTTTCTGATCGATTGATAACGTAAGTGCTGCACGTGCCAATTGGCGGCGTTATTCCGCGGTCTAATTTCCAGCGACGTTCTGTAACAGCGCATGGCATCCTCAACTTTCTTCTCCTGTTCCATGCACTGTCCTAATAAGTTCCAGCCTGTCTCAAGGTGCCCATAACTTTTGCCTTCAATCAGACAAGTTTCAAGGTTTTCTAATGCTTTCTTCTGCACGTCACGTTTCCCTAACCCGCCGTGGGTTATGTTTTGAAGATAGTACAGGAAAGGAAGACAATCCACAGCAGCAAGGATCATCCATTTATCTTTCTTAGGATCCCTGTGCAACATATCATCACCAACTGATCTCTTGAACTCATGTTTGAGCGCAGGCGGTGCACAGTATCGCTCATGGGGAGAGAAACGAACACAGTGAGCAAACAGAGCGGCTCGCGCATCGTCATCTTCAGCTGTATTTAATTGTAAGACAAAGTCGTAAGTGCATGTGTGAGGCTGATCATAACATTCGCATGCATTTTTCATATCATTTCTATCATATCGATCAGCAACCTCTGTTACGACTAACTCAGTTTTATGTAGATCTCTATTGCAGTAAAATATAGATGCCAGTTTCAGCAATGACGATATTTTATTTCTGGGAGTAAAGCTGAGTAAATGTATCGCTTCTCTTGAGATTCTCCGTTTGCTTGAGAGTGATACAGAGGCCAGCATTGAGCCTAGCAAAACTGATAAGAACTGGAAGTAGGATTGTATCGCTTGTTTTTCATAGGTGTCTGGCCTTTCGATACAAGCACAAAGCTCATGAATGATTTGATAAATATGTTGAATATTCACTTTGACATCAAGGGAAGCATATTGAATAAGATATTCAATTTGTTCGCTTTCGAAGAATGAGATAGTAAAGTACACAACACGGCCAGTGACTTCCATAGTTTGTGGAGAGTCTAGAATTTGGACCTGGCTGGGCCGTTTGCTGAGTCGTATATGAAGCATATGTCCGAGATTGTCTGTAGGTATGCAAAGTAAAAATCGCCCATTGCTCTCAATTAAGTCTTTTAGAACACTTTGTAATTGTCGCTTGTTGTGTGGTGTTATCTTTCCTGCAAACAGATTTGCCTGAGGTATTATGAAATGAGGACAGAATTCGTTGTTAACCCAGGTAAGTAACAATCTCAGACACTTCACAATGCATTCTACCAGGTTGTCCTCTCGCCAGTATTCTGAGTCCGTCTCCTCCATGCAGTAAAACATTGCTGTTTTACAGTGATAACTAGAAATGCTGTCACCAACACGTGGATTGACGAGCGATTTCATTAGCATTTTCAGGACAACGTAACACTTAAGCTGTACAATATTCATACTGAACATTAAATGCCTTTCCGTGGATGAAAAGGAAATTCTCCACTCTAGATCTGGAGTTTGACTGAAGGTGTACCCAACTGCAACAAGGAATATGCCGTCCTCTGCTGCTTGCTGGAATAGTTGTTGAGTCGGCCAATGTCCATGTCTGTGTCGATGTACCCATTGTGCGGCATACGAAGGCCATGTACTACAACGAAGTGCAACAACTTTGTCAACGTCTATGTGATTCCGATCCCCGATTATTGACCCAGCTGGTCCATTTCTTATTTCTCCATTTCCTTCAAAGTGGAAAGTTGTATGTCTCAGTATCATCCTATTATGGCTATCATATGCACATTTTCCATCTGGTAGATATTCTTGCGACAGTGGCATATCTGACCGGAGCACCTGTAGGCGGCAGTAACCGGGCGCCGTGTCTTCATGCAGCATCAGGAGGTTGACACGGCCCTGTTGCCACTCCGACCAGTCCCGTATGACATTATATTCTTCACCACAAAATAAGACGTCCATGTCAGAATTCAAGTCAGGCGTAAGTGTTCCTTCTGCCTGACTTCCAAACTTATACACTGATATGTTATCTTTGTTTATAACATTAGCAAATACAGTGAGAAGTTTCTCAATCTTTAGAGCACTATGTCGTCTACTTTGAACAGTCTTCTCATTGAAGCCGACCTCGTCCAATACACGGGACAGATGCAGTGAGAGAGGAAAGTAATAAATTGGCTGTTCATCCATACTCCAGTATTAGTCGTCTGAAATGTATTTTTAAAGGTTTTAAAAAATTATAACATAGTTCAACACAATATGCATCATTATTAAGCTATAGGCCAGTTAAGAAGTCTTGTATGACAATATCAGCATCAGAACTATATGCTGTTACCACGAGAATAATATCACCAGAACTATATATCCTATTTAGGGGATATCCGTTGCATATTTGAAGATTTGCAGCAGTATATCGGTGGTTTATATGTCGCAAATTTAGTTTTACATACGACGCGTTAGCGGAGCATGTAAAACGATTAAATGTGACATATAAACCGCCGATATACTGCTGCAAATCTTCAAATACGCAACGGTTATCCCTATTCTAATGAAACCATAGATCCAGATGATAATAAACAAACAATACTTTAAGTCCTTTTTTTCTCTGTCGTCATAACATGACATCACGAAACACCGCATATCTCCTCATTATGCATATAGAAAATTGTTCTACCTAGCTTAACTAATTTTAGCTTGGATCTCACAGCTACATAGATATATACCTTATATCTTATATTTACAGGGTGCAGGTGCCACATACACCTTAAAACAGAATAGAGGAACAGGAACATTTGTTCAAGGGCAGTGAACTAGATCTGGATCAACTTAGAATCGCCAGACTCACATTGACTACAACCATAAAGTGTGTTGAAAACAAGCAACTTCAAAACATTTGACATTTCATTCAGCCAGGGTCTTCGTTCATTCAGACCCATTCATTCAATTTCACTATGAATGCGCGTATGAATATTTCGTAGTAAATTTTCTAGTGATTCGGTTTCCGACAGTATATTCATTTTTCCGACAGTGTATCGGTGGTTTATATTCTTCAAATCTTGTCACGTGGACCAATCAGAATGCGTGTTACAAAAATGTTGCTTTAGAATCTTTATTTATCAGAATTCAAGGCGTAGAGGTTTGATCTGAATTATTTTCAAGCAAACACGTTGTTATATTATTTCTTTCTCTGGCATTATCGCATTTGTGATTACCTGCAAACAGTTGGATCCAGATGAGTCACCGATAACTACGGCGTCTAATCAGGATTCGAAATGTTTGGTATTACAGTTACATTGTGTTTTAAAATGAAAACAAAAAGACAGTAAAAAAATAAGTGAGCAGACAACAAAATTAGCAGATGACACAAATTGGCAGCGAAAACGTTAAAAAAGGTGTAACATTATGAAGTACAGCATATAGTTTATCTCGTTCACTACGCTAGACAGATACGCTGAGAGATGAGGGAAATAGTCATAGTGTACATCCATAATCCAGCCTTATACATATTACATGTGTGAAATATACAGTAAAATGATATAAAACAAATTGTATCTGAAATATGTTTCATTAGGATCCAATCCTTTTAACTCTCGGTCAAATATAACTGATCAGTATGAGGGAATCATACTCTTGTATTACTGAAATATATAGCAAAAATGTATTTGGCAACCACTACAAGATGTCTAGTCATGTGTCTGTTGTAAGGCACGTGGTAGCTGATTGCAGGCCAAAAGTAATGCAGGAAGCATCTGTAGGAGCGTTCTGCATTACATTTTCCCCCTATATTAAGCAGCCGCCTGCTTTTTAAGATTCCCTTATGGAATCAATATAAGGTCGTATTGACCTTCGGTCAGAAGTTTATGAAAATGTTCGAAGGTAAGTGAAAACTTTAGCAGATCATGTTTTAAGCAGACATCATTTCCAAAGCATTCTATGGGCTGACCCTTTCCCTGTTCTATATTTATTGCAAATTCCAGCACCAACTGAATATTCATGGACACAATAACTATAATGAAATACGGAAGGTGGAACAATGTAACCAATTTAGAAAGTAAAGACACAGTTCTTTCAAATTCCATTAGTAAAAGGAGCCGTCTGAATCTGGGTCTACTCTGTTAGCAGATGCGTGAAAATACGCCTTTATATGAGGAACATTTTAGACAGGTAAGTGATAACAGTTTGAATCTAGATATGACGTCACAAAACTTATCAGAATTCAATATGTTTACTAATCTTATCTTGGTAGGAACCATATACGAAAAAGTGTTTCTTGAGAACTGAAGATTGCGACAAAGTTTACTGATGTGAAATGTTCATGCCTGGTTAATCCTTGTCTTTCTGTCAGAGACTTGACTCCTATTTGTAAACAGTTTGGATCCAGATGACTCGGCGTCTCATTACTAATGTAGGTTCCAAGCTGTTTGACACTCGATCTTTAGTTTTTTGATAAATGAAACACGACTTATGGAAATCGGTGGTCAAATTAGCTTTTAAGGACGATCGCAGTGACTGAACCCATAGATTTTTGAGCAGATTTCGGCCGCAGTTTAATACCTTTTACCTATTATATAGAGCAGGTGTGTTCGCGAAAAACAATTGTTTTCATTTTTTGTTTGTTTTTGGTATGTTTTAGATACTTGTGACATGTGATTAAAGAAGTGATATATTTGTGATGGAGTTGTTGTTATTGAGATGCGAAGGGCACCTGTGATCAAAATTTATGATCCCGAAGGACCAGAAAAGTATCAGTCATTAGCCCATTAGCCTTCGACTTCTATTCCCTTTTGGCCACAGTAATGTTTTCACCTGTCATATCACTAATGCCTTGGTCACACATTCACGGATCACCTCGCCGGTTCCACTACGGATTAAATCTCACGGATGACCCCGGAAATGCCATTTTCCGTAGTGCGCTACGGATACACGCACTGGTACACTGTACTGGTCCGTAACGTTCCGTATTTTAGCCGTAGTTTTAGCAGTACATGTATGTCCATGACAATTTGTGAACATGTTCAAAGGTTGACCACGGATAAAACAACCGAAGTACATCCTTACTAAACCGTATCAGTCCGTATTAAAACCATATCGTTCCGTATTAACCCGTGTCATTTCCGTATTAATTCTGAAAATGGGTGATCCCTCGAAAGCAAAAGTAGAAATGCAAAAAGAGAAAATTGCAGACTCGGTTTTATTGAGTCTGTTCATGAGTAGTAATTAAACGTGCAATACTACTCACGCCCCTAGCACAGGCTTAAGCCGTATTCAATTTTCAAAACTAATAACATCAAAACTAATGATCCCGAAGGATCAGAAAATATAACAGCACTGAGAATGAAGTACTGGGCGACTTTTAACGGCCGCCACACACGCACTTAACACCTGCTGTTGTGAAGTATATATATACTAAACCGTGTCGTACCGTATCAATCCGTATCCCTCGTGGCCCATTCCTACATTTTCTCGCTTCTCAGTCGTGCTAGATAAGCTGAGTTACTAAAAATAGCCGTACTAGAAATCCTTATCTGGAATACCCCGTGACTAGTGTATTCATACGCGCGATTGGGTAAAATCAATACAAGGGAAGGACTTCTTACAGATTATACCAACATTTCTATAGGCAACAATCTTATGAATTGAAATTAATATAAGTAATTAGCACGAATTATATTATCATATAAACACTTTAAAGGCCTATTTAATTAACCGAAGACGTTGTTTTGTAGTCACTCAGTCATTTATATTTACGCCAAAACGTAACGTTTGTTGTTGTCATAACAAATGACGTCATTAGAGGGTTAATACACGTTTTTTCGGGCAATAACATCTGCAGTGTCCCGAGGGACTGTTGTTGGCCCGAGCCCGAAAATATATCTAGATTTAACAAACGTGTATTAACGTAGTAGTAAAGACGGGGGTTTCTATACCCGTAGTAGTACTTCAAGTAGTACTCGGTTGGTCTGTTCCTATCGGAAACTCGCTAAAGCTCGTTTCCGACTGGAACAGACCAACCTCGGGTATAGAAACCCCCGTCTTTAACAAAACCCATGATTGATTCTATTAATCTTACCATAGGTAAGTCAAACCCCGTACTTACACCGTGGTGTTCATCCGTATCGACATTAACGAAATTGGCATATCCGTGGTCGTCCGTGAGATTTAATCCGTAGTAGAATGTGTGACTTAGGCATTAATATGAAACTAACACGGTTTAATACGGAAATAAAACGGTTTAATACGGGCCGACACGTATCAGGGTATGTGCACTGCGGATGAACAACGGTTTGCTAGGGCATAATAAGAGTTAGTACTAATAAGAACGGTCTAATACGCAGTAGCACGGATATACTACGGCTGTTTGGCCCGTGGTCAAATTTTGAACATGTGAAAAATGTGTCACGGATATACAATACTTGAAGTACTACTACGTATGACTACGGCTACTATTCAGAAAGCTACGGATATACAAATACTACTACGTATGACTACGGCTAAAATACGGATCGTATCCGTTGCTAATCCGGCGTCAGATCCGTGAATGTGTGACATAGGCATTACGCACGTGTGTAAGTGCGTATTGCTGCTGGCTACACCCCTGGTAGTGGATGAAAATAATTTGCCGAGTAGGTTAAAAGTTAACTGATTTATACCCAGATATAGCAGACCCTGACCAAACGGCCCCTACAAGATTATTTATCTACAAAAGGGTTAAAATATTGAACAATACAATTTCGGTTTAAAAAAAAAGTTGAATGCTTGCCCCGCATTTCAATGTTACACTGGATTTAACAATAAACACAGGGAACGCAAACTATATTACTATCTATTGAATAAGTGGAGACTGTATTGTGTATTGAACTTATTTTACCTGTAATTATGATTTAATCAGTCCAAACCTAATTGCAGTGGACACCCAACGGCCATTTTGTATAATTGTAAAACTTCCCTGTCTATATTTAGGACAACTTTACATTCCATCACCCGCATTATTTGCCGTAGTGGAAATTATGTCACCAGCTCTAACTGATACGTACATGTACTTAATATTTGGTACATTTTGTTAGTTCTGTTTGATGCAGACTTCATTGGGTATTTTAACCTATAGTAAATATTTACTCTACGAAAATGCATGTACGAATAAACGGCACTATGCATATTTATGAGCTGTATCTGAATAATAGCAAGTCAAAACAAGCCATGACAGAAATGTAGAATCTATTTCATAAGGAAACAAATTCTGAGACCCTGATAGATGACTCCTATAGCTTACTGTGTTTGCAAAGGCGTTTAACGGTGCATAAGTGGAGTAAATGGTTCAATCTATAATCCATACATTCGCCTTTGTACACAATGTAGACTGAAATCTGAGGGTTCTTGTAGCAGCCTTTTGGTCAGGGTATACTCTGTTTGCATATAAAATAATAATGTATAGATATTATTCCTCTAATATACTAGGACCAAGATATTCCTGGACCATGTGTCATTGTAACTATAAAGCTAGTTAATAATCATACATACATTACATGCTATCTGAATATTTATGGTGTAATGTGTTAAAGTGGAAAACAACTTCTAAAAATGATTAAAATTGTCCAATGACAAATACAATTGTATTTCATATCGTTATTTTATATCACTTACATTTAAAATATAATACATTAGCTGTGAAAATGTAACCCATGTTTTGTCTTCAGTATTAAAGTAGTTTATTTAGTTACAGTAAACCCCTCTTAACCAGACGTTAAATTTAATACAGATATATGTTTTGGAGAAATGTGGCATCTCAGTGCAGAGTAAACGTATACGACATGAAAATAAAAGAGGGCCATTCGGCCCTGAAGCGCTGACCTCAGATAACCCCCGGGATGGGGCCATTTTTCACCCAAACATCATAATTTGAGCAAGATTGGTAAAGAACCACAAGGCAAAGCTGCATGCCATTTATTAAAGGTCTGAGTCTTATGGTTTCAGAGAAAAAACATTGTTTTATAATTATTTCCCCATGAAAATCGGATAAGCCCATTGGCAGGGCTAATTTACACCCGGAGATAAGTTGAACAATCTTGGCAGAGGATCACAAGGAAAAGCTACATACCAAATATGGAAGTTATAGGTCTTATGGTATCAGGGACTTAGACTTTTTAAGCTTTTCCTTAACCCTTTCCCTCATACAAAAAAACGTATTTTCAAGCATATGCAAACAGGATAGACCCACATCAGACGGCTCCTATAGGAACCGTCTGATCAGGGTCTGCTCTGTTGGTCAAAGGAATATGATGGATCTGTTTACTAAAATGGCGACAGTATTTCACCTTCCATATAGTATTATAACTGTTTCACCCATGAGTATTCAGTAGGTATTGAAATTTGTAATAAACATAGAACAGGGAAAGAGTTAAGTAAGTCTATAACAAATTAGCATGTCCCAGGAAGGGGCCTTTTTTTACCAAAGGGTCATATTTGTAAATCTTGTTAGAGGATTATATGGTTAAGCTGCATGTCAAATATTAAAGTTATTGTCCCAATGATTTCAGAAAAGGAGATCGTTAAAGGTTTTCCTATATAAGTCTACGTAAAACTGATGAACCCCGGGGTGGGGCCATTTCGGCCTGGGGATCATCATTTGTACAATCTTCGTAGAGGACTATCATATAATTATATATGCCAAATATCAAAGGTCCGGACAGTAATGTTTCAGAGAAGATTTTTAAAGATTTGCCTGTAAAAAACTGAAAAACCCTGGGCGGTTCCATTTTCGACCCAGGGATCATAATTTGAACATTCATTGTAGAGGACCATTAGATGATGCTACATACAAAATATCAAAGTTCTAGGTCTTACATTTGTACAATTTCAGAGAAGAAGATGTTAAAAAGAATCTTATGAAAAACTACCCCGGGGTGGGATCATGATTGATCCGTGGATCAAACTTTGAACAATCTTTCTTGTATGCAGCATGATCTAATAGTCCTCTACAATGATTGTTCAAAGTATGACCCGGAAAAATGATCCGGGGTCATAATGTGAACAATATTTCGTTCCCCTAGCCACTGATGCTTCTGACAAAATTTGGTTGAAATCGAGTCAGCGGTTTCAGGGCAGATGTCGTTTGAAAATGTGGAGAGACGACGGACGCCGGTCACAATAGCTCATCCTGAGCCTTCGGCAAGTATGTCATCAGTAGAATCTATCAAAATATAGTATAATGATTCCACTTTCGTTTTGAACATCGGGAAAGAATTTCCCCTCAGAATCTAGAGTTAAATGCGAATGAAAGACACATTACAAACCTGCGATGTGAATGTTGCAATTGTTACTTGTGAGTCCTGTGTATTCAAGCCATTTATTCCACTTTAATATAAGTTATCTTCGACAACACCTGTTCATACAACATCCATTTTGTACCTCCGTATTCACTTCCGGGTCTAAATTTAGAACCAAGTGATATTGTGTCATACTCTCGAAACAAGATATCGTGTTTCAAAAGGCAAATACATTATAATAGTTCCTGTATGCCCTTTGATGTTGGATCGGAGCAAAACTACTAAATGATACGTTCACAAAAAACGATCGAACTACATTACTGCAAACTTTTTAGGCTCGGTTATCTAACTAGGAGTCGCAAAAATATTTCACTGTGTATTTAACAATTACATGCTCACCATAATTAAGCTTTTGTAAACTAGATCAGACAACACCTGTTGGATCTGTTTACTCCAGATCTCCTCTGATTGCTTATAAAATAATTTACCCCATAAGTATGTGTTTGAAAAGTTTTGCAAACAGAGTAGACTCCGATCAGACAGCCCCTGTAGGAGTTGTCTGATCGAAGTCTGTCCTGAGTTTTTATGGAATGGTATGAACATGATGCTTTAGTTTCAGCCAGGGTCAGCATTCTAAGTGGAATTGTACACCACCCTTTAACCTTTAGCCAGCTGAGCAAATTATATTTACAGAATGTTTCACCTGCTACATTTTCTAAATTCAAGCTAAAACCAATCTGTTTACCAAAATGCAATTAGGGTGACAAACAGTTTGGATCAAGATGAGACGCCGAGCTACCCGGCGTCTCATCTGGATCCAAACTGTTTGCATAGGTATTCACTCTTCCGCCAGTAGCATGTCAAAGGTTAATGGTAGAGCCCATTCAGTATGAAAGGGTGTACTGTATTAGATAATTTAGACAAGCAAATAATACAGATTCTGGTCAGAAAGTTCCTCTGATGTATCCTTTGATTTGGATCTACACTTCACTTCACATAAACGCCTTTTCACGCGTTTGCCAACAGAGTAGACCCAGATCAGGTCAGGCGGCTTTTATAGGAACGGTCTGACAAGGGTCTGCTCTATTTGCTTGTGATATGTTAAAGTTTTATTTTACATTATAAAAAATAAGCTTATAAATGTTCATGCTGTCATTGATTCTATCCTGATATTTTATATGTAAAGCGTTAAGTTCAGAGGACAGTTTGTGTATGATCAGTATCAAAAATGGGGTAGGTACATGTACTTCTGTAACAATTACAAAGCTCCTTTCAGCACTATTCTTTACACGATTGACAACTGTTGTCTGCGAGATATTTATCTGCGATCATTTTCGTCTACACATTCATATTGATTTAACATGTTTTGCAGAGTTAATCTGTTCTGAGCGTCAAACAGCTTGGATCTTGATCAGAGTTACTAAGTGTCTGATCTAGATCCAAACTTTTTGAATAGGTTATGGCAAATACGTTATCTTACGTTTCAATCGTCTAAGGGATCTGCTCTGTTCCATTCTATATGAAGTGAAATAAGATCTGTCTTACCAATTAGTATCAATATTGGTCCTATGTAACAGGTAGCAACTTAATACATGTACAGAGTGAGAATCAGAAAAGAACTTTCTGGAGTTCTGCATGAAGCAGCCACCTGCCCAAAAAGATCTATTTTTTATTTTACCAAAAGTCCGTTTAAGTTTCAAAACCATACTTAATTTCGGTTTGTATACAATACCATGTAAGGATAAAAACGAAAGACATTCGGTCTTGAAGAATTTTTCTTAACCACTATACAGTATATGGAGGGATGGGTGAGACGCTAGTAGGAGCTGTCTGATCAGGATCTGCTATGCTTACCCAAGGAGCACTATAGATCTGATGCTACAGTTTCTGCCATGCCAAAAGGGTATTCATTTTCCATGACAAAACAATAGTCATTCAAAGTATAATTATGCATATTAATTATTTACCTCTTCGGGACATCCTCAACGAATTTGCAAACAGAGTAGATCCAAATCAGACGGATAATGTAGGAGCAAGACCCAAATAATGTAAACGAGGTAGACAACTCGACATGTCGCAAAAGATGTCGAATCTGTAGGATTTGTCTCCCTTAGTAAAACCAATACCCTAACCACATGCATATTATTTTGAACGCACACACCCTGTGTGAAAAGAGAGCTATATAAATGTGGTTAAATAGTAATAATTAGAGATCATCGATACGGTTTGAGTTGTTCATCGACATTGACGACCTATCTAAATGATGATTATGATGATGATGGCAATGATATTTACGCATCTAGTCCATGAATATTCATCCCAAGCAAAAGCAATTACTTAATGTAATATGCAAGGTGGAATATTTTAGAACTAAAGAAACATATCTATGAAATTCCGTAAGCAAACAGAGCAGACCCTGGTCAGACGGCTCCTCTATGAGCCGTCTGATCTGGATCTACTCTATTTGCAAATGCGTGAAAACACGTTTATATGAGGGAAAGGGTTAATAGTGGCTCGTGAACACATGACAGTTTGGACTTTGTAGAATCCGCATGAACAGGTTTATATTGAGAGTCATCCGATCTAGGTCTACTATGTTTGCAACAGCATTAAAATGCGTACATATGTAGTAAGTTGTGAGCTCTCAATTGCCCTTATTGTTAACTACATGTATATTCCACCAGTAAGTGGTCCCTTAACCCTTTACTCCATAGTCCATACATACGCCTTTCTACATCTTTGTAAACAGAGTGGACGTAATACACCAGACAGCTCCTATACGAACCGGCTGGTCGGAGTCTGCTCTGTTTGCTTATGAATAATAATGTAAATATTATTCTACAATTTCTGTCATGACAAAACATTCTTGTGTCCAAGCGCTATTTTACTCAGGGAGCACTTTAGATCTGATGCTACAGTTTCAGCCATGCCAAAAAGGGTATTCTTTTTCCATGACAATACAATAGTCATTCAAAGTATAATTATGGATATTAACTTTTTACCTGTTCGGGACATCCTCAACGAATTTGCAAACAGAGTAGATCCAGATAAGACGGATCCTGTAGGAGCAAGACGCAAATAATGTAAACAAGGTAGACAACTCGACATGTCGCAAAGGATGTCGAATCTGTAGGATTTATCTCCCTTAGTTAAACCATGTCATAACAACATACAAATTATTTATGTAAAGCGCTTTTGAACGCACATATCCTGTGTGAAAAGAACGCTATATAAATGTCGTAAAATAGCAATACTTAGAGATCATCGTTTGGGTTGTTCATCGACACTGACGACCTATCTAAATGATGATGATGGTGGTGATGACGATGATATTTACGCATTTAGTCCATGAATATTCACCCCATGCAAAAACAAAGACTTTAGCAATATTGTATTAACTGGTTTTAATAGTGGCTCGTGAACATATGACAGTTTGGCTTTGGCAGAATCTGAATGAACAGGTCTGTATTGACAGCCACCTGATCTAGGTCTACTATGTTTGCAAAAGCATTTCGTTAACTATTTTCCATCAGTTAGTGGTTCTTTAACCCTTTACTCCATACATACTCCTTTCTACATCTTTGTAAACAGAGTAGACGACATAGGTCAGACTGCTCCTATACGAACTGACTGATCAGGGTCTGCTCTGTTTGCTTATGAATTATACTATACATATTATTCTACAGTTTCTGCCATGACCAAACATGACCAAACATTCTTGTGTCCAAGAGCAATTTTAACAAATTAATCTATTAATTCGTGACGTCATTATTTCTTATATGAATATTCATAGAGGAAAGGGTCAAACATATTTTACGGTAGACAATTCAATCATTGTTGCCACGTAAAGCCGAACTCGTCCGCTTACCTTTTGAGCCGTGCAGGGAAAACAGTCGCCCATTAAAGTGATAGTCCCTACTCGCAACGCGTTTTAAAATGCCTAAAATACATAAATCATTTGTTTATATGCTGGAAAGAAGTATATTACAGGACCTAGATCGAATAAGGATGGAGAAGACAAAACCTTCATGTGTTTGATGGGGAAGACACCGATTTTATTCGCAATGTATTAATATGTGTTAGGGTCGGGCTATGGTTTCGAAAATTATTCGATACAGGTCGATAATGTTTTGTTGTACAGCAAAAAAAAATATCGACGGAAACAGTTTATTTTGTAACACACGGACGTTTTTTAATATAACTTCAAATTGACAATCTTGATAAAAATGATTGAACATGACAATTGCGATGATGTTTTATGATGTTATTGAAACTATGCATATATTGTATAGATGATCACTACCAGTAATGACATCTGTATTCAACCGGTTACTGCTAGTCAGTATGTTATTACATTCACTAACACATATTCAACAGTGCTGAGAAGCGGGAACATTATCACATCGGGTGTCTGATGAATACTCAGGTAAGACCCTGTCTATTATATATTTTTTTTCAAATATCGATTTGAATAATATTACAAACAATTAAGAAGTTTATTATCATGGCAATGATGGGTGAGTTAGACATGTAACATATTAGCCAAATGACAATATCATGATCAGACAGCACCTGCTGAAGTTGTCTGATTTGGGTCTACGCTGTTTACAAATGCTCCTGTTGGAGCTGCCTGATCAGGGTCTACCATTATATTGATTAAGTGAACCCATACAGAAACAGTACAGACTCATGGGTAAATAGTCTTAACAGCGTAGATCTCTATGGAAACAGTTTAGACTCATAGGTAAATAGTGATACCAACGTAGATCCCTATGGAAACACTCATAGGTAAATAGTGTTAGCAGCGTAGATCTCTATGAAAACAGTGTAGACTTATAGGTAGATAGTGTTAGAAACGTAGATCCCTATGGAAGCAGTGTAGACTCATATGTAAATAGTGTTAGCAGCGTAGATCCCTAAGGAAACAGTGTAGACTCATATGTAAATAGTGCTAGCAGCGTTGATCCCTATGGAACAGTGTAGACTCATAGGCAAATAGTGTTAGCAGCGTAGATCCCTATGGAAACAGTGTAGACCCATATGTAAATAGTGTTAGCAGCGTAGATCCCCATGGAAACAGTGTAGACTCATAGGTAAAAACGTAAACCGATAGGCAAACAGCATAGATCCTGGAGGAGCGTTCTACTTTCAACCTGCATTAAGCTGCCACCTTTCTTCAAGACCGATATTTATACTAAATTGATAGTCCGGTTTTACTATATTTGTCTTCAAGTCTGCTATAACTATCACTTTTCTTCCTCTCTTCTTTGTAAACAAATCTGACCGTTATTTCATAACAGTTTAAGTTATTATTTGTAATTGAACCATTATTGTACGTTGTTATTTTGTTCACCGATAGGTTGATGCACTTTACGACTTGTTGATGCATATACAGTTAAACTTCGATAACTCGAACTTGAAGGGACCATACAATATTTATGAAATAACAGAAGTTCGAGTCATCCGATTTCTAATCTGACCAATTTCTCAATGCCATAGCTTAATACATAGCTTAATACAGGTCTAACGTAATGCTGAAAGCTCCTGTAGGAGCTTTCAGCATTACTTTAGACCTGTATTAAGCTGTGGCATGTGTTTCCAGATATCTGTAGCGATACATTTTAGAGCAATTATGTATTGTTTTGGAAGGACTGAAATTTTTTTTCGAGTTATTCCGAAGTTCGAGTTATCCGAGCTCGAGATATCGAAGTTCAACTGTAATACAGGTGTCCTCCCAGTCGTTGTGGTGCTGTTTGGGAGGATGTGTGTTTTGTATGCGGTGTTTCCTGCATGACTCATACATGTACTTTTGTTAACATTTGCAAAATATTTGCTCTACGTGCTTTCAGCTTGGGAAATTATAATCAGATTCTGAATTTTTTTTTGAGTCTAAGTATTAAATCTAAAAGTTAGATAGATTAAGTCCTGATGGAACACCGACTTAGTTGTCCTACAATTCAGAATTCAAACTGTTTGTATATGTTACCACGGCTCTACGATTATTCGAATTAATCTTGTCACCAATGGTAACTAGTTTTGATTGGTCTGTCAAAGACTCGGGTTACTTTCGACCACGATGTGACGTCATTTGCTGTTAGCGGATTAGTGATCGGCACGAAAATGCATTGAAACAGAATTTTGAATAATACATGTCATTTGGATCTAAACTGAATTGAAAACGCATTGAAACAGAATTTTGAATAACACACGTCCATTTGGACCCAATCTGAATTGAAAATACATTGAAACAGTATTTTGAATAACACATGTCCATTTGGATCCAAACTGTTTGCAAAGGTTATAACCCGTAAATATTTATTAACTGAAATTTTGTAAAGGCTTATGACCATATCAGATAATTTGAAATTATTATTTTATTAGCAAACTGAGCAGACCCTGATCTGGGTCTACTATGTTTGCAAAAGCGTCAACAAGCGTTTCTATCAGACAAAGGGTTTACAAAAATAAACAGAAAACAACAAATGATAGAATCTTCAAACAATACACGTAGATTTATTAGTATAATATCGAACTACAACTGTAGTCAGTCCGTTTTATCTTCATTAACATATATCATCATACAGTATCATCTAATAGGTATATAAAATGAACTACAGTTGAACTTCGATAACTCGAACTTGAAGGGACCATACATATTAGTTCGAGTTAAAAGAAGTTCGAGTCATCCAATTTCTAATCTGAACAATTTCTCAGCCACAGCTTAATACAGGTCTAAAGTAATGCTGAAAGCTCCTCTAGGAGCTTTCAGCATTACTTTAGACATGTATTAAGCTGTGACATGTTTTACAGATATTTTGTAGCGATATGTTTTAGAGCAATTAAGTATTGTAAGTTTTGGAAATTCTGAACTTTTTGTTCGAGTTATCCCGAAGTTCGAGTTATCCGAGTTCGAGATATCGAAGTTCAACTGTATATATTATGACTGGGAATAATCTAAGTTAAACATGCCCTTTTGTTCAACATCTGGATATAACCAAAGCTATTTGACTTTCAGCCCAAGTTCTATTACCAACAGAGTAGCTCCATATCATGTAGGCAGCGTCTGATCAGGGTCTGCTGTGTTTGGTTATGAAACAGGTCAAGCTTATAGTGAATAGTAAGGGATGTTTTAATCCTTACAACGCTAACTTTTCAAATGGACTGTTCCAAAATCTAAACAGGCTAAACTTACGGTGAATATTTAGGGACAGTGTAACATGGCAGACAGTACAGACCCTGACGAGAGGGTGTGGATCTACACTGTTTGTAAAGGACATCAGTGACACGTGCCCCACACTGTAAGGTTTAAAGTCAAATTAGATATGTAAAAAACAGTTCTTGTATTTGTTACTTCCCAGTATCTATAATGTTTTACTCCTTCTGACTGCAAAACTGTTTAGATTCTGATCAGACTTGTCCACTGTTCGAAACAGTCTAGAATAGGATATCATGTTCAACGAAGTGTTGCAAACAGTGTAGAATCTGATCAGACACCAAGAGGTGTTGCAAACAGTGTATAATGTTATCAGACACCACGAAGTATTGCTGATCAGACACTATGCATTGTTCTAAACAGTCTAGAATCTGATCAAACACCACGATGTTTTGCAAACAGTCTAGAATCTGATCAGACACCACTAAATTTGCAAACAGTTAAGAATCTTATCAGACACCAAGAAGTTATGCAAACCGTCTAGAATCTGATCAGACACTAAGAAGTGTGTACCAGCCACCGTATATATGCAAACAGTCCAAAAGAAAAACGGGCAAAACACGTTCATTAAAATGAAAGGATCTGAATGGTATATCATTAAAATACATGTACAGGTAAACCTGTCTAAACCGGAATTACAGTAAAGACGAACATTAGATACTTATAGTCTCCTAGAGGAACTTTCAGCATCACTTTCACCTTGCATAAAGCTGCCACCTGTCTCCAGGATTGATATTATACTAATGTTAACGTCCGGTTTAGAGAGGTTTTACTGTAATCATTGTGTATGTCTATCAGTATTAACCAATATGTGTATGTATCAAAAACCAATACATCTTTGTATAAATAACAAATATATATGTGTATCAATATCACTATGTATGTGCATCAATGACCAATATACACGATTTGCATTAGCTACTATATATGTGTAATGTTAATAATGTAAAAGAGTATGTAGTGTACTTACCTGCGTGTGTTATGAAGATTTATGATATGTTGAACCAATGGATGGCGGTCAAACTTTTTAATATCAGGTCCAGGTCTCGAGGTTAACCAAATCTTTTCCTTGAGTCTGAGATCATTCTCAAGCATTCCAATGGTTCAGATTTGAGTTTGCTCAAACTGTTACCAATGAGATACTGGAAAATAAACTCAGACTCAGAAATTTTATAACCTCGGACTCAGGACAAGTATAGTACATTGTACATGGTGTAATATTGACCGTATATATCTAATCTCAAAGATTTCTCTCCATGTAAATACAGTAAAACCCCTCTAAATCAACAATTAATGAATAATTGATAATCAATAAGAGCATACATGTACCTGTCTTTATAAACAGGTAGTTGCTTAATGCAGGGCTAAAGTAATGCAGAAAGCTCCTCTACTTGTTTTCCTACATTAAGCTACCATCTGCATTAAATGTTTCCAGCGATTCAACGCTACTAGTCAAAATTTGGTCATATTTCTTATTATGTTTCAGTAATTGATCGACCTGTTCTGATTGACTGATAACGTAAGTGCTGCACGTGCCAGTTGGCGGCGTTATTCCGCGGTCTAATTTCCAGCGACGTTCTGTAACAGCGCATAGCATCCTCCAGTTTCTCCTCCTGTTCCATACACTGTCCTAATAAGTTCCACCCAGTCTCAAGGTGCCCGTAATTATTTTCTTCAAACAGACAATCTTCAAGGTTTTGTAATGCCTCCTTCTGCACGACACGTTTCCCTAACTCGCCGTAGGTTATGTACTGAAGATAGAACAGGAAAGGGAGACAATTTACAGCAGCAAGGGCCATCCATTTATCTTTCTTAAGATCCCTGTGTAACATATCATCGCCAACAGATCTGCAAAACTCATGTCTCAGTGCAGGCGGTGCACAATATCGCTCATGTGGAGAAAAGCGGACACAGCAAGAAAACAGTGCGGCTCGCGCATCTTCGTCTTCAACTGTGCTGAACTGTAAGGCAAAGTCCTCAGGGAAGTATAAAGCTTGGTTATAGCACGTGCAGAGATTCAATATAATGTTTCTATGATAGCGACCTGCAACCTCTGTCAGTATTGATTCAGTTTTATGTAGGTCGCTATTACAGTAGAATATAGATGCCAATTTCAGCAATAACGATGTATCACTTCGGGGAGTGAAACTGAGTAAATGTATCGCTTCTCGTGAGATTCTCTGTTTACTGGACAGGGATACGGAGGCTAGCATTGAGCCTAGAAACACTGACAAGAACTGGAGGCAGGCATGTATCGCTTGTTTTTCAAGAGTGTCAGACATTGCCCTACGTGTACAAAGTTTATTAATGCTTTGATACATATCTTCAAGGGAATCACATTTGACAAGATACGCAGTTCTGCCGTTATTGATGTTTGTGATAACACAAGCCCAAACACAGCAAACCACTTCCATAGTTTGTGGAGAGTCTAAAATGTTGTCCAGACTGGGCCGTGTTCCGAGTCTTATATGAAGCATGTGTCCGAGATTGTTTGTAGGTATGCAAAGTAAAAATCTCCCATTGCTCTCAATTAAGTCTTTAAGGGCACTTTGTACTTGTCGCTTATTTTGTGGTGTTATCTTTCCAGCAAACAAATTTGCCTCAGGTATTATGAAATGAGGACAGAATTCGTTGTTAACCCAGGTAAGTAACAGTCTCAGACACTTCACAATACATTCTACCAGGTGGTCCTCCCGCCAGTATTCTGAGTCAGTCTCCTCCATGCAGTAAAACATTGCTGTTTTACAGTGATAACTAGAAATGCTTTTACCAACATGTGGATTGACGAGAGATTTCATTAGCATTTTTAGGACAACGTAACACTTTAGCTGTGTCATATTCATGCTGAACATCAAATTCCTTTCTGTGGATGAAAAAGAAATTCTCCACTCTAGATCTGGAGTTTGACTGAATTTGTACCCAACTTGAACAAGGAATATACCGTCCTCTGCCGCTTGTTTGAATAATTGTCGAGTCGGCCAGTTTCCAAGTCTGCGTCGATGTATCCATTGTGTGGCATACGGAGGCCACGTATTACAACGCAGAGCAAAAACATGGTCACTGTCTATGTTATACCGATCTCCAATTTTTGAATCAGCTGGTCCGTTTCTTATATTTCCTTCAGGCACCAGAAGTATGTGACCCTGTATCACCCTGTTATATCTATCGTATGCAGTGGTTTCATCTACCAGATGTTCTACCGGTAGTGGCATATCTAGCCGGAGCATCTGTAGGCGGCAGTAACCTGGTACCGTGTCCTCATGCAGCATCAGAAAGTTGGCACGGCCCTGTTGCCACTCCGACCAGTCCTGTATGACATTACAAACTTCAGTATAAAGTAAGCAGTCCAAGTCAGACTTCAAATCGGGCGTAAGTGCTCCCTCTGTCTGACTTCCAAAAATATAAATTGTTACTTTATTATCTGTCGTTCTTAAAACTCTATCATATACAGTGCTTAGTTTCTCTATCTGTAACAAACACTTTCGTCTGGTTTGAACAGTTTTCTCATTGAGGCCGACCTCATCCAATATACGGGACAGGTGCAGTGAGAGAGGAGGGTAATACATTGGCTGTTCATTCATACTCCTGTCTGAAAAAAAAATATATAAAAGGGTATGAAATATGCTATGAGCAAGTCTAACAATAATAATTATCATCATAGTTATACAATCTGTCAGAATTCGTCAGAATTCAAGGTGTAGATGTTCGATTTGAATTATATAAAACCAATACATTGTAATATTAATTATGTCGCCGACAATGTGGTACTTATGCAAACAATTGGTTTGGATCTAGATGGCGCCAAATAACTCGGCGTCTCATCAGAATCCAAACTGTTTGGTGCTACAATTAATGTTTAAATGAAAAAATACAAGAAAATTGAAAAAAGTTTTGGCGTGCGACAATGTTTGTCCCGAAAGAGTTAATAATGGTTTTATAACATTATGATATATTTCATAGTTTCTCTCGTTCAATACGTTGGACAGGTGCAGTGAGAGAGGAGGAACATACTATTGGAGTTTACCCATATAATAGTTTTGAGCGACCACCAGCATCAGGTATAAATAGAGGTATTTGTCATAATAACAGATGTCTCCCCCACTTACCCTCACATTCATATATACACACTACGACACATTGTCACAATAACACATTTCTGTACATGACAGACAAACAACTCTAACAAAACACTATGTAATGGAACATAACTCAAAAATGTTGCTACATGTACCATAGTAATGGACTTGATTTACTGATACTTCCCCTCATTATGCGCTTTCAACACTACATTTTTTTCAAGTAAAAAACAGGGAATAACTCGAAAAAATTGATACCAGGCAGAGTCATTGCCATTGCGTTTGACACTACCTTTCATGATGCTATTTCCATGTAATATGAAGTTTCAATCAAATGGCATGAGTCTGGACCAGAAAGTGAAAAATGTTCAAGGGGCAACAACTCCAATATTATTGAAGTTATGGAATGTGTGTATGACACTTCCTTCCATCATCCCATTTCCATAAATGAAGTTTCAATCTAATGGCATGAGCAATAATACAGTTATCGTCCGGACAAGTAAGTGTGAAACAAATGTAGATGGGACAACAACTTCGATATTATTGAAGCGTGGGTTATGGACCCTGTACATGACACTTCCACACATTATGCTCTTTCCATATACAGTAAAAACTCCGCTAATGCGACCACTTAATAAACAGCCACTGGCGCCGTTTAAAGCAGGTGGTTGCTTAATGCAGGACGAAAGTTATGCAGAAAGTTCCTATTGGAGCTTTCTGCATAACTTTCGTCCTGCATTAAGCTACCACCTGCCTCTGTCACCCAGAATTATGTCCCTTTTTGGTGGTCGCATTAGCGGGGTTTTACTGTATATATATATAAAGATTCAACCAACTGGCATCAGACATATAGTAGGTATCGTCAGGACAAAAATCTGTGACGGACAGAGGGACGGACGGACGGACAGACAGACAACTCTCACAAAAACAATATGTCTACCCATATACATATGGAGGTATTATTACTGACCTGTAATGCAGTTGGTAGCTGGTCAAGAGTAATGCTGAAAGTTCCCACAGGAGCTTTCTGCATTACGTTTTCCTTGTATTGAGCAAACACATTTCTTAAAAAGATTTTTAAAGTGACGTAAGACAGGTTCTACTTTTTTGTAATTGAGACATCATATCAAAATATTGACACTGTGTCTCATTAGGATACATGCCGTCTGACTCTCAGTCAAAATTTATAATTAATTGTGTGAAACGCAAGTAAGAGAAGAATGTATGTATATGTCTCTGGTACAAGTAAGTGATAGTCGTTTACAAACAATTTGAATCTTGATATGACGTCACACAACTTATTAGAATCCAAACTGATTATCATATTGATCTTGCTAGCAACAATTCTTTGCGACCAAATTTCCAGATGTCAAATGTTACACTTATTCCACTATCTGCGACTTGACCTATACCTGCAAATAGAGTGGATCCAGATAGGTTGCCGAGTAACTCGGCGTCTCATCAGGTTCCAAACTATTGGACACTCGGTCAATAGTTTTCCACAATCTTATTCTAAGCTTCAGTGATTCAAACTGCACCAGCTCTAATTTTAGCAGCCATTATTTCTTTCATAACGGTTTAAGGGTTATTGTCCAATATAAATTACCAAAAATACTAGATAACTTTTGAATCGATTCTGATAGAATGTAATTTGTTGTATTTCTATTTTATATTTATACATTTATATAATATAACCTGATCTTAAGTGGCCTTGTATCAGAAACAGAAATCCTAATAAGCGGATGAATGCTGAATACGGGCCGAAAATACTGAAGAAAGTTCCTATTGAAACTTACTGCAATACTTTTGACCTGCATTAAGTTAAAACATATATTACATACATATTATCAAACATCGTTTGATGGTCACTTCAGACAGGAATGTAACAAAACAGTTTGTTATATTTTATATAAGTTTTTTTATACTTGAATTACTTTGTCAGACCATTTTTCTGGATGTTCGGTTTTCCGCTATACTGTCCGTCTGTACATTAAACCCCCACCTACCCGACAATACACACTCCATGTCATATTATTTGACCATCACTATAATAACACTGGTCTTATTTGCCGATGTACTTAACTTGTGCGTTGCCTTGTTATATAAAACTCGCCTTATGTTAAGACAAATTACCCTTTCCATTATAGAAATACTTTTCGAGCCTTTTCAAACCAAGCAGACCCAGAGCTGACGGCTCCTATAGAATCTGTCTGATCACAGTCCGCTGCGTTTGCTAATGAAATCATAAAAAGGACTGACTGTACAGTCTCTTACCAAAGCACCTTGTGTATATGCTAATATAAAAAAAATCTGATAAATATTCCTGATGGCGCTTTTCGTCTGACTATTCATTAGGGTGTGGGTTAATAGAACGAAAGAGAACCACAGATAAACTGTAAATCTGCACAGACGAGTAAATCTGCATCGGTTTATAAGTTCTCTCGATAGTCCGTACTTCTTCCCGTTCGTTTGTCCGCTATTCCGTCCGTCTGTTCGACCATACACGTCACGTACCTTGTAAAGCGACGTCCTATCAGAATCCAAACTGTTTGACGTCATGATTAGAGTTTGGGAGACAAACTAATTAAAACCTGTTCTTTTTAAAACATGTTGTGCGTAAAATATTGTGTAAAAGTAACTTGCTCAGTAGGCTAAAGGTTATTAATAACTTACCCATATTACACTAGGGAATATTGCCTATATGGGACAAAATATAACCCAGCTCTGCCATAGACGAGGTAATAGAAATATCTGAATCAGCTCTTCCAAATCGAATACATCTCATATCATCTCTATACTGTTGACTATAAACCTTCAAAAAGAATACCCCCCTTCACGTAAAAATGCACTGGAAGAGTATACAAATTGGAAGTGAGAATTGTTCTTTTCAAATGTTTACCAAGTTTAAAAGAAATCACATATTCAAACCTGTTGCGTGTTTACCCTTTCAACATTCCAACCTTTAGCCTGCTCCATCATGACGTTTGCAAACAGTTTAGAACCAGATAAGGCGCCAATATGGTCAGTGTATCATCAGGGTCCAAATAGTTTGACATCCTTGTTGTATTTTGGTAGACAATCTGACTACAGGTTGATATTTGAAAGTGTAGTGGGTACAATGTCATACAAACATAATTCGTAGAGCAAGCTAAAGGTTAACAATAGACCTATATTACAATAGAGAACATTGTCTATACGTAGAACAAAATAAAACACAGCTCTCCCGGAGACGAACACTGGAAAAGTTCCAAATGAACACATGTATTATTATGTCCTCTATTGTATACTCTAGATTATTAACCATTTTCCTCATAGATATTCACTTAACAAACTTGGATATCATGCATATTAATTGTATAATAGTATACATGTATACAGACAGAATAATGTGAACATGGTAGACGTTAGATACAGATTTATACTATTCCATAAGCAGGCAGAACATGTAGTTAGGTACTGAATAAACGGCTCCTACATACATCCCTTTCAGCTAAAAGGTTAAAATATTTACCATGTGCTCCATGAATATTCATGTGAGAAATAATTACATTAGATACATGTTTAAAATGGAATATAAACACAGGTAATGTTGCAATGATATAATCTGTAGATCCAATCTGATCTATATTATTTCTTAAGCAAACAGAGCAGACCCTGATCAGACTGTTCCGGGAGGAGTCGTCTGATCTGGGTCTACGCTGTTGGTAAAGGCGTTAAAAGGCGAGTAAATGAATTAAAGGATTAACAATTCAGTTTCGTTTCCAAAAATAGGAATATTTGCCCTAGATATTAATGTTTCATTGTATTTTAGAACAGATCCCAGGCGGACAAATACATATACATTGTATCTTCAAGTTTAACACCTTGATACTCTATTGGTCCTCTCTATGTTACAACGACAAACAACAGACAACTGTTGTGCAAGCAGCGAGTAACATTTATTTAACTAAATACTTTATTTTGTATTGCAGAACAACTTGACGTAACTCCAACTGAGTCAGCAGTCTACTGTTGTTGATATATTTTTCCTCAACCCAACGGCCATTATGCACCATGAATGTAAATAAATATGAATTCTTTTTATTCCGTTATCTCACTGGGTCCCACATTTCAAATAAAATAAAAAGCGGTGATATGAAAGTATAATCCAATTTGTCTGCAGAATCAAAATGCTTTAATGATACCACTTCCGTTTTCAGCATCAGCAAAAAAACTGTCCATCATTTTGCAACGTCAAAATCACAGAATAAAGTGTGGGCGAATAAGACACGCCAATAAAAAGCTGCTGTGATTATCGAATCGTCAAGCCATTTATTCAATTTTAAAGAGTTTTTCGACAATATCTTTTCACGAAACATCCATTTTGTACCACGGTATTCACGTCCAGCTCTAAATTTAGAACCAACTAATATTTCGCCATACTCTCGTAACAAGATATCTTGTCTAAAAAGGATACAAACATTATAACTAGTCCGATTTGTTTCTTAAATTTGATGTAGATAGGAAAATAAACTAAATGATAAAGAAATAATTGTAAACTTTTCACGTTCGGATACCTCACTTGCAGTTTAAACCCTCTCCCTGTTGAATATTCATATAAGAAATAATGACATCATGAATGTTTATTAGGTGATTTTTTACAATGGCTTGTTTACGCAGGGTTGTTGGGTATTTGAAAATCTGTAAGTCTATTAAAACATAAGCAAAGAGGGAAGACCATGACCCGACGGCTCATACAAGCTTGCTTAATGCAGGAAAAAAGTAATGCAGAAAGCTCCTAGAGGAGCTTTCTGCATTACTTTTGTCCTACATTAAGCAACCAGCTGCTTATAAAGGCACCCACGTTTATTCATTAAGTTGTCGCATTAGAGTGGTTCTACTGTACTAAAACAGTATCATAACCGCGACACGTTCAGTTATAGAATGTAATACTTTTTTTAAATAATACACGCATCCTTATTTTGCTCTTTATTCTCTTTACGCCCGCCAAAAATTCAAATAAAATCTGAGGTGGAATTCGCGATAGAGGCAGTGAGCTGGTTTCCCGTCAGATTTCCCCATCCTTGAATGTTTTTCAGGGACAAAAATGTACAAAAGTACAGTAAAAGCCCAAATACATCGAAAATTAAGTAATGAAGAAGTTAAGCCTTTTTAGTCATGTGGCTGCTTAATGTACCGTCGCGCAGTATTAAGCTACCACCACAGTCTTAACCCTTTCTCTCATATTACATCTTGTCACGCTTTTACAAACAGAGTAGACCCAGATCAGATGGCTCCTACAGGAGCCGTCTGATCAGGGTCTGCTCTGTTTACTTGAGGAATTTGAAAAATATATTTCGTTTTTATAACCGAAAGTAAAGACGTACAATCCGAAAGTAGTGAATTTTGCCGACATGAACATCAAGCTTGTAGAGATTTTTTTTAGAAAATATTATTTGAGAAAATTGCGAATACAAGATATCCATTCATGCTATCGGACCGGCACAATGCCTTATAGGCCAGTTATATGGTGTTTCGACTTGAATTATAACGTTTTTCTATTTGGAATCTCAGAGTCAACCTGTGTCCTAGAGGGGTTGGTTGTCACTTTGGAGACTCGTTGTAAAAGCGTGTTAATATTCTGAGAAAAAAGATACCTTTTACTTATTATATAGAGCAGGGATGTTCGCGAAATAAAGTTGTTTTCATTTTCATTTATTTTTGTTGGGTCCGAAAACTATCTTTTGGTATGTTTTAGATACTATGACATGTGATTAAAAGTAATATATTTGTGGTGGAGTTGTTGTTGCTGTTGTTGAGACATAGCATGCGAAGGGCACCTGTGATTTTCAACATTAAACAGACTATAATTTTAACCTTTCATATCATAGATAGTCATGTAACAAAATACGACATGATTTTTATCATGGCATATGAAGGCAGAATTATTTTGGTAAACACAGTTCATAAAAACTGATATATATATATATATATATATATATATATATATATATATATAATCTCATAAGCAGACAGAGCAGACCCTGACCAAGTGGCTTCTACAGGCTTCTTTATCTACAAAAGGGTTTAAGTATTGTACAATGCACTTTTGGTTTTAAAAAATAGGAATACTTGTCCCGTAGATTAATGTTACACTTGGTGTTACAATAAACCCCAGGAAGGCAAAGTGCATATTGAATACATGGATAGTGTATTGTATATTGAACTTGTTTTACCTGTAATTATGAATTAATCAATCCGAACCTAACAGCAGTTATCTGTCGTGGACACATAGCGGCCATTTTGTATATATTGTTGTAAAACGTCCCTGTCTATATTTAGGACAGCTTTACACTCCGTCACTCGCATAATTTGTATTATTGCCGTGGTGGAAATTATGCCATCAGCTCAAATTGATACCTACTTAATATTTGGTACGTTGTTAGTTGATGCAGCATTTAGTGTGTACTTTTGTCGGACCAAGAACCAAGCTGTGCTCGAGATTTAAACATCTAATCTACGAAACTGCATGTACGAAATAACGATACCATGCATATTAATGAGCTAAAAGGAGTACTAGCATATCAAAACAAGCCATGACAGCCACAGCAGAATCTATACGATTTCATAAGAACAAAGTGGGGTCCTGATCAGATGACTCCTGTAGTCTACTGTCTATCTATCTACTCTGTTTGCAAAGGCATTAACTGTCTATAAGTGGAGTAAAGGGTTAAATCTTTAATCAATAGATTACGCAAAGAGTAGACTGGGGGTTCTTGTAGCAGCATTGTGGTCAGGGTATACTCTGTTTGCATATAAAATGATAATGTATATATCTTATATCTCTGTTTTACCAGGACTAAGATATTCATAGTCCACGAGCCATTTTAAATATTAGACTAGTTAATATTCATACATACATTATATATCCATGGTGAAAAACAACTTCTAAATGAGGAAAATGTATTTCATATCGTTATCTTATACATATAATTTATCACTTACTTTTACAATATAATAAATTAGCTGTGAAATGAAACTGTTACCAAATTTTGTCTTCAGAATTAAAGCTTTTTCTTTTAACTACAGTAAACCCCTTATAGACCGGACGCTAAAATAAGTAAAAATATCTGTCTTGGAGACAGGTGGTAGCTTAATGCAGTGTGCAAGTATACGATATGAAAATATAATCCAATTTTAATTATTTCACTTTCGTTTTTAACAACAGGAAAGAATTGCCTTCATATTACAAAATCTAGAATTAAATGTGGATGAATAAGACACATCATTACAAACCTGCGATGCGAATGATTTAATTATTACCTGTGATTAGTGTGTATTCAAGCCAATTATTCCACTTTAATACATTATTTGCGACAATATCTTTCATGCAACATCCATTGTGTACCTTTATATTCACTTCCGGGTTAAAATTAGAACCAGGAAATATTGTGTCATACTCTCGAAAAAAGATATCTTGTCTAAAAAGGCAAATACATTTTACAAAGGTCCAGTCTGTCCCTTGATGTTTAATCGTAACAAAACTATTGAATCATGGATTTATACGAAACGATCGATCTAAATTATTGTAAACTTTTTAAGTTCGGAAATTAAACAATCTACCACATGAATACGTCTTGTAACGAATTTTGCAAACAGAGTGGACCCAGATCAGACAACTCATGTAGTTGATGTCTGATCGAGGTCTGCTCAGATTGCTTAATGGAATGATATAAACATTTGAGACTATTTAGTTTCAGTCATGACTAAACATCCATGTGTTCATTTTCATTTCTGTAAATTCAATAAATATTATTTATGATGTAAAAGGTTAACCTGTTGCTTGAAAGAAACGCCCTTTCACGGCTTTGTTAACAGAGTAGACCCAAATCAGAATGATCCTGTATTACTGTTTTTATGGAGTAATGTAGATCGGTTCATTAACCCTTCGCTTGCTGAATTTTAAAATACATTTCTCTTTCTTTACCCATGCCCTGTTGTATAATTACATATATCTTCACTGTGTACAAGTATTTCGCTGTGAAATCACTGCTGTGGAGTGCACTGGTCGCACAATCAATTTGTAAATAGTGCAGACCCTGATGAGACAGCTCCTGCTCCTGCAGGAGCTGTCTCATCTGGGTCTTCACTATTTACAGGTAGGTATATTGACGTGAACAGCAAGCGAAGAGTTAATATCGATCATTGCCAAACGTTATGTGAGTATATGCAATTTACAAGGGCATCTCATTAATATTCATATATTCAATAGTCCTGGCACCAATAGGCCTATACATGGTCAAGTTGTACGATTGTTTCATTTGAAAAGAATACAGATATTATCAAAGGCCGATGAAAGATTCTAACCAACAGAATGAAAATTGTTCGTTTCAATTTATCATCAAGTTTAAATAAAATCACATTTTATATTTTTATTATACAATTTTGTTACGTGTTTCTAACCTTTAACCTGCCGCCGATGGATCCATGATTACCTTTGAAAACAGTTTGGATCTAAATTAGGCGTCAATTTAGTCGGCGTCTCATCCGGATCCAAACTGTATGATACTCTGGTTTTGGTGAACAAACTGAGTACTGGGTCCATGCTTATAAAACTTTTTAGTTGAGTCTGAGTTTGTTCTCAAGCTTTTGATTGGTCAGATTTGAGTTCTCAATCTTCTGATTGGTCAGAGTTGAGCCAAAGGCTCAAATCTGACCAATCAAAAACTTGAGAACGAACTTAGACTCAACTAAAAGTTTTATAAGCATGGACCCTGGTTGCGACCAACACTACTGGCCCATCGACTAAAGGCAGAAACTGTAAATTCACTTCTATATTATTTTTAAGCAAACAGGGTGAAGCCTGATCAGAGGGAATCTGCAGGAGCCGTCTGACCTGGGTCTTCTCTGCTGGCAATATTTAAAATAGTTCCTAGCCATGCAAAGGACATTCACATACACATGCTTAATACTTTTATCCTGTACTGTGCATACGATAAAGTTTTTTTTAGATATACCTGAAATTATAATTCAATCATTCCAAATTTAACAGCAGTCTACTGTTGTGGATATAATGTCAACAAAAACGGCCATTTTGTATCATTATACTCTTCCCAGACTTTATCGATGACCACGTGATATAATTACACCACCTGAATTATTTGCTAAAACTGATATGTTCCTAATATTTGATACAGCGTTTGTTAGTGCTGTTTGAAGCAGCATTCTATGAGTATTTTATGTCGGAACCTGTGTTCAGTGTAACAACTACTTAAACTTTTTACCGATAGATACGCGTATATCTACACCCACAGGGGGCCATTTCGTCGGTCTACATGGTCTAAAAAGTCAAACAAATTGATTGGGTCGATTAAGTGTAATATTATATACGTATATAATATAACACTAAATCGAACCAATAATTTTGTTTTACTTTTTAGACCATGTAGACCGTATATAATATAACACTAAATCGACCCAATCAATTTTTTTGACTTTTTAGACCATGTAGAACCACCAAATGGCCCCCTGTGTCTACACCGCTGCAAACATTGTAGACCGAGATCAGATATCTCTTGATACACAATGTTTCGTAATTTTTACCACGACCAAAACATTAAATTCCATGTACCATTGTAAAAACTAAGTTAGTTACTATTCATATATGCATTATATCTTATATGAATATTCATGGAGTAAAAGGTTCTAGTTGAATAAAGCTTCTATATAGGGAAAATGGCCAATGCCAAATACAGATGTTTTATATTCCGTTATCTCACTGGAACCCAAATGTATAATACAATAAATTAGCTGTGCAAAATAACCCGATTTTGTTTCCAGTATTATAATAGACTAGACCGAATTTCAAAAAATCTAAATGGTGAAGGCAAATTGGGGTAATGCTTGGTATCCTAGTGGTTTAACCTAATTGAAGGGTGCTGAATCCAAAACAAGTGGATACCAAGCTGGATTTTCACTTTTAAGGGCTCAATAATGGAAAACAAAATGGCCGCCATAATAATGTTTTTTCCACATTGTTATTCAACATTTTATCAAATATTACATCCAAGCTGGGTGTATATATATACTTGAATTAGTTTAGGAAGATACATTACAGGTAGCTTTAAAAGATGGCTAATTGAAGAGTGCAGAATCCAAAATTAGTGGATACCAAGCTGGATTTTGACTTTTAAGGGATCAAAAAGGGAAAACAAAATGGCCGCCATAATTTTGTGTTACATTGTTGTACAACATTTTATCAAATATTGCACCCAAGCTGAGTATATATACTTGAATCAGTTTAGAAAGATACAGTATAGTTATCTTGAAAAGATGGCAGCCATTTTAAATTCAAAATGGCCACTGTTTTGCATTGCTGTAGCAAAAAAGTCCACAAATTACTAACAATGATTCAAAAATACGTGTGAATTGCGTTAGATTGTTTGAATCATAAAATATATATTAGAAACACATTATGACATGTCACAAGATGTGACAAATACTTATTTGCAGTCTGTATAGTAACATATATTATTGTAAGCATGTTATAGATGATTTCTAGATAATACGTTCCCCATATTTTAAACAATGTCAAATTATCTCTATCATCTATGTTAATCAATGTTTCTGCACTGTAACAAACTGTCCATACATGTTCACGAGCCTGTGTACCTCAGTCCAACTTTTCTACACTTAGACCAGTGCATCCCTTGGCACAACCAGAGCTTATTATCTCTATGCAAGATTCCGGAATCGCTGGTAGTGTCATAAGAACTGGCTGCAAACGATCACCAGAAATCAGCAAACCAAAGTAATTAACTGGTGGTATTATCTGAGTACAATCACTAGCCTCTAGCTTGCATCCACACCATTGTCTGGTAGTGTGACCGTTTGATGTGGAGCCTGCTGGCATCAGTGGAGGGTGGCAATGACTCCTGGGCTACACATTTACTTAACAACTTGACATTGGCCGTATCACATTGATCGACGTCCATTACTCCATACAACCGGCATATGAATGCTTCAGCAGCTGACACAGTAGCCTGTGTAAGTTCTCATCCTGGGCCATGAAGCAACAGTGGCTGTTCTTGGTACACTTTCCACTACTCTTCTTATTGGGCGCGATCCTTTTGCACGCTTTTGTCTTGTTCCAGATTTTATAGAATATTGCTGGTAATGGTCAAAAACACTCCAATTCGCTCGTAGCTTGCACCCATGGTCATCACAGCGTTCACAAATGCATCTGCATAGTCACCGAGTGTGATGGCATCTTGTGGTTTCCCAATAGCCATAACCAAGGCGTATCCATCTATGACTATTGCCGATGTTCCATGCAGGGTCGCGCTAGGTGGAGTTAACAGATCCTTGGTCAGAATATCAGCTAAGAGTGATTTGCTAGCAGAGTGCATGTTGCCATCAGTAGATGCCAGCAACACACGCACAGGCAATAATTCATGCTGAAGAATCTGCTCCAGGTTTACAGGGCTATTGACTTTGTATCCTGTGATGATCCTTTGTAGGATCGTTCTATCTACTTTGATAACCTCCAGTGCTGATTTCTGGGTTGGTTATGGTCATCTTAGGTACAGAATAGAGAGAAGCAAAGGTTGGGGGCTTATTCTTGCCAATGGGCTCTTTTAGATGTGGTGCTGCTTGCCCTGCTTCATTGACAAACAAATGTGACTGCACAAACTTGTTGAGGATTTGTTGTCCTAGTTGTCTAGCATCAAGTAATGAATCCTGTATTTCTTTAGTTACTAGATCTTTGTTGAATATGTTCTGCAATGGCATAGCTTGTGCATTTGCTGCCTTAACGAATATATTCCCATCCCAAAATGCCTTTCCGATTTTGGCCTCATCTGTCTCATTTCGGTTCATTCTCCCTGTACATGATTCATTGTGTTTGTACATATCATTTTGTTCACAGGTGAACATTCTGCGAGTCTGGATATCTAACTGACTTCTTAGATTGTAAGACAATGTCCATCGACTAAGTGCAGATATTGTCTTTGTGATGCCTACGATACCATCACATGACTCACATGTGGTGTCTAACCATTCCTGGTTGTGGTCTGGGTCCACTTGATTAAATGGCTGGCTTGAATCCTTAAAAACAAAGATGCCTGTTTTGAACTCGGCCTCAACTTCTTCTGGCAGCATATGCATCTCTGACAGATACACAGAATCCTATCTCACATAATGATCGTAGCGGAAGAAGAACGACAGCATCATCCTAAACGCATCTACGTGTTGCTCCCAAATGCTGTCACGCTGGGCTCTGAATATGGAGCAGCAGGATGACATCCATCTGCATATATTGCAACCAAAATCTTGCCGTAGGGTTGTCCTCGCAAACCATAAGAAAGAACGAGCCCATTGCCTCATGGAATTTTTCGGATGCTAGGATACTAAGAACACCCTCGAAATCACTGGTTTCTTCTTGCAGACTAGCCTCCAGGGTGGGATCATGTTCTCCCAAGTAGTCAAGACACAGTGGGAGTAGCACTTGCCACAGAGCTTGAAATGTCAGCTTATGCATGCGAACAACTCTAGCATATTTATTCCCTGACACGATTTGGCCAGCTACATCCGACCCGAGTAAATCAGCTTCTGTCCATATCTCGACGAGTCAGCCATCTGCCATGTGCTGGCCAAGTACCTGCAAAAATTCATGCATGTGTGCAACCCACCTAATCGAGGAATGAGTATATCCCTGTACTGTGGTACAGATCACTTAAGCTCCTTTAGAATACACTGTCAGAACAAAATGTTTCTGTGTGAGTGTTTGTGTGATGTGGATCAGACTTTGTACTGCGGTGTCGAGGGTGTCAAGATCATGAGCTGGAGCTTGTATAATGGGAAGATATCACACAGACGATTATTGTGGATTCGAGTATGCATGTTGATGATTAAATGCTGTCCATGAGGCTTTCGGTGAACTTTCACCTCGCTTCAGGTGGAATGCCATGTCTTTAGCTTCAGCTCTTGAGGTTGCATCATCCTGCATATCAGCAAACCATTCCATCAGTACAGATAATTCAAATTGAGGATTATCTAGACCATGTATGTTCGCTGGATGAATTTCATTCATGACATCAGGGACAGTCAATGCATCCCTGCTTGTCAGCTCAATGCTGGTTAATACACTTTGTGGGGTGGTCCTCGTTGCCAGGCAGCAGGATTGCCTCATTGATATCAACATTGTCAGTTTAGAAATGAACGAAACGTCCCTCCACCAAGTTTGGTGGAATGACTGATCCCTGGTTATCCATTCTTTCTATTGTTTGTTCTGCCAATGCGGTATCAAGACGCAATGTATGCTTGTAACTAATAATGTGTCCGACATTGTGAAACATCACCACAAGTTGTTTAGATCGTGTGGCCTGGTGTAGACTGATCCCCAGTCCAATGTGATTTGGAGTCAAGGGATTACTTACACCATAAACCAAATATTGTGCAATACTGACTATCCTAGTGCGCCTAGAATAGTAATTTTAATAACAGACTAGAATTGCATGTACACATTTATAAATCTGGTTTAGTATTTGTATGCATAACTATAAGACTTGTTAAAATAATGAATACCTCTATGTCGCCATTGTGGCAGCCATATGAATGTTAATTGTGATTCATATCAAATCTGAAATATGCAACCCTACTATCACTCAACATACCCAAGGAAAATTGTTCTTTTTTGCAAGTGAACATAATATATGGCAATTTTGATTTTAAAATGGCTGTCATAGTGTTAAATTCTATTCAGTATGATAGTACATGTATACATTTCAGGCTCAAGTTCTCTGTAACTTGTTTCTGGAATAATTTAAATTTTAACACATCTTTAATTGACTTAAAAAGGTAATAACAAATATCGGTGGGGGAATGATATTTTGTTGTGGCCATTTTGTTTCCCCTTTTTGGCCCCTTAAAATTCAACACCCAGCTTAGTATCTACTTTATTTGTATTCAGCACCCTTCAATTAAGTTAAAACACTAGCAATCTTTTAGAGCTACCTGTAATGTATCTTCCTAAACTGATTCAAGTATATATACTCAGCTTGGGTGCAATATTTGATAAAATGTTGTACAACAATGTAACACAAAATTATGGCGGCCATTTTGTTTTCCCTTTTTGATCCCTTAAAAGTCAAAATCCAGCTTGGTATCCACTAATTTTGGATTCAGCACTCTTCAATTAGCCATCTTTTAAAGCTACCTGTAATGTATCTTCCTAAACTAATTCTAGTATATATATACACCCAGCTTGGATGTAATATTTGATAAAATGTTGAATAACAATGTGGAAAAAAACATTAATATGGCGGCCATTTTGTTTTCCATTTTGAGCCCTTAAAGTGAAAATCCAGCTTGGTATCCACTTGTTTTGGATTCAGCACCCTTCAATTAGATTAAAACACTAGGATACCAAGCATTACCCTAATTTGCCTTCACGACTTTTTAGGAGCACATTTCCCCAAATTCGGTCTAGTCTATAATATAAATAATAAAGGATTTCACTTTCGTTTTCGACAATAAGAAACACTTATCCATATGATCATGCCAATATTTCAAAGGTCAAATACTAATTTATTCCAGTCTCTCTGGATCCCAAATTTGAAATACAAATAATATGGTAACAAGTTGTGATATGAACATATAATCCATTTTGTCTTCAGTATTAAAATATTTTAATGTTTTCACTTTCGCTTTCAACAGCAGGAAATAATTGTCCCTCATTTTACAATATCAAAAATCAAAATCATAGAATCAAGTGTGGATGAATAAGACACATCGATACAGAGCTGCGATGCGAGTTGTTTAAATTATTACCTGTGGTTACGGGTTCTTTAGGCCGTTTATTCCTCTTTATAGAGTTTATTTTCGACAATATTTGTTCATGAATTATCCATTTTGTATCACCGTATTCACTTCCGGGTCTAAATTTAGAACCAACTAATATTTCGTCATATTCTCGTAACAAGATATCTTGTCTAAAAAAGATTCAAACATTATAACAGGTACACTTTGTTTTTAAACTTGACGTAGATCGGAACAATACTTTAAGTTTATAGGGACCAAGCCATTGTTAACTTGTCGTATGCGGATATTTAACTAGGAGCCGATATTAAATTTCCACCTAGTTTGAAACCATTTTTCTGTTGAGTATTAAACCTTTCCCTTATATTGACGGCTTTTGACGACTCTGTAGAAGTCACTTTGTGAAACCATTGTGATAAAAAGAGCATTTGCTCCTATAGGAACAAATGCTCTATTTATCACAATGGTCTCAAATTACAAAATTCTAAGATTTTTCTTTTCTCTAGTTAATGCTCCTTTTCGGTAGATTTATTCAAAGTGGTTGGATCTAAAAATAGCCTATGATGTAATGGGTTAAGAAATTGAGACATGATGAATATTTATTACCCGTTTTTATAAAGGCATATTCACGCAGGATTGTTTGGTATTTGAAGAAACTGTATCTATTAACTCTTTCGCTGCCAACATCACATTTGTAAATAACTATATGCAAACAATTTG
Source organism: Azorinus chamasolen (assembly GCA_963576725.1). Classification (NCBI taxonomy): domain Eukaryota; kingdom Metazoa; phylum Mollusca; class Bivalvia; order Cardiida; family Solecurtidae; genus Azorinus; species Azorinus chamasolen. The sequence goes on from OY755238.1 coordinate 1,997,406, forward strand.
GATCAAGATGAGACGCCGAGAAACTCGGAGTCTCATCAGGATCCAAAATGTTTGTTTCTGTGACTATGTTTTCTGAAACCAAAATGAAGAAAAGTAAAAAACGAAAATTGTAGCAGACGATAAATGTTGCAGACGACAAAATTTAGCAGCGAAAGGAGTAAAACGTTCATATGCAAACAATGCAGTTCATGATCAGACGGCTCCTACAATTCTGGTCTGGGTCTATTCCCTTTGCAAAGGCTTAAAAAGGGGTATATATATGACGAAAGGGTTGACATTTTACCTGATATCAATATTGATGTTGCAGGACAGGGTGATAAATTACATTCACGAAATACCTAAGCATATTCTAAAACAGTAGCATAACCGAGACGTTCAGTTATAGAATGTAATGCAATTTTAAATTAATACGCACGTCCTTATTTTGCTCTTTATTTTCATTACACCGGCCAGCAATTCAAAAACATCTGACGTGAAATTCGCAGTTGACTATAGAGGAATTGAGCTGGTCTCCCGTCAGATTCCTCAGCCCTTTTAGGGACAAAATGTCAAGTACAGTAAAACCTCGATACTTTGAAATTTAATTAATGAAGAATGGATGCCTTTTTAGGCAGGTGGCTGCTTAATGCATCTTGAAAATCATGCAGGCTTAAAAAGGGGGTACATGTATATATATGACGAAAGGGTTGACAGTTTACCTGATATCAATATTGATGTTGCAGGACTGGGTGATAAATTACATTCACGAAATACCTAAGCATATTTTCTTTACACCGGCCAATAATTCAAATAAAACTGACGTGAAAGTCACAATTGACTATAGAGGAAATGAGCTGGTTTGATGCATTTTTGGCTAGGAGGCTACTTAATGCATTTTGAAACTCCTGTACAAAGCTGCTTTAGTATTAAGCTATCACCTGTCTTAAAGATCAAATGGATCTTGTTTTAGTGTGCGAACTATCGGGGTTTACTATAGTTGCCACCAGTCTTAAAGACCGATAATGGTATTTGATTTAATGTGCACCTGTGACCTGTATTTAGGACCGATAACGATACAGTACTATCTACTTCACACATGTGCGTATTCTAAATGGCGATATCGATATACTTTCGTGTAAGACGGCAGACATCACTAAATGTGCATGCTGTCTTAACAGCTCATTGATGAGACTACTCTAAGTCGGACTAAATTTAGTATAAATTTATAACAGTAATAAACAGTTATCCATTACCGGTATGTCAATATTTGACAATGTCAGATAAAAGTTTTTTGTATTCGTTCTGGATCCAAAAGTTGATTTACAAATGGTATAAAAAGCTGTGATATGAAAATTAAACCCATTTTGTCTTTAGTATTTAAATAGTTTGATGATTTCACTTTCGTGTTCAACAATGGGAAATAAGTGTCCCTTATTATATGATGTCACACTCATAGAATCAAGTGTGGATGAATAAAGTCTGATAGTAGGAGATATATCGAAAGCAAAAGTAGCAATGCTAAAAGAGAAAAACGCAGACTCGGTTTTTCAAATGGTTACCTGTGTTATTCGTTCATAAGGCACCCCATGTTGTATGACCGTATTCACTTCCGGGTCTAAATATTGAATGCTCAACAGGGAAAGAGTTTAAACTAGATGGAAATGTTAATGTCGACTCCTGGTTAGATAATTACGTGAAATGTTTAGAATGATTTCGTTCCTATAAACTAATCATTTAGTTTTGTTCCGATCTACGCCAGATTTCAGAACCAACTAATATTCGTCATACTATCGTAATAAGCTATTGTTATCATGGCATATGAAGACCTTATTCACAGAAACTGATTTATATAATAGCATAGACAGACAGAGCAGAAAACACTATTCATAGAAACTGATGTATATAAAAGCATAGGCAGACAAATCAGATCCTGACCAAACGGCTCCTACAGGCGTCTTTATTTGCAAAAGGGTTAAGATATTGAACAATGCACATTCGGTTTTAAAACATAGGACTACTTGTACCACATATCAATGTTATACTAGATTTTACGATAAGCCCAAGGAACGCAAACTACATTTATGCTGCTATCTATACATATTGAATACCTGGATACTGTATTGAGTATTGAATATGTTTTACCTGTAATTATGATTTAATCAATCCAAACCTAACTGCAGTCATCAGTCGTGGACACACGGCGGCCATTATGTGTTATTCAGTGGGTAGTTTATGTCGTGCCAATACTAATCATTTAATCTGCGAAAATGCATGTATGAAATACCAGCACCGTGCATACTAATGAGCTGAAGTTGAATAATGGCGTATCATAACAAGCCTTGAAAGAAACTTTAGAATCTATATGATTTTACAAGGAAACAAAAGTAGACCCTGATCAGATAACTCCTGTAGTCTACTCTGTTTGTAAAGGCCTTTGACGGTTTATAAATGGAGTAAAGGGTTAACTCATTAATCCATAGATTCGCTTTTGCGCACAAAGTAGACTGAGATCTGATGGTTCTTGTAGCAGCCCGTTCGGTCGGGGTATCTTCTGTGTGAATATAAAGTGATAATATATAGATCATATTCCTCTTTTTTCAGTACAAAGAAATTCCTAGTCTGCGTACCATTGTAATAATTAAGCTAATTAATATTCATACATATATTATATCTAACATGAATATCCATGGTGTAAAGAAATTAAGTGGAACTCAGCTTCTAAATAAGGAAACTGTCCAATGACAACTACAATAGTATTCCACATTGTTACTACGTATCTTTTGCATTTAAAATATAATATATTAGCTGTGATATGAAAATGTAATCCTTTTTTGTCTTAAGTATTAAAGGACATGCAGTCTTTTTAATTACAGTATATTCACTCTTAACCGGACGTTAAATTTAGTATAGATATGTGTTTTGGAGGAAGATGATAGCTTAATGCAGGGTAAAAGTATATGGTATGAAAATATAATCCAATTTTGTCATCAACAGAATCTATTAAAATATATTTTAATGATTTCACTTTCGTCTTGAACAACAGGAAAGAACTGTCCCTCAAAATCTAGAATTAAATTTGAATGAATAAGACACATAATTACAAACCTGTGGTGTGAAGGTTATAATGATTACCTGTGATTATTTTGTATTCGTGCCATTTATTCCAATTTTATTTTCGACAATATCTGCTGATGCAACATCCATTTTATACCTACGTACGAGTACATGTATGCACTTCAGGCTTTAAATTTAGAACCAAGCAATTATGAGTCATACTCTCGAGATAAGATATCTTTATTAAAATGGCAAATATCGGAGCAAATCTTCTAATTGATAGGTGTATACATGTTGATAATGTATAAATCTGATTCCTCTTTTTTCAGTACAAAGAATTTCCTAGTCTGCGTACCATTGTAATAATTAAGCTAATTGATATTCATACATATATTATATCTAACATGAATATTTTTAAGATTTTAATGATTACCTGTGATTATTGTGTATTCGTGCCATTTATTCCAATTTTATTTTTGGCAATATCTGCTGATGCAACATCCATTTTATACCTACATACAAGTAAATGTATGCATTTCAGGCTTTAAATTTAGAACCAAGTCATTATGTGTCATACTCTCGAGATAAGATATCTTGTCTAAAAAGGCAAAGATCGGAGCAAATCTACTAAATGATAGGTGTATAAGAAACGATCAATCTAAATTGTTGTAAATATTCATGTTCGATAATCTAACTAGGAGTCGAAATCAAAAATTCAACCGAGTATTAAACCATTTACACCACAAATACGTTGTTTGCCTTGCGTCTTTGTGCTTGTGGTTTGTTCATGTTGTGGAACGTTTGTCCCTGTTTCTTGTGTGTCTTTTGGTGTTTTCTGTGTTCATTTCGTATGTGTGTGTGCGTGTGCGTTTGGGTGTGTGGTTGTGTGTGTGTGTGTGTCATGCTGTCTATCGGTGTTTTGGTGGTGGTTGCGTCTTGCATGTGGCTTTGCCTGCTTGACTTTACTACTTTTCCATTTATAAGCACAATAGTGTTGTTTGTGCAGTGTGGCGGCGGTGAAACGTCTCCCCGTACATCCAATCAATATTGTTTTCTTCCTCTTGCAGGAATTGCTCTACATTCAATGTGTTTCCTCATACCTTTACACCGTACTTTGCACTTCATGGTGGCTTCCGTACTCACCGACATATTGTGTGACTATTTTAATTTCCCTTTTAAGATTTGTGCTGTTTGCGTTTTCTCTAGTGCGACTTTACCTTATTTGTGTTTCTTCTTACTTTTTACCCATTCAATGTTTCACTATTCAATGTTTCATTCATATTCTTAGTCTTCTTTATTTTTGTCATAATCTCTGGTATGTTTTCTATTATTTTACACCACTTTTCGTTACATACGTATGTCGCTTTTTACAGAAGGGTGCTACAATTACTACACAAAATATGAATAGTCTCCCTAAACTCAAAATTAATAACTTAAACTTACACTCTGTGTCTTCCGTTCAGATTCCTCATAACCTGGCTAATTTCCAATCACTACAGCCGTCAGTTTGTATTAAACCTCTAAAATTGTCTTCTGCTTCATCTTTTCATGTTCCCTCTTCGGCTATTAGTAACATTTTTCATAATGGACCTAAAATCGTTTTGTCTCCTTTAAAGCAATCTATCATTCGTTATAGTAAAGTCCATCTAAATTCACATTATTTGAACAAAAGACATAGGGTGTATCCAATAATTACTAAGTGCAATAGTAAGAGGTGTATGTGTTGCAATTTCATTTCTACTAGATCAACAATTAAATCTCTTGTTAATGGTAGAGTGTTTAGTGTGAAGATTAATTCTGATTTAGACTGAAACTCATCTAATATTATATATGTTCTTACATGAAATGCGCCACGTTGTGGCATTCAATATGTAGGTCAGACAGGACGTTCTTTAAAAACTAGGTTTCGTGAACACAGTTACCATTGCCGGATCAAAAAAGTACACAATTTTCTTTACCAGCATTTTCGTCATACAGGACATTCTTTCAAATATGTTTCGGTTCAACCAGTAGAACAAATTTATTATGATTCTAAAACTACTGGTAGTTTAAAATCTAAAGCTCGTTTCATCACAGAGCTAGACTGGATAAAGAAATTACAAACACCTTTTCCTTTAGGCCTTAATGATAACATTTTCCAAAGCGGCAATATTTCTAAAGATCCAAGTATCGATATTTTCTCTATATTTTCTATTCGAAAACGTAAAAGTAGATCACATGGCAGACGTAGAAATGGTAATATTAAGCGTAAATTACGTCGTAATATGTCTATTCATGATTTACATACTATTCTAAAACAAACTGGTAAACATTCTATGTTATCTTGTTTATCGTCTTTACCCTTTTCCTGTCTTAAGTCAATAGACGAAGAGGCTGATAAAATCTATATGCGTACAGATCCGTTAATTAATACTGCCTCACTTATACAAAGTTACACACAGCATGTTCTTCGTCCACGTATTGATAAAGAATCTGAACATAAAAGACATTTTCTGAAACTTCAGTTCCTAAATAAAGGTATCGATTTTATTGATATTCAAAGTATATTTCGTGATAAGAATGTAATCGAGGCTATTCCCAAATATTTCATCAACTCTGAATCACCTATCATCTGTTATAAATATAATAAACCTATTAGAAATGTTATTTTGAACTACAATAAAATTGTCTCTGACTTAAATATTGATGTTAATACCCCTATTTCTTGAGATTGTAGCATTTCTAGCTTTTGCTATAAACCAGTTGGTCATGTCATTACTGGTAATTTTGATATCATTAAGGATAAACGTCTCAGGACCCTCCTAACTAAAGGACCTAAATATAGATTACCTTCCCTTATTGATTTTGACGCTTGTCGAACTCATATTGCGGAAGCTATTCAAGAATTCTGCATCAAATGGTGTCGACGAGAACATGCTGATGTTAATGCCCTTTCGGATTGGAAGAAATGTATTTTCGATATTATTGATACACGAATAACTTTTTACAAATCAAATAACCATCTTTTACCACCTCGACCTAGAGTTACATTTCGCTACTTGAAGAAAAACATTTCTAATTTTCATTCAGATTATGTTCTTGTTCCTGCTGACAAGGCATCAAACAATGTAATCATTATTTGAAGATTGTATTATGTTGATGTTTTAAAGAAGGAGCTAACTGATTCAAAAACTTATATAACCGTTCAAACACCTGAAAAAGATATAGTCTCGGAACATGTAAAAATGTGCAATGATTTTTTAAGTCTGGTCCTAACATAAAACAACATAAACTTTCTACTTTGTACTGGATTCCGAAACTACATAAAAACCCTTATAAGTCGCGTTTTATTGCCAACTCTAGCTGTTGTACCACTACTAAATTATCTATACTTTTGACGTCCCGTCTTACTACGATCAAAGAACATGTTAAACGCTACTGTGATAAAATATATGAAAATTCTGGTATTAATGTTTTTTGGTCCATAAAAAATTCAAATGATGTTTTAACAAAACTTGAAAATGAACAGTATAACATTTCTTTACTGAGCTCTTATGATTTCTCTACACTCTATACTACTCTACCTCACCATCTTATAAAGGATAAACTTATTAAATTAATAGAAAAAACCTTTGCCAGAGAAAACAAAATGTTCATTGCTTGTAATGTTCAACGTTCACTCTTTTCGAATTCAGAAGTTGAACATTACACAATGTGGACTTGCCTTGATGTTTGTAGATCTCTTACCTTTCTTTTAGATAATATATTTGTGCGTTATGGAGATACCATATATCGTCAAGTTGTTGGTATACCCATGGGTACAAATTGTGCCCCTCTTGTTGCAGATTTGTTTTTGTATTGCTACGAGAGGGATTTTATGCTTAGCTTAAAACCTGATACACAGACCGATATTGTGAATGCTTTTAATAAAACTTCAAGGTATTTAGACGATATTTTGAATTTAGATAATCCTTATTTTGATACTATGGTTTCTTCAATCTACCCAAAAGAACTGTCTTTAAACAAAGCTAATCAATCTGACATTAATGCTTCATTTTTAGATTTGAATCTTTCAATTACAAATGATAAAGTTTCGTCCAAAGTATACAATAAAAGAGAAGATTTTAATTTTAAAATTGTTAATTATCCTTTTCTAGATGGGGATGTGCCACGTTCTACATCTTATGGTGTTTATATTTCTCAACTTATTAGGTTTGCCCGAGCCTGTTCTTTGCTTGAAGATTTTAACAGACGTAATTTAGTTATAACTGATAAACTTCTTAAGCAAGGTTACAGATATCACAAACTTCGGAAAACCTTTTCTAAATTTTATTATCGAAATTTACCTCTCATTAGTAAATATAATTGCAATCTACGGACGTTACTGCGACAAGGCATTTCTCAACCAGAATTTTATGGGGATGTTATCTACAAACTTAGGAAAATTCGGGGTCATATCCATTTTCATGATTTGTTTATGAAACGCATTAAAAAATTTAAAAAGAAAGGTTATGATCCTATTATATTGCAACACACTGCATGTTTGGTTATCGATCCTTTTACAGTCGGTAGCTACGCTTCCCTCTTTGCTTGCGCGATGACAGGCCGAGGGTAGTACTCTATGATGGTATACTCTTAAACTTGGATACAGGAGGAGCTTACCAGACTCATGTATTATTTTTTCCCTGTCGTGCCCTTAACGGCTTACCTGCAGGTGCTCTGACTTCAGCAAAGCCATTGAGTACATATTTGACGGATTGTCACAGTTATTATGCTATGTTTTACATGTTGTCCTGTGTTCACCGTCGTCTATGTTGTGGGTAAGTCCAGCGGGGATACCTTTATTTACAATATTTGTAAAGCTAGGGTGACTTTGAGAGAAGTGTGAGGTTAGGACGTCCGTAAACCGGTTTAAACCCCCAGTGGTGTTTTTGCTGCTGACCGTGCCAAGGCGGTACTCTCTTTGTCACCCTTCCTTTTGTTTGCCTTGCGTCTTTGTGCTTGTGGTTTGTTCATGTTGTGGAACGTTTGTCCCTGTTTCTTGTGTGTCTTTTGGTGTTTTCTGTGTTCATTTCGTATGTGTGTGTGCGTGTGCGTTTGGGTGTGTGGTTGTGTGTGTGTGTGTGTGTCATGCTGTCTATCGGTGTTTTGGTGGTGGTTGCGTCTTGCATGTGGCTTTGCCTGCTTGACTTTACTACTTTTCCATTTAACGGTTTTGCAAACAGAGTAAACAGGTTAGACGGCTAAGATGGGAGATGTTTGATAGAGTCTGATCTGAGTGCTAATGGGATGATATAAACACGATTCTCCAGTTTCAGCACTGGCCAAGCACCCATGTGTTCTGAAATTATCATATATGGTGTTAAGGGTTAACCCTTTGCTGGAAAGAAACATCCATTCATGCTTTTGTTAACAGAGTACATGTAGACCAAAACCAGACCATTCCGAACTATATTTACTAATTGAATAATGTACATCCGACTGTACAATATCCACTCTTGCCAAACGTTATGTGAGTATATGCAATTTAAAAGGCTATCTAATTAAAACTCATATATTAATTATATCTGGCACGATTATTCCAGGTTAGTTCTTATTGGAAGAGTATACACCAATGACTATTCTTACCAACTGTTGTAGTCAAAAATGTACGTTTCAAGTTGTCGTAAAGTTTAAATAAACTCACATTAAATGTTTACGTTATTATTATTCAAAATTGTTATGTCTTTACCTTTTCAACATTCTAACATTTAGTCTCTAGCCGACAGATCCTCGATGACGTTTGCAATCATTTTAGATCTAGATAAGGCGTCAAGATAATCAGTGGCTCATCAAGATCCAAACAGTTTGGCCCCCTCGTGTCGTAAGTTGTAGATAGACTGATTACAGCTTGATGTTTGAAAGTGTAGTGGTACAAAGTCGTATAAGAATGTGTTGATCAGGCTAAAGGTTAACAATAGACATATATTACAATAGAGAACATTGTCTTAGGTGTCTCAAAATAAAACACAGCTCTCCCGGAAACAAACACTGGAAGAGTTCCAAATGAACGCATATCTTATTATGTCATTTACCACGTACTCCATGAATATTTGTGCGATAATGAATTACATTTATTAGGTACATGTTACAAATTGCATATTAACACAGATAATGTTTGCAATGATAGAAACATGCGAATCTTATCAATATTATTTCTAAAGCATACAGAGAAGACTCTGGTAAGACGGCTTCTCCTCTTATCTTGGTCTACGCTGCTTGCAAATTCTTTCCCAACAGATCAATGATTCATTTGATTCCAAAATAAATAAAGACATGCTACATGTATATATACATGTTTAATACTTCGATACTATATCTTGTATAGGAGAATTCGTTTCACTTGTAATTACGATTAAATCAATCCAAATGTAACACCAGTTTACCGTAGTGAATACATTTTCGTCAAACCACAGCGGTCATTTTGTTAACTCCCCAGTCTTTATGTCGGACAACTTAATATTCCGCCACCCAAATTGTTTGCTCAATCTGTTATTCACTGAATATTTGATACATTTTTACTAGCTCGAAAGTAGCATTCAATGGGTATTTTATGTCGGATTAAGCACCAAGCCGTGTTCAGCGTAACAACTATTTAAACAATTATTCGACACACCCGCTTATTTACACCGATTCCGAAACATCTTGTCCCACAGTTTTACCAGGACTAAATAGTTTAAGTCCATGCACACTTGTTAATAGTAAGTTAGTTAATACTCATAAATACATTATATATTACAAGCAGCCAAATACAGATTTATTTGCATGCCGCTATCTCACTTGACCCCAAATTTATAATACAAGACGGTAGCTGTGAACAAATAATCCAGTATTAAAATACATTTCAATGATTTCTCTTTCGTTTTCAACAAATAAGAAACAATAATTATCAATTCATGTCAACATTTTTACAACGTTAAATACAAATTGTTTCATTCTCACTAGATCTGAAATTTGAAATATGATGATAAGCTGTGCTATGAAAATATAATCCATTTTGTCTTCAGTATTAAAATATTTTATTGATTTTACTTTCGTTTTCAACAACAGGAAAGCATTGCCCCTCATTGTATAACGTCAAAATCATAATACTCAAATGTGGATGAATAAGACACGTCATTACATCCCTTCGATGTGTATTATTTTAATATTACTTACTATTATGGTTTCTTTAGACACTTCTCCACTTTAAAGACTTCATTTTCGACAATATCTTTTCATACACCATCCATTTTGTATCCCCGTATTCGCTTCCGGGTCTAAATTTAGAACCAAGTAAGATTGTGTCATACTCTCGAAACAAGATATCTTGTCTAAAAAGGATACAGACATTATATCAAATCCAATTTCTTCTTATGACGTTGGATAGGCGGATAGCAGACCTGCTAAATGATAAGTTTATTAGGAACGATCGAACGAAATTATTGTAAACTTGTCACGTTAAGATATCTAAATTTGGTCGAAATTAAAGACACCCCACAAAATATGAAACTCTTTACTGGGTAGAAACACATTTCTACTCCGTGTAAACAGAGTATATCCAGACCAGAGACCCCTGTTGGAGCCGTCTTATCTACATGTATACTTATGTAAGTATACCGATATTATTCTAAAGTTTCTTCCATGGTCAAAAAAACCTGTATTCATACACCATTATAAAAACTCAGCTAATTTTTTTTCACTATTTTTTTTCCAAATATTCACATTAATGTAAATGCTGACGAGTATCAAATACTTTTCATATTAATAAAACCTCATTTCTTCGACGCCGCTCTTTGTTTAGATCAAAAGTGATAAGTCACTATAACTTTCAGATTTTGATAATTTTCAAACGATGTAGATCAACACCGACCCCCAACTCCTCCAACCCAATTATACCTTATATCGTTTGCAATGTATCAAATATGATTTTCTTTTAGGCGGTTGAGAGTGAACTCAAACCCAAGCAAAAAGTTTGATAACCTCGGATCCTGGTCTTGGTTTACATCGTAGACGTCACACGTATGCAACAATGTTGTTCGTTTAATGTATCAAGGACTCGGTGTCAAGCAATTTGAAATCTGACTGCACACAGAATCATTGTCAAGACATCACGTCGGCACTTTCGCGACGTAATCACCAAGGACTCCTCACCTAATGGATATTCACACAAGACACTGTTATAATTATTAATTAAGTTCAAGCATTGACATAAAATATAAGAATTTTTATTATTGTGGAAACGATCAGAGAATTGGATACATATCAGACGGTTCCTGTAGCAGTCTTCTCATCAGGTCTGCTCTGTTTTCTTATACAGTTGTGTAGATCTGTGTATACAGAAACAATATCCGTGTTCACATACCTTAATTAAACAATGGGCTAATTAATTATCGTTTCATTATTTCTTACATGAATAATACATTGTTTTTAGGGAATAAATGTCGACAAAATCTGGATAGATACTGATGTACCTGTTTTATTAAATCAGTTTAACGCAATAACGTTTAAATATGAATTTTCTAAGTGGAATGGTCCATCACCTTTAACATATTACCTCATAGGTTATTTTAGACACTACCTCTTTAAATAAATCTACCGAAAAGGAGCATTAACTAGAAAGAATAAAACCTTCAGAATTTTATAGTTTGAAAACATTGTGATGAATAGAGCATTTGCTCCTATAGGACCAGCTTCTGGTCTAGATACAAGCTATTTGAAAAGGTTAAGCCAATTACGTGATTTACGTTTCAAGCGTCTAAGCGATCTGCTCTGTACCATTCTATCTGGAGTGGGGATAAAATCTGTCTTACAAATTAGTATCAATGCCGGTCCTATATAACAGGTGGCAACTTAATACAGAGTGAGAATCAGAAAGAACTTTCTGGCACCCTGCATGAAACAGCCACCTTCCCAAATGGATCTAAATTGGGTTTTTTTATTTTAACAAAAGCCCCGTTAAGTTTCAAAACCATACTTAATTTCGGTTTGTATACAATTCATAACCATGCACACCATGTAAGGATAACAACGAAAGACGTTCAGTCTTAACCATTCGCTTGCTATTCACGTTAATATACCTACCTGTAAATAGTGAAGACACAGATGAGACAGCTCCTGTAGGAGCTGTTTCATCAGGGTCTGCACTATTTACAAGTTGAGTGTGCAACCAGTGCACTCCACAGCAGTGATTGCACAGCGAAATACATGTACACAGTGAAGATATATGTAATTATACAACAGGGCATGTGTATAGAAGGAGAAATGTATTTAAAAATTCAGCAAGCGAAGGGTTAAAGAATGTTTCTTAACCACTATACAATGTATGGAGGGATGGGTGATACGCTTGTAGGAACTGTCTGATCAGGATCTGCTATGCTTACTCAGGGAGCACTATATATCTAATGCTACAGGTTCTGTCATGGCAAAATGGTATTCATTTTCCATTAACACACAGCTCAGAAATGCTGTCAATGTTTATAAGCGGCGACTCATTGATGAAACATAGCTATGCAGATCAAAAGTAATGACGACAGTTTCAGAGAAGGGTTATTTTGTATTACCCGCTCCATGCCTGGATCTGAGCAGGATCTCCTGTGTTTGCTTATGAGTAGAGATGGCAACGAATACCAAAATCACCATCCGAATATTCGAACCCAAACTATTCGGATATCCGAATATATTAGTTTGAGTTTTATGACACATGAACATTATGTACAATCAGACTCCGTCCACCCATAATTTCTAGAAGTCATTACAAGTCAGTGTGGCCTTAATTTGAGTGGCCTACAGACCTAGACAAGTGAGTTGCTTATCATGTAGAAACTGTGTTCCCTTCAAAATCCTGTCCTATAAGATCTATCATTTGAGAGTTGAGACATGTTATCAATGCAGAGAAGTTATGAGATAATATAGATCCGATTCTACATGGCAAAAACGTCATGTGTGCGAATGTCATAATAACAACTAATTTACATTCACCATGTTAATAATTCTAACAGGACTATCGATGTTGTAAAGGGCTAATTAACATCAATTGAAAGCAGTAAAACAAACAAATCTCATTGTTTGAAAGGATTTGTGGATAACTTGTTTCTTTTGTAATTCCGTATCCTCTTCAAGACCGATTTTCTGTCGATCACACAATTTTAATCACAGAAAATAATGGAATAAAAGTATAATTATGGATATTAACATTTTACGTGTTAGAGACATCCTCAACGAATTTGCAAACAGAGTAGATCCAGATCAGACGGATCCTGTAGGAGCAAGACGCAAATGATGTAAACGAGGTACACAACTCGACACGTCGCAAAGGATGTCGAATCTGTAGGATTTATCTCCCTTAGTTAACCCATGTCCTAACCACATGCAAATTATTCATAAATGTAGAGCGCTTTTGTACGCACATATCCTGTGTGAAAAGAGTGCTATATAAATGTGGTAAAATAGTAATAATTAAAGATAATTGATAGTGTTTGAGTTGTTCATTGACACTGACGACCTATCTAAATGATGATGATGGTGGTGATGACGATGATATTTACGCATTTAGTCCATGAATATTCACACCATGCAAAAACAATGACTTTAGGAATATTGTATTAACTGGTTTTAATAGTGGCTCGTGAACATATGACAGTTTGGCTTTGGCAGAATCTGAATGAACAGGTATGTATTGACAGCCACCTGATCTAGGTCTACTATGTTTGCAAAAACATTTTGTTAACTATTTTCCATCAGTTAGTGGTCCCTTAACCCTTTACTCCATACATACTCCTTTCTACATCTTTGTAAACAGAGTAGACGACATAAATTAGACTGCTCCTATACGAACTGACTGATCAGGGTCTGCTCTGTCTGCTTATGAATTATACTTTACATATTATTCTACAGTTTCTGCCATGACCAAACATGACTAAACATTCTTGTGTCCAAGAGCAATTTTAACAAATTAATCTATTAATTCGTGACGCCATTATTTCTTACATGAATATTCATAGAGGAAAGGGTCAAACATATTTTACGGTAGACAATTCAATCATTGTTGCCACGTAAAGCCGAACTCGTCCGCCTACCTCGTGAGCCATGCAGGGAAAACAGTCGCCCGTTCAAGTGATAGTCTCTACTCGCAACGCGTTTTAAAAATGCCTAAAATACATAAATCATTTGTTTATATGCTGGAAAGAAGTATATTACAGGACCTCGATCGAACAAGGATGGAGAAGACAAAACCTTCATGTTTTTGATGGGGAAGACACCGATTTTATTCGCTATGTATTAATATGTTTTAGGGTCGGGCTTTGGTTTCGAAAATTAATCAATACAGGTCGATAATGTTTTGTTGTACAGCAAAAAAATATCGACGGAAACAGTTTATTTTGTAACACACGGGCGTGTTTCAATATAACTTCAAATTGACAATCTTGATAAAAATAATTGAACATGACAATTGCGATGATGTTTTATGATGTTATTGAAACTATGCGTATATTGTATGGATGATCACTACCAGTAATGGCGTCTGTATTCAACCGGTTACTGCTAGTCAGTATGTTATTGCATCCACTAACACATATTCAGCAGTGCTGAGAAGCGGGAACATTATCACATCGAGTGTCTGATGAATACTCACGTAAGACCCTGTCTATTATAATTAATTAATTCAAATATCGTATTGAATACATATTATAACCAATAAAGAAGTTTCTTATCATGGCAATGATGGGTGAGTTAGACATGTAACATATTAGCCAAATGACAATATCATGATCAGACAGCACCTGCAGAAGTTGTCTGATTTGGGTCTATGCTGTTTACAAATGTTCCTGTTGGAGCTGCCTGATCAGGGTTTTCCATTATATTGATTAAGTGAACCCATACGGAAACAGTGTAGACTCATGGGTAAATAGTGTTAACAGCGTAGATCTCTATGGAAACAGTTTAGACTCATAGGTAAATAGTCTTAGCAGCGTAGATCTCTATGAAAACACTGTAGACTTATAGGTAGATAGTCTTAGCAACGTAGATCCCTATGGAAACAGTGTAGACTCATATGTAAATAGTGTTAGCAGCGTAGATCCCCATGGAAACAGTGTAGACTCATATGTAAATAGTGTTAGCAGCGTAGATCCCCATGGAAACAGTGTGGACTCATATGTAAATAGTGTTAGCAGCGTAGATCCCCATGGAAACAGTGTAGACTCATAGGTAAACAACGTAAACCGATAGGCAAACAACATAGATCCTGGAGGAGCGTTCTACTTTCAACCTGCATTAAGCTGCCACCTTTCTTCAAGACCGATATTTATACTAAATTGATAGTCCGGTTTTACTATATTTGTCTTCAAGTCTGCTATAACTATCACTTGTCTTCCTTTCTTCTTTGCAAACAAATCTAACCGTCATTTCATAACAGTTTAAGTTATTATTTGTAATTGAACCATTATTGTACGTTGTTATTTTGTTCACCGATAAGTTGATGCACTTCATCACTTGTTGATGCATATACAGTTAAATTTCGATAACTCGAACTTGAAGGGACCATACAATCTTTTCAAAATAACAGAAGTTCGAGTCATCCGATTTCTAATCTGACCAATTTCTCAATGCCATAGCTTAATACATAGCTTAATACAGGTCTAACGTAATGCTGAAAGCTCCTGTAGGAGCTTTCAGCATTACTTTAGACCTGTATTAAGCTGTGACATGTGTTTCCAGATATCTGTAGCGATACATTTTAGAGCAATTATGTATTGTTTTGGAAGGACTGAACTTTTTGTTCGAGTTATCCCGAAGTTCGAGTTATCCGAGCTCGAGATATCGAAGCTCAACTGTAATACAGGTGTCCTCCCAGTCGTTGTGGTGCTGCTTGGGAGGAAGGTTGTTTTGTATGCGGTGTTTCCTGCATGACTCATACATGTACTTTTGTTAACATTTGCAAAATATTTGCTCTACGTGCTTTCAGCTTGGGAAATTATAATCTGAAAAAGATTTTTGAGTCTAAGTCTGAAATTTAAATTCAAAATAAGGAATACGAGTGTTAGATAGATTAAGTCCTGATGGAACACCGATTTAGTTGTCCTACAATTTAGAATCCAAACTGTTTGCATATGTTACCACGGCTCTACGATTATTCGAATTAATCTGGTCACCAATGGTAACTAGTCTGCCAACGAGAAACACCGACGAGTTCTGATTGGTCTGTCAAAGACTCGAGTTACTTTCGACCACGATGTGACGTCATTTGTTGTTAGCGGATTAGTCTTCGGCACGAAAAATGCATTGAAACAGAATTTTGGATAACACATGTCATTTGGATCTAAACTGAATTGAAAACGCATTGAAACAGAATTTTTAATAACACATGTCTATTTGGACCCAATCTGAATTGAAAATACATTGAAACAGTATTTAGAATAACACATGTCCATTTGGATCCAAACTGTTTGCAAAGGTTATAACCCGTAAATATTTATTAACTGAAATTTTGTAAAGGCTTATGGCCATGTCAGATAATTTGAAATTATTATTTTATTAGCAAACTGAGCAGACCCTGATCTAGGTCTACTCTGTTTGCAAAAGCGTCAAAAAGCGTTTCTATCAGACAAAGGGTTTACAAAAATAATCAGAAAACAACAAATGATAGAATCTTCAAACAATACATGAAGATTTATTAGTATAATATCGAACTACAACTGTAGTCAGTCAGTTTTATCTTTATTAACATATATCATCACACAGTATCATCTAATAGGTATATAAAATGAACTACAGTTGAACTTCGATAACTCGAACTTGAAGGGACCATACATATTAGTTCGAGTTAAAAGAAGTTCGAGTCATCCAATTTCTAATCTGAACAATTTCTCAATGCCACAGCTTAATACAGGTCTAAAGTAATGCTGAAAGCTCCTCTAGGAGTTTTCAGCATTACTTTAGACATGTATTTAGCTGTGACATGTTTTACAGATATTTGTAGCGATATGTTTTAGAGCAATTAAGTATTGTAAGTTTTGGAAATTCTGAACTTTTTTCTTCGAGTTATCCCGAAGTTCGAGTTATCCGAGTTCGAGATATCGAAGTTCAACTGTATATATTATGACTGAGAATAATTTAAGTTAAACATGCCCTTTTATTCAACATCTGGATATAATCAAAGTTATTTGACTTTCAGCCCAAGTTCTATTACCAACAAAGTAACTCCATATCATGTAGGCAGCGTCTGATCAGGGTCTGCTGTGTTTGGTTATGAAACAGGTCAAGCTTATAGTGAACAGTAAGGGATGTTTTAATCCTTACAACGCTAACTTTTCAAATGGACTGTTCCAAAATCTAAACAGGCTAAACTTATTTTCTCAAGAAAAGTGTAACATGGCAGACAGTACAGACCCTGACGAGAGGGTCTGGGTCTACACTGTTTGTAAAGGACATTAGTGACACGTGTCCCACACTGTAAGGTTTAAAGTCAAATTAGATATGTTAAAAACAGTTTTCAACTTGTATTTGTCACTTCTCAGCATCTATAATGTTTTACTCGTTATGATTGCAAAACTGTTTAGATTCTGATTAGACTTGTGCACTGTTCGAAACAGGATATCATGTTCCATGGAGTGTGCAAACAGTGTAGAATCTGATCAGACACCAAGAGGTTTTGCAAACAGTGTATAATGTTATCAGACACCACAAAGTATTGCTGATCACTATGCATTGTTCTAAACAGTCTAGAATCTGATCAAACACCACGATGTTTTTGCAAACAGTCTAGAATCTGATCAGACACCACTAAATTTGCAAACAGTTAAGAATCTTATCAGACACCAGGAAGTTATGCAAACCGTCAAGAATCTGATCAGACACTAAGAAGATTTGCCAGCTGTCTAGAATCTGATCAGTCTGTACCAGCCACCGTATATATGCAAACAGTCCAAAAGAAAAACGGGAAAAACACGCTCACTAAAATGAAAGGATCTGAATGGTATATCATAAAAACACATGTACATTTAAACGTGCCTAAACCGAAATTACAGTATTTAAAGACAAAATTAGATACTTATAGACTCCTAGAGGAACTTTCAGCATCACTTTCATTTTGAATAAATCTGCCACCTGTCTCCAGGATTGATATTTATACTAATGTTAACGTCCGGTTTAGAGAGGTTTTACTGTAATCATTTTGTATGTCTATCAGTATTAACCTTAATGTGTATGTAGCAAAAACCAATACACCTTTGTATCAATATCAAATGTATACGTGTATCAATATCACTATGTATGTGCATCAATGGACAATATACACGTGTTACATTGACTACTATATATGTGTATTAATATCACTGTTTATGTACATCAATGGCAACTATACATGTGTAGCTTTAACTACTACATATATGTATCAACATCAATATATATCTACATCAACGGCCTATTTACACGTGTAGTATTAATAGTAGTAGATGTGTATCAATATTCAATGTGCACTATTTTTTTCTATACTGTTTTTCTCCCAGAAGATAATATTGTCAATTGTATGGAATGTACAAATGCTAATTGATACCACTTTGTACACACTGTTATCATATATTTGAATGTAAGTAAGATGTGTAATGGGATGGCCCCGCCACCTATCCACACACATGGTGAGGAGAATAAAAGCATTTGTAACAAGATGCGTTTGTGAAACACTACACTATGCTCCACAGTATATATACACAGTGCGAATGCAAATATTGACCTATGCATTTGTCCTTTGACTTTGAAGGATGACCTTGACATTGACATGGCAACGAACAAAATGTGAGGCTTCATGAGATACACATGCATGCCAAATATCAAGTCTCTATCTCTATTGCTTCGAAAGTAAGTGATTTGACATTTATATCTGGCATTTGACCTTGAAGGATGACCTTGACGATAAGATGTCACGCCTGAAAATGTGCAGCTTTATGAGATACATATGCATGCCACATGTCAAGTCTCTATCTGTACTGGCTAAAAAGTTATGACCAATGTTAAAGTTGGTGACAAACAAACGTACAACCCCCCCCCCCCCCAAAAAAAAAAACCCAACAAACAAACAGACGAACAGACTGGGTAAAAACAATACGCCCCCAGATCTGATCTGGGGGCATAAAAGGTGTATCACAAATATATAGAAGCATTCTCCCTAATACCAGCTGCCACTGTAAAAAACGCCTCCTTGCTGTTTGCGCGCGTGTGTGTATGAGGGGGTTAACGGTGACTAAAGCAACTGGAACTCTATACAATATATTTCATAATACAGATGGTACGGATCTTAATGCAGAATGAAAATGCAGGAAGCTTCCCTGTGAGCTTTCTACAAAGCTTTCAGTCTGCATTAAAGAACTACCTGTGTACAAAATGCAATCTCCTATTAAAACATGTCCTCCGGGGGCGTTATTAGAAATAATACGTTATGTCCAAAGTCGACAGGGATGACCTAAATATATATCAAGTATACCTGGAATCTTCTAATCTTAATCTGGAACGGAAATTCTCAAACTAACAGCTTAAGTGTTTGATGTATCAGACAATGTCCCTCCTATTGAGGCTATTTGTTAGTGATAACAATGACAGACACGTCATAATGGACTAGAGGACTTAATAACTTGTAATAATGTATAATATTATATACTTTACTTTATAATATAACTCGTGGCTTCACGTAACACTATAATTTATTTTTTGATAATCACGGGCATATATTCACTAGTGAATAACATTCGAACGACCGAACTTTATTCATACGCGCTGTCAAAACAAACAAACTGACGGACGGTGACCTACCTTGACGGTCAACGATTGAGTCACGATGGATGGCAAAGAACTGTTGGCACTTTAATATTATATACTTTACTATAAAAACTTGATTGTAAATATGCTGTCATTATGGAAAGTATTCAACCCTTTCCTGCATGTAAACGCGTTTTCGAGTATGTGAAAACAAAACAGACCCAGATCAGACGGCTTTTAGAGGTGCCGTCTGATCAAGATCCGGTCTGTTTGCTGATGGAATTTGATAGATCTGTTTCTTTAGTTTCTATAATGGCTACAGTGTTTCACCTTCTATCTTTCATTATAACTTTTTTGTCTATGAATAGTCTGTAGGTAGGACATACAACAGGGAAAGTGTTAAGTGACAATGATGAAGCAGCTCATTAGGAGCAGTTTGTTCTTGGTCTTTACTTTTATCTTATATATGTCAGGCTAAATAATTACGGTAATTAAGATACAGAGTGCATGCAGAACAATAACTTTGTGTTTCATCATCTTTTCACAGATTGTCGGTATAATTTACTGACATCCAACACTTTCCTGTATGTAATCGTATTTTGGAGCATTTGAAATAAAGCAGACCCAGATCAAACGGCTCTTGGAGTAGCCGTCTGATCAGGATCCGGTCTGTTTGCTAATTGAATTTTATATATCTGTTTCTTTAGTTTCTATAATGGCTAAAGTGTTCCATCTTCCATATGTTTTTATAACTATTTGTCCCATGTTTATTCAGTAGGTATTGAAATGTGAAATGAACATAAAACAGGGAAGTGTTAACACTTTATCTGACAGAAATCTTTGCACAGAAGCCCTATATCAGATACATAAAGCTCCTACATGTATATAGTTTTTCAACAGAAGTATTGCGTCAAATACGCGCCATGTGTTGTTTATGCAGCATGTATATTCAAAGTTGAACATTTTGTTTTTGTGGCGATTTGATTTCCAAGCGGGAAAAGCTTAGTTCATGACAAAATACGGAAACTCTGAGTCTCTTTAGCCTTTACTGTACGACTATTCGTGTAGAAACATTTACATCATAGATATTCATTAGATTAAATTTTATAGTGACATATGAACACAGAACTTGTCAGGAAATGTAAATTCAGATGTATATTATTTCATAGGTAAACAGATCAGACCTCGATTAGTTTCTACTGGAGCAATCTGATATGTTTGCAAGGGCGTTAACATGTATCTATATTAGGTTAAGGATTTGATGATTAGGAAAAACTTACAAAGAATAACCTGGGGAAAGCCTACAGGAGGCGTCTGATCTGGGTCTACTCTGTTTGCAAAGGTGTTAAAAAGATCCGCAGCTATGGAGTGAAGGGCGTGTAAGCCAACGCCTCACCATAATAAAGATAGCTTGACACTCTGACTTGATAGTGGACGAAAAATTGGGAATGGAAGCAGACGACAGTTTTATCAGACAATAATGACATAGCGTGCAAAGTAACCCATCTCCCGCTTATCCTGGTATCCAGTCAGTAAATCAAGCCTATATCCCATAAACAAACAATCTGTTGTGTTTGCTTATGAAACAATCTAATTTTACTTCTAGGTACCATAATGAAAATTAATCTTATTAATTTCATAATCTCTAACATAAATATTAATAAGGTAAAGGGTCTGTAACGTATTTACCTGTTTGTTCTGTGAAGATTTATGATATGTTGAACAGACATATTACGGACGTCGTTTCAAAACCTTTTAATCTCAGGACCAGGTTTCGAGGCTATAAAACCTCTTGCTCGAGTCTGCGATCATTCTAAATCATCCGAATGGTGGGATTTTGAGGATACTGGAGAACAAGAGGGCCAGAATGGCCCTGACATCGCTCACCAGACAATCAGAGGAGAAGATTTTCAAAGTTTTCACCATTACATTTCTATAGAAAACTAGCCGGCCCTGAGGTGTGCCAATTTTGACCCCAAGGGCATAATTTATACAGCTTTTGTAGAGGACCTCAAGTGAATAGAAATTAAAGAAAAATGTAAATGTAAACATATCATAACAATGTAAATCTAAAGAAGGTCATATAAAAAAGTATGTATAGCATCTCCCTGGGCAAAATGGTTGAATTTCAGAAAGAATAAATTAATCTATACTTATGTTCGAAATTTCAGATATTTTCATTATACCTTCTACATGAGATCATATTATTATTCATATCTTAACTTATTTTTAACCCTTCCCCTGTTCGATGTTTATTCAAAATTTCAATATCTACTGAATATTCATGGACAAAATAGTTATAATGAAAAATAGAAAGTGTAGCCATTTTAGAAAGTAATGAAAAACATCTTTCAAATTCCATTAACAAAAAGGGTAGGCCCTAATCAGACAGCTGCTAAAGGAGCCGCCTGATCTGGGTCTGCTCTGCTTGCAAATGCATGAAAAGGCATTTATATGAGGGAAAGGGTTAAGTAAACATATTATAAGTACATTGTATATTGTACACAAAATGGAAATAATTTAATGCAATTTGCACTATATAATATCATAAGTAAACAGAGCAGACTGATCATATGGCTACTAAATGAGCCATCTAATCTGGGTCTACTCTGTTTGCAATGGTGTAGAAATGCATAATTATGGAGTAAAGGGTTAATTGTCTGTGCAATAGGCCAGATCTAAAAATATCAGTTGTCTACCCAGAAGGGAGGCAATCCAGTTGTTATCAAAAGTGCAAGGAGACCTAGCACAGTTTGGATTCTGATCTGATGCATATGTAACTTCAAGTTACATATGTGTCAGATCAGAATCCAATATTGTACTTCATAATTGTTTTGTACAAGAGAGTAAATTGTAAGGTTGACATGTATTACAAGAGGGCCAGAATGGCCCTGAAGCGCTCACCAGACAATCAGAGGAGAAGATTTTCAAAGTTTTCACTATATGTTTCTATAGAAAACTAGCCGGCCCTGGGGCAGGCCAATTTTGACCCCAGGGCCATAATTTATATAACTTTTGTAGAGGATTTGAACATGATGCTATGAGCCAAATATTAAAGTTGAGAACCTTTCAGTTTCAGAGGAGAAGATTTTCAAAGTTTTCTCTATATGTTTATGCTGAAAACTACCCACCCCTGGGGCGGGGTCAATTTTGACATAATTCATATAACTTTTGTAGAGGACCTATACATGATGCTATGTGCCAAATATTAAAGCTGAGAACTTTCCAGATTCAGAGAAGAAGATTTTCAAAGTTTTCACTATTTGTTTCCATTGAAAACTGCCCACCCCTGGGACGGGGACAATTTTGACCCTAGGGCAATAATTCATATAACTTTTGTAGAGGACCTGAACATGATGCTCTGTGCCAAATATGAAAGCTGAGCGCCTTCCAGATTCAGAGGAGAAGATTTTCAAAGATTTCACTATTTGTTTCTATTGAAAACTGCCCATCCCTGGGGCGGGGCCAATTTTGACCCCAGGGGCATAATTTATATAACTTTTGTAGAGGACCTGAACATGATGCTATGTGCCAAATATGAAAGCTGAGAAACTTCTGATTTCAAAGGAGAAGATTTTCAAAGGTTTACTATATGTTTCTATTGAAAACTTCCCACCCCTTGGGCGGCCCCAATTTTGACCCCAGGTGCATAATTTATATAACTTTTGTAGAGGACCTGAACATGATGATCTGTGCCAAATATGAAAGTTAAGCGCCTTCCAATTTCAGAGGAGAAGATTTTCAAAGATTTCATTATTTGTTTCCATTGAAAACTGCCCACCCCTGGGGCGGGGCTAATTTTAACCCCATGGTCATAATTTATATAACCTTTGTAGAGGACCTGAACATGATGCTATGTGCCAAATATGAAAGCTGAGAACCTTCTAGTTTCAGAGGAGAAGATTTTCAAAGTTTTCACTATATATTTCTATTGGAAACTGCCCACCCCTGGGGCGGGGCCAATTTTGACCCCAGGGTCATAATTTATATAACTTTTGTAGAGGACCTGAACATGATGCTATGTGCCAAATATGAAAGCTAATAACCTTCTGGTTTCAGAGGAGAAGATTTTCAAAGTTTTACTATATGTTTCTATTGAAAACTTCCCATCCCTGGGGCGGGGCCAATTTTGACCCCAGGGGCATAATTTATATAACTTTTGTAGAGGACCTATAGGTGATGCTATGTACCAAAGATGAAAGCTG
The DNA here is from genome assembly GCA_963576725.1 of Azorinus chamasolen. NCBI lineage: Eukaryota > Metazoa > Mollusca > Bivalvia > Cardiida > Solecurtidae > Azorinus > Azorinus chamasolen. Next base: position 2,021,393 of record OY755238.1, read on the forward strand.
AGAACCCTGTAGATTCAGAGGAGAAGATTTTTAAAGGTTCAAATTGTTGACGCCCGACGACGCACGACGCACGCCGACGGACGACGGACATCTGGCGATCACAAAAGCTCACCTTGAGCACTTTGTGCTCTGGTGAGCTAATAAAAACTCAGAATCAGAAATGTTACAACCTCTGACTCATGATAAATATAGTACATTATGTACAGTATTATATTGGCCAATATAACTACAATGACTTCTCTCAATGTATGTACAGTAAAACCCCTTTAAACCTGAATTCTAGAAGAAAAGAATTTAGACACTTTTAAGCAGGTGGCTGCTTCATACAGGTGAAAGTCATGCAGAAAGCTCCTAGAGAAGCTTTCTGCATGACTTTCACCCTGCATGAAGCTGCCACCTGTCTCCAAGACCGATATTTATACCAAATTTAACGTCCGGTTAAGAGGGGTTTTACTGTATACACACACAGAAATCAACGCTTCTACTCAAATTTTGGCCATATTTCGACCTTTTCTGACTGACTGATAACGTAAGTGATTCAAGTGCCAGTTGGCGGCGTTATTCCGCGGTCTAATTTCCAGCGACGTTCTGTAACAGCGCATGGCATCCTCCAGTTTCTCCTCCTGTTCCATGCACTGTCCTAGTAAGTTCCATCCTGTCTCCAGGTGCCCGTAACATTTGTCTTCAAACAGACAGTCTCCTAGGCGTTGTAATGCCTCCTTCTGCACGATACGTTTCCCTAACTCGCCGTAGGTTATGTACTGGAGATAGTACAGAAAAGGGAGACAATCCACAGCAGCAAGGACCATCCATTCATCTTTCTTAGGATCCCTGTGCAACATATCATCACCAACAGACCTACAGAACTCATGTCTCAGTGCAGGCGGTGCACAATATCGCTCATGTGGAGAAAAACGGACACAACAAGCAAACAGTGCGGCTCGCGCATCTTCGTCTTCAACTGTGCTGAACTGTAAGGCAAAGTCCTTAGGGGAGTCTTTAACTTGGTCATGGCAGCTGCAGAGAGTCATTATAATGTTTCTATGATAGCGATCTGCAACCTCTGTCAGTATTGATTCAGTTTTATGTAGGTCTCCATTGCAGTAGAATATAGATGCCAGTTTCAGCAATAACGATGTATCACTTCGGGGAGTGAAACTGAGTAAATGTATTGCTTCTCGTGAGATTCTCTGTTTACTGGACAGGGATACGGAGGCTAGAATTGAGCCTAGAAACACTGACAAGAACTGGAGGCAGTCATGTATCGCTTGTTTTTCAAGAGGGTCAGACATTGCCCTACGTATACAAAGTTTATTAATGCTTTGATAAACATGTTGCATATACATATTTTCAAGGGAAGCACATTTGACAAGATACTCAGTTCTTGTGTAATTGATGTATGAGATAGCAGGAAGCAAAACATCGCAAACCACTCCCATAGTTTGTGGAGAGTCTAAACTCTTGTCCTGATTGGGCCGAGCTCCGAGTCTTATATGAAGCATGTGTCCGAGATTGTCTGTAGGTATGCTAAGTAAAAATCGCCCATTGCTGTCAATTAAGTCTTTAAGGACACTTTGTACTTGTCGCTTGTTTTGTGGTGTTATCTTTCCAGCAAACAGATTTGACTCAGGTATTATGAAATGAGGACAGAATTCGTTGTTAACCCAGGTAAATAACAGTCTCAGACACTTCACAATGCATTCAACCAGGTTGTCCTCTCGCCAGTATTCCGATTCGGTGTCCTCCATGCAGTAAAACATTGCTGTTTTACAGTGATAACTAGAAATGCTATCACCAACATGTGGATTGACGAGAGATTTCATTAGTATTTTCAGGACAACGTAACACTTTAGCTGTGTCATATTCATGCTGAACATCAAATTCCTTTCTGTGGTTGAAAAAGAAATTCTCCACTCTAGATTTGGAGTTTGACTGAATTTGTACCCAACTTGAACAAGGAATATGCCGTCTTCTGCCGCTTGTTTGGATAATTGTCGAGTCGGCCAGTTTCCAAGTCTGCGTCGATGTATCCATTGTGCGGCATACGGAGGCCACGTACTACAATGCAGAGCAAAAACATGGTCAGCGTCTATGTGATACGGATCGCCAATTAATGAATTGGCTGGTCCGTTTCTTATTCTTCCTTCAAACATCGGAAGTATGTGACCCTGTATCACCCTGTTATATCTATCGTATGCACAGCTTTCATTTCTCATATGTTCTACCGGTAGTGGCATATCTGGCCGGAGCATCTGTAGGCGGCAGTAACCTGGTGCCGTGTCCTCATGCAGCATCAAAAGGTTGATACGACCCTGTTGCCACTCCGACCAGTCCTGTATGACATTAAAACTTTCAGTACAAAGTAAGCAGTCAAAGTCAGACTTCAAATCGGGCGTAACTGCTCCCTCTGACTGACTTCCAAAATGATAAACTGTTAGTTTAATATCTTTCGTTTTTAAAACACTAAGATATACAGTGCGTAGTTTCTCTATCTGTAGCAAACTCTTTCGTCTGGTTTGAACAGTTTTCTCATTGAGGCCGACCTCATCTAATATACGGGACAGGTGCAGTGAGAGAGCAGGGTAATACATTGGCCGTTCATCCATACTCCTGTCTGAAAATATATATATAAGGGTATGAAATATGCTATGAGCAAGTCTGACAATAATAAGTATCATCATACCAAACGATCTGTCAGAATTCGGTAGAATTTAAGGTGTATATGTTCGATTTGAATGATATAAAACCCAATAAATTGTAATATTAATAATTTCGCCGACAATGTGGTACTTATGCAAACAATTGGTTTGGATCTAGATGACGCCAAAAAACTCGGCGCCTCATCAGAATCCAAACTGTTTGGTGCTACAATTGATTTTTAAATGAAAAAATACAAGAAAATTGAAAAAAAGTTTTGGTGTCAAAATACTTTAATGATACCACTTCCGTTTTCAGCAACAGTAAAAAACTGTCCATCATTTTGCAACGTCAAAATCACAGAATAAAGTGTGGGCGAATAAGACACGCCAATAAAAAGCTGCTGTGATTATCGATTCGTCAAGCCATTTATTCAACTTTAAAGATTTTTTCGGCAATATCTTTTCATGAAACATTCATTTTGTACCACCGTATTCACTTCCAGCTCTAAATTTAGAACCAACCAATATTTCGCCATACTCTCGTAACAAGATATCTTGTCTAAAAAGGATAGAAACATTATAATAGATTTGTTTCTTAAATTTGATGTACTTTAATGTCGATAGGAAAATAAACTAAATAATAAAGAAATAATTGTAAACTTTTCACGTTCGGATATCTAACTTGCACTTGAAACCCTCTCCCTGTTGAATATTCATATAAGAAATAATGACATCATGAATATGTATTAGGTGATTTTATACAATGGCATATTTACGCAGGGTTGTTGGGTATTTGAAACACTGTAAGTCTATTAAAACATATGCAAACAGAGAAGACCATGATGCGACGGCTCATACAAGTGTGATCCGGGTCTTTTCCCTTTGCAAAGGCTTGAAAAGGGGTATATATATGACGAAAGGGTTAACATTTTACCTGATATCAATATTGATGTTTCAAGACTGGTTGATAAACTACATTCACGAAATACTTACGCATATACAGTAAAACTCCGATAATACGACCACCAAAAATAGGTATAATTATGAGTGCTAGATGCAGGTGATAGCTTAATGCAGGAAAAAAGTAACGTAGAAAGCTCCTAGAGGAGATTTCTGTATTACTTTTGTCCTACATTAAGCAACCATCTGCTTATAAAGGCACACAAGTTTATTCATTAAGTTGTCGCATTAGAGTGGTTCTACTGTACTAAAACAGTATCATAACCGCGACACGTCCAGCTATAGAATGTAATACTTTTTTTTAAATAATACACGCATCCTTATTTTGCTCTTTATTCTCTTTACGCCGACTAAAAATTCAAATAAAATCTGAGGTGGAATTCGCGATAGAGGCAGTGAGCTGGTTTCCCGTCAGATTTCCCCATCCTTGAATGTTTTTCAGGGACAAAAATGTACAAAAGTACAGTAAAAGCCCCAATACATCGAAAATTTAGTAATGAAGAAGTTAAGCATTTTTAGTCAGGTGGCTGATTAATGTACCGTCGCGCAGGATTAAGCTACC
>OY755238.1:2025753-2049356 GCA_963576725.1 Azorinus chamasolen
AAAATCACCATCCGAATATTCGAACCCAAACTATTCGGATATCCGAATATATTCGTTTGATTTTTATCCGATCCATGAACATTATGTACAATCAGACTCCATCCACCCATAATTTCACGAAGTCATTACAAGTCAGTGTTATGATAATTTGAGTGGCCTACATACCTAGACAAGTGAGTTGTTTATCATGTAGAAACTGTTTTTTCCTACAATTCTTGTCCTATCAGATATATCATTTGAGAGTTGAGACATATTATCAAAGCAGTGAAGTGAAAGTAAACATTGTGTATGAGCCTGACTTCCGATCTGGCTAAAACACGGACTTGTTTGCTAAGTCAGCACTTCAGTATATGGGTAAATGCAAAACGACAATTTCAGTATTTTAGATCTTAATAGCATTTGGTTTGAAATCTCATAGAGCTGAGTGGAACATTTCAAGTCATATGAAAATGTTTACCAGAACAATTATGCAGGCTGTTCGAAACACACATGCCTGATCAATGGGCCTGTTGTGAAGAAAGTGGGTGGTGGAAGTATTCTGATCGTTTGAGTTAGTTAGCCAGGTGGGTCGATATTTTTTCACACCTTACACAAGGGTTAATTATAATGGACCAATATTCAGTAGGGATTGTTGATGCGTCTTTACACATAATCAATCTGTCAATTATGGCCCTTAACATCAATTAAACAGGACCACCTGTGGATTAAAAAAGCATCGCTAAAATGACACTTGGGTTGATTGCGCAACTATTGTGCCCTTGACTGCGTAAGTGTCACGGTGTAATAAACACGGCCTGCCTAGTTGGCTTATCAAATAGCGATAGGACTGGAGAAAATTATGCACTACAATTTCAATTAATTTAGTTGTTTTTTTGGTTTTGTTTTGCTATTCGAATAGTAAAATGACATTCGGATACCCGTTTGGTATCCGAATATTCGAATATCCGAATAACCGTTACCATCCCTAGTAGGGATGGCAACGAATACCAAAATCACCATCCGAATATTCGAACCCAAACTATTCGGATATCCGAATATATTCGTTTGATTTTTATGATACATGAATATTTTGTACAATCAGACTCCGTCCACCCCTAATTTCGAGAAGTAATTACAAGTCAGTGTAATAATAATTTGAGTGGCCTACAGACCTAGACAAGTGAGTTGCTTATCATGTAGAAACTGTTTTCCCTACAAAACCCTGTCCTATAAGAACTATCATTTGAGAGTTGAGACATGTTATCAATGCAGAGAAGTTATGAGATAATATAGACCCGATACTACATGACAAAAACATCATGTGTGCGTATGTCATAATAACATTTACTTTACAATCACCACGTTAATAATTCTAACAGGACTATCGATGTTGTAAAGGTGTGGATCACTTGTTTCTTTTGTAATTCCGTATCCTCTTCAAGACCGAATTTCTGTCGATCACACAATTTTAAATCACAGAAAATAATGGAATAAAAGATAGAGCAATTAAAAATTATCTATAAGAGTCATTCAAAGTATAATTATGTATATTAACATTTTACGTGTTAGAGACATCCTCAACGAATTTGCAAACAGAGTAGATCCAGATCAGACGGATCCTGTAGGAGCAAGACGCAACTAATGTAAACGAGGTAGACAACTCGACATGTCGCAAAGGATGTCGAATCTGTAGGATTGATCTCCCTTAGTTAACCCATGTCCTTACCACATGCAAATTATTTATGAATGAATAGCGCTTTTGTACGCACATATCCTGTGTGAAAAGAGCGCTATATAAATGTGATAAAATAGTAATAATTAGAGATCATTGATGGGGTTTATGTTGTTCATCGACACTGACGACCTATCTAAATGATGATGATGGTGGTGATGAAGATGATATTTACGCATTTAGTCCATGAATATTCACCCCATGCAAAAACAAAGACTTTAGCAATATTGTATTAACTGGTTTTAATAGTGGCTCGTGAACATATGACAGTTTGGCTTTGGCAGAATCTGAATGAACAGGTCTGTATTGACAGCCACCTGATCTAGGTCTATTATGTTTGTATAAAATTTTGTCAGACATTTTGTTAACTATTTTCCATCAGTTAGTGGTCCCTTAACCCTTTACTCCATACATATTTCTTTCTACATCTTTGTAAACAGAGTAGACGACATACATCAGACAGCTCCTATACGAACTGGCTGATCAGGGTCTGCTCTGTTTGTTTATGAATTATACTATACATATTATTCTATAGTTTCTGCCATGACCAAACATGATCAAACATTCTTGTGTCCAAGAGCAATTTTAACAAATTAATCTAATTAATTCGTGACGTCATTATTTCTTACATGAATATTCATAGAGGAAAGGGTCAAACATATTTTACGGTAGACAATTCAATGATTGTTGCCACGTAAAGCCGAACTCGTCAGCCTACCTCTTGAGCCATGCAGGGAAAACAGTCGTCCATTAAAGTGATAGTCCCTCCTCGCAGCGCGTTTTAAAAATGCCTAAAATACATAAATCATTTGTTTATATGCTGGAAAGAAGGATATTACAGGACCTCGATCGAATAAGGATGGAGAAGACAAAACCTTCATGTGTTTAATGGGGAAGACACCGATTTTATTCGCAATGTATTAATATGTGTTAGGGTCGGGCTTTGGTTTCGAAAATTATTCGATACAGATCGATAATGTTTTGTTGTACAGCAGAAAAAATATCGACGGAAACAGTTTAATTTGTAACACACGGGCGTTTTTCAATATAACTTCAAATTGACAATCTTGATAAAAATGATTGAACATGACAATTGCGATGGTGTTTTATGATGTTATTGAAACTATGCGTATATTGTATGGATGATCACTACCAGTAATGACGTCTGTATTCAACCGGACCGGTTACTGCTAGTCAGTATGTTATTACATTCACTAACACATATTCAACAGTGCTGAGAAGCGGGAACATTATCACATCGAGTGTCTGATGAATACTCACGTAAGACTCTGTCTATTATTTATTTTTTCAAATATCGATTTGAATACATATTACAAACAATAAAGAAGTTTATTATCATGGCAATGATGGGTGAGTTAGACATGTAACATATTAGCCAAATGACAATATCATGATCAGACAGCACCTGCAGAAGTTGTCTGATTTGGGTCTTCTCTGTTTACAAATGCTCCTGTTGGAGCTGCCTGATCAGGGTCTACCATTATATTGATTAAGTGAACCCATACGGAAACAGTGTAGACTCATGGGTAAATAGTGTTAGAAACGTAGATCCCTATGGAAACAGTGTAAACTCATATGTAAATAGTGTTAGCAGCGTAGATCTCTATGAAAACAGTGTAGACTTATAGGTAGATAGTGTTAGCTAGATCCCTATGGAAACAGTTTAGACTCATAGGTAAATAGTGTTAGCAACGTAGACCCCTATGGAAACAGTGTAGACGCATAGGCAAATAGTGTTAGCAGCGCAGATCTCTATGAAAACAGTGTAGACTTATAGGTAGATAGTGTTAACAGCGTAGATCCCTATGGAAACAGTGTAGACTCATAGGTAAATAGTGTTAGCAACGTAGACCCCTATGGAAACAGTGTAGACTCAGAGGTAAATAGTGTTAGCAGCGTAGATCTCTATGAAAACAGTGTAGACTTATAGGTAGATAGTCTTAGTAACGTAGATCCCTATGGAAACAGTGTAGATTCATATGTAAATAGTGTTAGTAGCGTAGATTCCTATGGAAACAGATAAGACTCATAGGTAAATAGTGTTAGTAGCGTAGATTCCTATGGAAACAGTTTAGACTCATAGGTAAATAGTGTTAGCTGCGTAGATCCCTATGGAAACAGTTTAGACTCATAGGTAAAAAGTGTTAGCTGCGTAGATCCCTATGGAAACAGTTTAGACTCATAGGTAAATAGTGTTAGCTGCGTAGATCCCTATGGAAACAGTTTAGACTCATAGGTAAATAGTGTTAGCAGCGTAGATCCCTATGGAAACAGTTTAGACTCATAGGTAAATAGTGTTAGCTGCGTAGATCCCTATGGAAACAGTTTAGACTCATAGGTAAATAGTGTTAGCAGCGTAGATCCCTATGGAAACAGTTTAGACTCATAGGTAAATAGTGTTAGCTGCGTAGATCCCTATGGAAACAGTTTAGACTCATAGGTAAATAGTGTTAGCAGCGTAGATCCCTATGGGCACAGTTTAGTCTCATAGGTAAACAGTGTTAGCAGTGTAGATCCCTATGGAAACAGTGTAGACTCATAGGTAAATAGTGTTTGCAACGTAGATCCCTATGGAAACAGTGTAGACTCATAGGTAAACAGTGTTAGCAGCGTAGATCCCTATGGAAACAGTTTAGACTCATAGGTAAACAGTGTTAGCAACGTAGATCCCTATGGAAACAGTGTAGATTCATAGGTAAATAGTGTTAGCAACGTAGATCCCTATGGGCACAGTTTAGACTCATAGGTAAATAGTGTTAGCAGCGTAGATTCCTATGGAAACAGTTTAGACTCATAGGTAAACAGTGTTAGCAGCGTAGATCCCTATGGGCACAGTTTAGAACTATAGGTAAATAGTGTTTGCAGCGTAGATCCCTATGGAAACAGTTTAGACTCATAGGTAAATAGTGTTATCAGCGTAGATCTCTATGGAAACAGTGTAGACTCATAGGTAAACAACGTAAACCGACAGGCAAACAACATAGATCCTGGAGGAGCGTTCTACTTTCAACCTGCATTAAGCTGCCACCTTTCTTCAAGACCGATATTTATACTAAATTGATAGTCCGGTTTTACTATATTTGTCTTCAAGTCTGCTATAACTATTACTTTTCTTCCTTTCTTCTTTGCAAACAAATATGACCGTTATTTCATAACAGTTTAAGTTATTATTTATAATCTGAATTTTGTTTTGAGTCTAAGTCTTAAATTTAAAAGTTAGATAGATTAAGTCCTGATGGAACACCGACTTAGTTGTCCTACAATTCAGAATTCAAACTGTTTACATATGTTACCACGGCTCTACGATTATTCGAATTAATCTTGTCACCAATGGTAACTAGTCTGTCAACGAGAAACATCCGACGAGTTCTGATTGGTCTGTCAAAGACTCGGGTTACTTTCGACCACGATGTGACGTCATTTGCTTATTTGCGGATTAGTCGTCGGCACGAAAATGCATTGAAACAGAATTTTGAATAACACATGTCATTTGGATCTAAACTAAATTGAAAACGCATTGAAACAGAATTTTGAATAACACATGTCCATTTGGACCCAATCTGAATTGAAAATACATTGAAACAGTATTTTGAATAACACATGTCCATTTGGATCCAAACTGTTTGCAAAGGTTATAACCCGTAAATATTTATTAACTGAAATTTTGGATCTAAGCTGAATTGAAAACGCATTGAAACAGAATTTTGAATAACACTTGTCCATTTGGACCCAATCTGAATTGAAATTACATTGAAACAGTATTTTGAATAACACATGTCCATTTGGATCCAAACTGTTTGCAAAGGTTATAACCCGTAAATATTTATTAACTGAAATTTTGTAAAGGCTTATGACCATGTCAGATAATTTGAAATTATTATTTTATTAGCAAACTGAGCAGACCCTGATCTGGGTATACTATGTTTGCAAAAGCGTCAACAAGCGTTTCTATCAGACAAAGGGTTTACAAAAATAAACAGAAAACAACAAATGATAGAATCTTCAAACAATACATGTATATTTATTAGTATAATATAACTACAACTGTAGTCAGTCAGTTTTAACTTCATTCACGTATACCATCATACCATATCATCTAATAGGTATATGAAATGAACTACAGCTGAATTTCGATAACTCGAACTTGAAGGGACCAGACACATTAGTTTGAGATAAAAGAAGTTCGAGTCATCCAATTTCTAATCTGAACAATGTCTCAATGCCACAGCTTAATACAGGTCTATAGTAATTCTGAAAGCTCCTCTAGGAGCTTTCAGCATTACTTTAGACATGTATTAAGCTGTGAAATGTGTTCCAGATATTTGTAGCAATATGTTTTAGAGCAATTAAGTATTGTAAGTTTTGGAAATTCTGAACTTTTTGTTCGAGTTATCACGAAGTTCGAGTTATCCGAGTTCGAGATATCGAAGCTCAACTGTATATATTATGAATGACAATAATTTATGTTAAACATGCCCACTTATTCAACATCTGGATATAATCAAAGCTATTTGACTTTCAGCCCAAGTTCTATTACCAACAGAGTAGTTCCATATCATATAGACAGCGTCTGATCAGGGTCTGCTCTGTTTGGTTATGAAACAGGTAAGCTTATAATGAATAGTAAGGGATGTTTAATCCTTACAACGCTAAATTTTAAAATGGATTGTTCCAAAATCTTAACAGGCTAAACTTACGGTGAATATTTAGGGACTTTTCTCAAGAAAAGTGTAACATGGCAGACAGTACAGACCCTGGCGAGAGGGTCTGGATCTACACTGTTTGTAAAGTACATAAGTGACACGTGTCCCTCACTGTAAGGTTTAAAGTCAAATTAGATCTGGTAAAAACAGTTATCAACTTGTGTTTGTCACTTCTTGGCATCTATAATGTTTTACCCGCAAAACTGTTTAGAATCTGATCAGACTTATGCACTGTTCGAAACAATCTAGAATAGGATATCATGCTCCACGAAGTGTTTCAAACAGTGTAGAATCTGATCAGACACCAAGAGGTGTTCCAAACAGTGTATAATGTTATCAGACACCACAAAGTATTGCTGATCAGACACTATGCATTGTTCTAAACAGTCTAGAATCTGATCAAACACCACAATGTTTTGCAAACAGTCTTGAATCTGATCAAACACCACGATGTTTTGCAAACAGTCTAGAATCTGATCAGACACCACTAAATTTGCAAACAGTTAAGAATTTGATCAAACACTAGGAAGTTTTGCAAACCGTCTAAAATCTGATCAGACACCACGAAATTTTGCCAACTGTCTAGAATCTGATCAGTGTGTACCAGCCACCATATATATGCAAACAGTCTAAAAGAAAAACGGGCAAAACACATTCACTCAAATGAAAGGATCTGAATGGTATATCATAAAAATACATGTACATGTAAACCTGTCTAAACCAGAATTACAGTAAAGACGAAATTAGATACTTATAGGCCTTAGAGGAACTTCAGCATCACTTACACCTTGCATAAAGCTGCCACCTGTCTCCAGGATTGATATTTATACTAATTTTAACGTCCGGTTTAGAGAGGTTTTACTGTAATCATTTTGTATGTCTATCAGTATTAACCTTTATGTGTATGTAGCAAAAACCAATACACCTTTGTATCAATAACAAATGTATACGTGTATCAATATCACTATGTATGTGCATCAATGGCCAATATACACGTGTATCATTAACTACTATATATGTGTATTAATATCACTGTTTATGTACATCAATGGCAAATATACACGTGTAGCTTTAACTACTACATATATGTATCAACATCAATATATATCTACATCAACGGCCTATTTACACGTGTAGCATTAATAGTAGTAGATGTGTATCAATATTCAATGTGCACTATTTTTTTCTATACTGTTTTTCTCCCAGAAGATAATATTGTCAATTGTATGGAATGTACAAATGCTAATTGATACCACTTTGTACACACTGTTATCATATGTTTGAATGTAAGTAAGATGTGTAATGGGATGGCCCGCCACCTATCCGCACACATGGTGAGGAGAATAAAAGCATTTGTAACAAGATGCGTTTGTGAAACACTACACTATGCTCCACAGTATATATACACAGTGCGAATGCAAATATTGACCTATACATTTGTCCCTTGACTTTGAAGGATGACCTTGACATTGACATGTCAACGCACAAAATGTGAGGCTTCATGAGATACACATGCATGCCGAATATCAAGTCTCTATCTCTATTGCTTCGAAAGTAAGTGATTTGACATTTATATCTGGCATTTGACCTTGAAGGATGACCTTGACGATAAGATGTCACCCCTGAAAATGTGCAGCTTTATGAGATACACATGCATGCCAAATATCAATTCTCTATCTGTACTGGCTCAAAAGTTATGACCTATGTTAAAGTTGGTGACAAACAAACGAACCCCCCCCCCCAAAAAAAAAACAACAACAAAAAAACCAACAACAAACAAACAGACGAACAGACTGGGTAAAAACAATACGCCCCCACATCTGATCTGGGGGCATGAAATGTGTATCACAAATATATAGATATGCTGTATTCTCCCTAATACCAGCCGCCACTGTAAAAAAACGCCTCCTTGCTTTTTGCGCGCGTGTGTGTATGAGGGGGTTAACGGTGACTAAAGCAACTGGAACTCTATACAATATTTTTCACAATACAGATGGTACTGATCTTAATGCAGAATGAAAATGCAAGAAGCTTCCCTGTGAGCTTTCTACAAAGCTTTCAGTCTGCATTACAGAACTACCTGTGTACAAAACGCAATCTCCTATTAAAACATGTCATCCGGGGGCGTTATTAGAAATAATACGTTATGTCCAAAGTCGATAGGGATGACCTAAATATATATCAAGTATACCTGGAATCCTCTAATCTTAATCTGGAACGGAAATTCTCAAACTAACAGCTAAAGTGTTTGATGTATCAGACAATGTCCCTCCTATTGAGGCTATTTGTTAGTGATAACAATAACAGACACGTCATAATGGACTAGAGGACTTGAAATACTTGTAATAATGTATAATATTATATACTTCACTATAAAAACTTGATTCTAAATATGCTGTCATTATGGAAAGTATTCAACCCTTTCCTGCATGTAAACGCGTTTTCGAGTATGTGAAAACAAAACAGACCCAGATCAGACGGCTTTTAGAGGTGCCGTCTGATCAAGATCCGGTCTGTTTGCTGATGGAATTTGATAGATCTGTTTCTTTAGTTTCTATAATGGCTACAGTGTTTCACCTTCTATCTTTCATTATAACTATTTTGTCTATGAATAGTCTGTAGGTAGGACATACAACAGGGAAAGTGTTAAGTAACAATGATGAAGTAGGTTATAGTGTAAACCCTGATCAGACTACTCCTTCGGGAGCAATTTATTCTTGGTCTTCACTATTTGCTTATGTCTGTCAGGCCAAATAATTACCGTAATTAAGATACAGAGTGCATGCAGAACAATGACTTTGTGTTTCATCATCTTTTCACAGATTGTCAGTACAATTTACTGATTTTCCAGGACCCGGTGTGTTTGCTAATGGAATGTTATAGATCTGTTTCTTTAGTTTCTATAATGGCTAAAGTGTTCCATCTTCCATATTTTGTTATAACTATTTGTCCCATGTTTATTCAGTAGGTATTGAAATGTGAAATGAACATAAAACAGGGAAGTGTTAACACTTTATCTGACAGATATCTTTGCAGATATATATCAGATACATAAAGCTCCTACATGTATATAGTTTTTAAACAGAAGTATTGCGTCAAATACGCGTCATGTGTTGTTTATGCAGCATGTAAATTCCAAGTTGAACATTTTGTTTTTGTGGCGATTTGATTTCCAAGCGGGAAAAGCTTAGGTCATGACAAAATACGGAAACTCCGAGTCTCTTTAGCCTTTACTGTATGACTATTCATGTAGAAACATTTACATCATAGATATTCATTAGATGACATTTTATAGTGACATATGAACACAGAACTTGTCAGGAACTGTAAAATCAGATGTATATTATTTCATAAGTAAACAGAGCAGACCTTGATTAGTTTCTACTGGAGCAATCTGATCTGTTTGCAAGGTCGTTAACATGTATCTATATTAGGTTAAGGGTTAGATTTGATGATTAGGAAAAATCGTACAAAGAATAACCTGGGAAATGCTACAGTAGGCGTCTGATCTGGGTCTACTCTGTTTGCAAAGATGTTAAAAAGATCCGCATATATGGAGTGAAGGGCGTGTAAGCCAACACCTCACCATAATAAAGATAGCTTGACACTCTGACTTGATAGTGGACGAGAAATTGCGAATGGAAGCAGACGACAGTTTTATCAGACAAAAATTGCAAAACGTGCAAAGTAACCCATCTCCCGCTTATCCTGGTATCCATTTGTCATAAGTCAGTAAATCAATCCTTTATCCCATAGACAAACAATCTTTTGTGTTTGCTTATAAAATGATTTAATTTTACTTCTAAGTACGTCCATTTTCCATGTACCATAATGAAAATTAATCTTATTAATTTCATAATCACTAACATAAATATTAATAAGGTAAAGGGTCTGTAACGTATTTACGGCTGTGAAGATTTATGATATGTTGAACAGACAGATTACGGACGTCGTTTCAAAACCTTTTAATCTCAGGAAAAGGTCTCGAGGCTATAAGACCTTTTGCTCGAGTCTGCGATCATTCTAAATCATCCGAATGGTGGGATTTTGAGAATACTGGAGAATAAACTCAGGTTCAGAAATTTTATAATCTCGGACTCATGACAAATATAGTACATTATGCGTAGTATTATATTGACCAATATAACTACCATGACTTCTCCCAATGTATATATACACACACACAGAAATCAACGCTACTACTCCAATTTTGGCCATATTTCGTATTATGTTACAGTAATTGATCGACCTTTTCTGATTGACTGATAACGTAAGTGATTCACGTGCCAGTTGGCGGCGTTATTCCGCGGTCTAATTTCCAGCGACGTTCTGTAACAGCGCATGGCATCCTCAACTTTCTCCTCCTGTTCCATGCACTGTCCTAGTAAGTTCCATCCTGTCTCAAGGTGCCCGTAACCGTTGCCTTCAAACAGAAAATATTCAAGGTTTTGTAATGACTCCTTCTGCATGACACGTTTCCCTAACTCGCCGTAGGTTATGTACTGAAGATAGTGCAGGAAAGGGAGACAATCCACAGCAGCAAGTACCATCCATTTATCTTTCTTAGGATCATTGTGTAACATATCATCACCAACAGATCTACAGAACTCATGTCTCAGTGCAGGCGGTGCACAATATCGCTCATGGGGAGAAAAACGGACACAGCAAGCAAACAGTGCGGCTCGCGCATCTTCGTCTTCAACTGTGCTGAACTGTAAGGCACCGTCCTGAGAGCAGTATAAACCTTGTCTATAGCAGTTGCAGAGAGTCGTTATAATGTTTCTATGATGGCGACCTGCAACCTCTGTCAGTATTGATTCAGTTTTATGTAGGTCCCTATTGCAGTAGAATATAGATGCCAGTTTCAGCAATAACGATGTATCAGTTCGGGGAGTGAAACTGAGTAAATGTATCGCTTCTCGTGAGATTCTCTGTTTACTGGACAGGGATACGGAGGCTAGCATTGAGCCTAGAAACACTGACAAGAACTGGAGGCAAGCTTGTATCGCTTGTTTTTCAAGAGGGTCAGACATTGCCCTACGTGTACAAAGTTCATTGATGCTGTGATAAACATGTTGCATATACATATCTTCAAGGGAATCATAATTAACAAGATACAAAGTTCTTTCGGCACTGATGTATGAGATAACATTAACCCAAACACAGCAAACCACTCTCATAGTTTGTGGAGAGTCTAAACTCTTGTCCTGATTGGGCCGTGTTCCGAGTCTTACATGAAGCATGTGTCCGAGATTGTCTGTAGGTATGCAAAGTAAAAATCGCCCATTGCTCTGAATTAAGTCTTTAAGGACACTTTGTACTTGTCGCTTATTTTGTGGTGTTATCTTTCCAGCAAACAAATTTGCCTCAGGTATTATGAAATGAGGACAGAATTCGTTGTTAACCCAGGTAAGTAACAGTCTGAGACACTTCAAAATACATTCTACCAGGTGGTCCTCTCGCCAGTATTCTGAGTCAGTCTCCTCCATGCAGTAAAACATTGCTGTTTTACAGTGATAACTAGAAATGCTGTCACCAGCATGTGGATTGACGAGAGATTTCATTAGCATTTTTAGGACAACGTAACACTTAAGCTGTGTTATATTCATGCTGAACATCAAATTCCTTTCTGTGGATGAAAAAGAAATTCTCCACTCTAGATCTGGAGTTTGACTGAATTTGTACCCAACTTGAACAAGAAATATACCGTCCTCTGTCGCTTGTTTGAATAATTGTCGAGTCGGCCAGTTTCCAAGTCTGCGTCGATGTATCCATTGTGCGGCATACGGAGGCCACGTATTACAACGCAGAGCAACAACCTGGTCACGGTCTAGGTTATACCGATCTCCAATTTTTGAATCAGCTGGTCCGTTTCTTATAGTTCCTTCAAGCACCGGAAGTATGTGACCCAGTATCACCCTGTTATATATATCGTATGCTAAACTTTCATCTACCAGATGTTCTTCCGGCAGTGGCATATCTGACCGGAGCACCTGTAGGCGGCAGTAACCTGGTGCCGTGTCCTCATGCAGCATCAAAAGGTTGATATGGCCCTGTTGCCACTCCGACCATTCCTGTATGACATTAAAAACTTCAAAACAAAGTAAGCAGTCCGCGTCAGACTTCAAATCGGGCGTAAGTGCTCCCTCTGACTGACTTCCAAAATTTTTTTTTTTAATATCAATCCTTTTTGAAACACTCTGATATACAGTGCTTAGTTTCTCTAACTGTAGCAAACGCTTTCGTCTGATTTGAACAGTCTTCTCATTGAGGCCGACATCATCCAATATACGGGACAAGTGCAGTGAGAGAGGAGGGTAATACATTGGCTGTTCATCCATACTCCTGTCTGAAAAAAAAAAATATATATATATATAAGGGTATGAAATATGCTATGAGCAAGTCTGACAATAATAATTATCATCATAGCTATACAATCTGTCAGAAATCGTCAGAATTCAAGGTGTAGATGTTCGATTTGAATGATATAAAACCAAATAAATTGTAATATTAATTATGTCGCCGACAATGTGGTACTTATGCAAAGAATTGGTTGGTAGACGTCGTTTTGCTTCCCCTCAAGGGCCTCATACTGTAAGGTATCTGTATAATAACCAGCTCATTACATTTGTGGATAGAAAAGGATCTTTCGAGTGCATTAGTTTCTCAAAGGATTGAAAGAACCAGGTGTGAGTTAATATTTCAGCTTATCATCGGTTAAGCAGACACTATTTTTCAGGATGATCGAACGGTTGAACTTAATTGGCGACGTTATTTTGGATGACGTAAAAATGACAGTTCTATAATATTCAAATAAATTGGCGTTGGAAGGAACGGTTATACTGCCATGTACATGTACGTGTACTGTGCATATGAATAAATAAAATATTAATCGAAGTGGATGTGGATTGTCTTAAAAGTGGGGGTGAGGGGGCTAATCGGTACGTGCAAAGCACTTTGACAACATTTGCAGCATCAGAGCTGAATAAGACCTTCACCGCGTATCGGGTTCATTTACATTGTTATACAACAACTATAACAAAAATATTTCTCAAATAGATATATAAACAAAGTGGAAAAGGTCCAGAGACGAGCTGCGAGATAGGTAAGTTCTGATTATTCTTCTTACTCTAGTGTAAACACCATCTTAGAAAACTTAAATTGGCAGACTTTACGCGATCGACGAGACATTGGACGACTGACTATGTTCTATAAAATTGTCTATGGTTATGTTGCTGTTCAGGTACCCACATATCTCGATAGGCCCACGAGGACGACCCGTCATATGCATCCACTATCATACAGGCAGATACACACATCGTCAAACTATTCTAAATATTCTTTCTTTCCATATACAGTTGTTTTGTGGAACAGATTGCCTGCATATGCCGTTCAACAGTCAGACCTAGAGGGGTTTAAGAGTGTCATGCACCCCTCTCTTTTTAGCCATCCCTGAGAGCCGGGATATAGTGTTTTTATCTGATTTTAAAAATCACCCGTTCTAACACTATCTCACTTTCTTCTTCTCACTGTCTAACTTTGAAGTCTCTCTGTTATACATGCACTTTACCACTGTATTTGCTGTCGCGGTTGTTGTAGATTAGTCGGAGAGGGGATACGTTTATTTACACTGTTTGTCTTTTAGGATGGGGATGGAATAAGGGTGAGGTTGGGCGCCCATAAACCGGTTAAAACCCCCGGTGACTTTTGTCACTGACCGTTCCAAGGCGGTACTTCCATCTTCCTCCTATTGTATGTTTGTTTTGTCTTTGTGCGTCTCTTGTTGTTTTTTCTACCCATGTACATTTGCTGTTTCCTTGTGTTGCTCTTCGGGCGAGTGTTTGTTCTGTATGTGGTATTTCCTGCATGACTCATTTTTGTACTTCTCTATTCACTACTTTTATTACTTTTATCCTAGCACTGACGCGCACCTGCCAATAATACGCGAAAGCGGAGTTGGGCAGTATTGATAGATAGATAGATAGATAGATAGATAGCTTTGTTCCGCCCCAAATTCATGTTATTTCGTTTGAGATCGGTTGTTTGGATCGAATCGACAAAGTGAAGCTAGTCGGCCATTTTCAGTTTGTTGTAGCAATGAAGCGAGGCCCTCGACGGGGGAAATTCCATTGTTGCTCATTACTCCGTATATACATCAGAATTTAGAGGGACACACGGCTTTTATACATGGCTAATTGACCAATCAAAATCGATGATTTTACTTTGCAGAATAATAATATGAAATATTCATAGTTTCTCTCGTTCAAAACGTTGGACAAGTGCAGTAAGAGGGGAGGAAAATACTATGGAGTTTACCCATACTATTGTTTTGAGCGACCACCAGCATCAGGTATAACTATAGGTTTTTGTCATACATAATAACAGATGTCTCCCCCACCTACCCTCTCATTCATATATATATACACACTGCGACAGATTGTCACAATATCACATTTCCGTACATGAAAACTGCACCGGAAAAGATATGTGACAGACAGACAAACAACCCTAGCAAAACAATATGTAAAGGAACATAACTCAAAAATGTTGCTACCATAGTAATGGACTTGATTTACTGATACTACCCCTCATTATGCGCTTTCAACACTACATTTGTTTTCAAGTAAAAAACAGGGAATAACTCGAAAAAATTGATACCAGGCAGAGTTATTGCCATTGTGAATGACACTACCTTTCATGATGCTCTTTCCATGTAATACGAAGTTTCAATCAAATGGCATGAGTCCGGATAAGTAAGTGAAAAATGTTCAAGGGGCAACGACTCCAATATTATTGAAGCCAAAGTTATGGAATGAGTGTATGACACTTCCTTCCATCACCCCATTTCCATGTATTAAGTTTCAATCTAATGACATGAGCAATATAGCAGTTATCATCCGGACAAGCAAATGTGAAAAAATGTAGATGGGACAACAACTCCGATATTATTGAAGCCAAAGTTATGGAACGTGTGTATGACACTTCCTTCCATCATCCCATTTCCATGTATGAAGTTTCAATCTTATGACATGAGCAATATAGCAGTTATCGTCCGGACAAGTAAATGTGAAACAAATGTAGATGGAACAACAACTCCGATATTATTGAAGCGCGGGTTATGGGCCCTGTGCATGACACTTCCTCACATTATGCTCTTTCCATATATACAGTTTCAACCAACTGGCATCAGACATATAGTAGGTATCGTCCGGACAAAAAAGTGTGACGGACAGACGGACGTACAGACAGACAGACAGACAACTCTCACAAAAACAATATGGCTCCCCATATACATACGGATGTATAATTACTGGCCTGTAAGGCAGTTGGTAGCTGGCCAAGAGTAATGTTGAAAGTTCCCATAGGAGCTTTCTGCATTTTTTCCCTGTATTGAGCAAACACATTTCTTAAAAAGAGTTTTAAAGTGGCATAAGACAGGTTCTACTTTTTTGTAAATGAGACGTCATATAAAAATATTGACACTGTGTCTCATTAGGATACATGCCGTCTGACTCTCAGTCAAAATTTATAAATAATTGTGTGAAACGCAAGTAAGAGAAGAATGAAACAGTTCATGATTTAAGCAGACTTCACTTTCATGGCAGGCTGTGAGTTAACCTTTATTTAACAAGGAACGAGTAAGTGATAGCAGGTTGCAAACTGTTTGAAACTTGATATTATGTCACACATTTTATCAGAATACAAACTGTTGGTCATTTTCATAACAAGCTAAGGGTTGACCTTTATTTTGCTATGTACAAGCAGAGACACATACATACGTATGTATATGTCTCTGGTACAAGTAAGTGATAGTCGTTTACAAACAATTTGAATCTTGATAAGAAGAAGAAGAAGAAGAAAATTGTTTATTATAGTGACATGTGATATACACAACATGAATCGATTCAATTATATACAAACATAAATAATCACCCGGCCCCATGGGCCTATATGTCACCTTAAATGATTTGCTTAAATTTGCAATGTATATAGATATAATTATTATTCCAAAATAATGACAGTCAGATATATATGACAAACATTAACTTTCACTTGTCAGCAAGACAGTGTGTACCCTGACGAGAATATTCGCATGTGATTTTCTCATCTGGGTTTACACCGTTTGCAAATCATAAATGTACTCTATAGACACGTACATGTATTTATGAGTACAGCAAGTTTCGTCTGTGTCTGTAAGTTTTCACCAGGAATTTAGCAGTCTTTCTGGTATGATCACACAGTAATGTTTTAGTTTTATCATGGTCATTTAAATTAACAAATGCCTCACAATCTAGCAGATTACCGAAAGTCTGTACTCTAATGGCCTCGTATTGTTCACAGTTTAGAAGAAAGTGAGTCTCATTTTCCACAGACATGCTGTCACAGAATCGGCAAAGTCTTTGGTTTTCAGCCTCACCAATATATCTGCCAGTTTCGATCCTGATCGGGAGAATCCCGCAGCGAAACTGTGCCATAAGGGAGCGTTCGTATTTTTCTAAATTCAAAAGTACATACTTTTCAGTCTCAAAGTCTTGCTTAAATAGTTTGTATGTACGTAATTTAGGCGAGTTATTAATAGTCTCGCGCCATATATCAGTATAATAATTTAACATTTTCGTCTGTGCACATTGTAAATTAACGGTACATTTTCCGTTATAGCAGTCTGACAAATTCAACAGACTCATAATATGCTTAATTTCGCTACACCAGTTATTTTGACACAACTCGTAATCTTTATCAAAGATAACTTTTGTAATACGCTCGTCGTCTATAGTGATAAGTCTGTTCCAGTACCTGAGCATGTTTAACCAGCGTCTATATCTACATGGTAGCCAGCCTACGTCACCTGTGATTGCTGCGACAGGAGCGTACCTGTGAACACCTAGATAGTACCGTATTGCCCTGTTCTGTACATTGTCTAGTTGTTGATAGTGTTTGAAACCCCATACTGTTGAACAGTAATCTAGCACTGGGAAAACACAGTTTTGTACAAGCTTTTCATATGATTTGAACCCAAATTGTTTCATGTTGTGAATTTTATTGATAATTCCACCAAGAGCCCGAGAAGCACCTTTACCAATGGCATCACAGTGACTTGACAGATTCATATTTTCATTAAAAATAACACCCAGATATTTGTATTCAGATACTGTTTCAATGAGATTATTTCCGATATGAAAACTATGTTCTGATCTAGAACGTCTACCTTTACGGAAATGTACACATTTTGATTTCGATGTATTTATGAGCACGCGCCACTTTTTACACCATGCATGTAGGGTATCAAGCATTGTTTGTAAGTTCTCTTCGCTTTCACTCACCAATAGGATATCATCGGCGTAAATGGAAAAGTAGTAAAGTCAAGCAGGCAAAGCCACATGCAAGACGCAACCACCACCAAAACACCGATAGACAGCATGACACACACACACAACCACACACCCAAACGCGCACACACACACACACGAAATGAACACAGAAAACACCAAAAGACACACAAGAACCAGGGACAAACGTTCCGCAACATGAACAAACCACAAGCACAGAGACGCAAGGCAAACAAAAGGAAGGGTGACAAAGAGAGTACCGCCTTGGCACGGTCAGCAGCAAAAACACCACTGGGGGTTTAAACCGGTTTACGGACGTCCTAACCTCACACTTCTCTCAAAGTCACCCTAGCTTTACAAATATTGTAAATAAAGGTATCCCCGCTGGACTTACCCACAACATAGACGACGGTGAACACAGGACAACATGTAAAACATAGCATAATAACTGTGACAATCCGTCAAATATGTACTCAATGACTTTGCTGAAGTCAGAGCACCTGCAGGTAAGCCGTTAAGGGCACGACAGGGAAAAAGTAATACATGAGTCTGGTAAGCTCCTCCTGTATCCAAGTTTAAGAGTATACCATCATAGAGTACTACCCTCGGCCTGTCATCGCGCAAGCAAAGAGGGAAGCGTAGCTACCGACTGTAAAAGGGTCGATAACCAAACATGCAGTGTGTTGCAATATAATCGGATCATAACCTTTCTTTTTAAATGTTTTAATGCGTTTTATAAACAAATCATGAAAATGGATATGACCCCGAATTTTCCTAAGTTTGTAGATAACATCCCCATAAAATTCTGGTTGAGAAATGCCTTGTCGCAGTAACGTCCGTAGATTGCAATTATATTTACTAATGAGAGGTAAATTTCGATAATAAAATTTAGAAAAGGTTTTCCGAAGTTTGTGATATTTGTAACCTTGCTTAAGAAGTTTATCAGTTATAACTAAATTACGTCTGTTAAAATATTCAAGCAAAGAAAAATTGAAGCACTTCTGCCGTCAATATTTATACCAAGGTCAAGGTCATTGATGTCGTTTACAAGGTCATTTATGAAAATTGTAAAAAGTGTCGGTGACAAATTATTTCCTTGAGCTACCCCTGACTTACAGTCGAACCACTGAGTTAATTTGTTATTAATTCGTATACATGATTCTGTATGTTCATACATTGACTTAACGCTACTGTACACTTTGCCATCAATGCCATTAAGTAAGAGTTTGTAGAGCAACATATCGCGGTCGACGAAATCAAAGGCCTTTTTAGGTCAATAAAGGCTGCGTGTACGTTGTCATGGTTACGTATAATACTGCTTAATGAAAACACATGTTCCTCACACGACCTATCCTTACGAAAACCATTTTGTTCATCCGCTAATAAGTTATTGTCTTCTAGGTATGTACTGATACGTTTATTAATAAAAGCACTGTACAGTTTACTTATGCAGGATAAAAGACTCACAGCCCGATAATTCAGTGGCATTCTCTTATCAGAAGTCTTGTCTTTTAGTATAGGGCATATTATAGCTTTTCTCCACTCACAAGGAATGACACCTGCATCGAGTATCAGCTGGAACAGTTGATGCAGTATAATAATGACTGGCTCGAATTTTAACACTACATATGGTATATTGTCAATGCCACAAGCTGATTTGGGTTTAGCGCGCATAACTATCTCAGATATTTCAGTTAAAGTTATATTACCATTCAGGTGCGCGTTAGGCGAGTACAACGGGTCCTCTAAATCTAACTCTAATAAATATTTGTGTATCTTCGCCCGGTCATAAAATGCACTGTCGAATTCGCCAGACTCAGTACCATTGTATAAATTAGAAAAATCTTGCTTCCACCTATCAAACACCTTATTCTCATCTGTGACACGATGACCATTTTCGTCCACAATCTCGACTGGGATAGACGAGTCTCTTCTAGGGCCAAGATTCCTTATCTTATCCCAGAACTCATTTGGGTTTGTAGCACACATGTTTTCGATGTCAGCTGAAGTTAATCGATTGTACTCACGTTCAGTTTTACGCAGCACTTTGTCAAACCTATTTCTCGCTGCAAAAAACTCGAGTCTTTTTGCGGATCTATCATGCCTAGGACCATTACAGTGTAAGAAGGAGTTTTCCGTAATACGCATCGCATTCCACAGGCCAGAGAGCTCATCATTCCAGAACGGTTTGTGGGCTTTGTGGCGTTTGTTGCAGCGGGATGTTGCATTGCAGCGAGGTATTCTGCGGTTCATTTCGTCTACTATAGTATCGCAAAGTTTCGAGTATATATCGTCTATCTCAGCCTGTGATTCCCTAGCAAACTCTATATTTCGAATAATTTCAAGCACAGCTAAACGAGCCATGTCACTGTCCATAAAATCTGGCGGTACCCTGTTTAGTCTATATCTCGGCGGTCTGTAAGTCGCCTCAGAATCACCATGCTGTCTCGCCAGATACGAATGCAAGTCGTTATCATCAATGAGTGATTGCACGGGCGTAACAGTAAATGACACACACTGAATTAAAGCATCATGGGGGACACACATATAATCCACTACTGATTTACCCCTTGGCGATATAAAAGTGAAATTATCTTGAGCGTCAAATCGCCCATTTAAAATACAGAACTTTGCCTCTACTAGAAAGTCTATAAATTCTCGACCATGCTGATTGATAACTGTGTCTAAACTATTACGACAGGGAAGTTGGTCAATGTCAGATAATAAATCAGATAAGCAGCCTACCCTTGCGTTAAAATCACCCGTCAAAATAACTGAGTCGCAATCACCATGGAGATAAATCAGAGACAAAATATGCGCGAAAAATGTCTGAGCGTCTCTACCCCACACCGAGTTTTCGGGTGGTAAATATCCCGCTAACACTAACACAGAATGCTCACTACTACGGTTTGTTAAACGCAACACTAATAAACCGTCAATAGATTTGTCCACTACCTCGACCTCATACTCTTTATGACGTCACACAACTTATTAGAATCCAAACTGATTATCATTTTGATCTTGCTAGCAACAATTCTTTGCGACCAAATTTCCAGATGTCAAATGTTACACTTATTCCACTATCTGCGACTTGACTTGTACCTGCAAATAGAGTGGATCCAGATAGGTTGCCGAGTAACTCGGCGTCTCATCAGGTTCCAAACTGTTGGACACTCGGTCAATAGTTTTCCACAATCTTATTCTAAGCTTCAATGATTCAAACTGCATCAGCTCTAATTTTAGCAGCCATTGTTTCTTTCATAACGGTTTAAGGGTTATTGTCCAATATAAATTACCAAAAATACTAGATAACTTTTGAATCGATTCTGACAGAATGTAATTTGTTGTATTTCTATTTTATATTTATACATTTATACAATATAACCTGATATTAAGTGGCCTTGTATCAGAAACAGAAATCCTAATAAGCGGATGGTTGCTGAATACGGGCCGAAAATACTGAAGAAAGTTCCTATTGAAACTTACTGCAATACTTTTGACCTGCATTAAGTTAAAACAAATCTTACATACCTATAATCAAACATCGTCTGATGGTCACTTCAGACAGGCTTGAATGTAACAAAATAGTTTGTTATATTTTATATAAGTTTTTTATACTTGAATCACTTTGTCAGACCATTTTTCTGGAAGTTCTGTTTTCCGCTATACCGTCCGTCTGTACATTAAACACCGCCTACCCGACAATACACACTCCAAGTCATATTATTTGACCATCACTATAATAACACTGGTCTTATTTGCCGGTGTATTTAACTTGTGCGTTGCATTGTTGCATAAAAAGCGCCTTATTTTAAGACAAATTACCCTTTCCATTATAGAAATACTTATTGAGCCTTTTCAAACCAAGCAGACCCAGAGCAGACGGCTCCTATAGAAGCTGTCTGCTTCACAGTCCGCTGCGTTTGCTAATGAAATCATAAAAAGGTCTGACTGTACAGTCTCTACCAAAGAACCCTGTGTATATGCTAATATAAACAAATCTAATAAATATTCTTGATGGCACTTTTCGTCTATGGCTATTCTTTAGGGTGTGGGATAATAGAACGAAAGAGAACCACAGATATACTGTAAATCTGCACAGACGAGTAAATCTGCATCGGTTTATAAGTTCTCTCGATAGTCCATACTTCTGCCCGTTCGTCTGTCCGCTATTCCGTCCGTCTGTCCATTAATCCGTCCGTCTGTTCGACCATACACGTCACGTCCCTTGTAAAGCGACGTACCATCAGAATCCAAACTTTGACGTCATGATTAGAGTTTGGTAGACAAACTAATTAAAACCTGAGTTTTTAAAATATGTTGTGCGTAAAATATTGTGTAAAAGTAACTTGCTTAGTAGGCTAAAGGTTATTAATAATTTACCCATATTACACTAGGGAATATTGCCTATATGGGACAAAATAAAACCCAGCCCTGCCATAGACGAGGTAATAGAAATATCTGAATCAGCTCTTCCAAATCGAATACATCTCATATCGTCTCTATACTGTAGACTATAAACCTTCAAAAAGAATACCCCCTTCACGTACAAATTCACCGGAAGAGTATACAAATTGGAAGTGAGAATTGTTCTTTTCAAATTTTCACCAAGTTTAAAAGAAATCACATATTCAAACCTGTTTACCCTTTCAACATTTAGCCTACTCCATCATGACGTTTGCAAACAGTTTAGAACCAGATAAGGCGCCAATATGGTCAGTGTATCATCAGGACCCAAATAGTTTGACATCCTAGTTGTATTTTGGTAGACAATCTGACTACAGCTTGATATTTGAAAGTGTAGTGGGTACAATGTCATACAAACATAATTCGTAGAGCAAGCTAATGGTTAACAATAGACCTATATTACAATACAGAACATTGTCTATACGTAGCACAAAATAAAACACAGCTCTCCCGGAGACGAACACTGGAAAATTTCCAATGAACACATGTATTAATATGTCCTCTATTGTATACTGTATACTATTAACCCTTTTCCTCATAGATATTCACTTAACAAACTTGGATATCATGCATATTAATTGTATAATGGCATATGCAGACAGAATAATGTGAACATGGTAGACATTAGATACAGATTTATACTATTCCATAAGCAGGCAGAACATGTAGTTAGGTACTGAATAAACGGCTCCTACATACATCCCTTTCAGCTAAAATGTTAAAATATTTGCCATGTGCTCCATGAATATTCATGTGAGAAATAATTACATTATATACATGTTTAAAATGTTTAAAATGGAATATTAACACAGGTAATGTTGCAATGATATAATCTGTAGATCCAATCTGATCTGTATTATTCCTTAAGCAAACAGAGTAGACCCTGATCAGACTGTCCCGGGAGAAGTGGTCTGATCTGGATCTACGCTGTTGGTAAAGGCGTTAAAAGGCGAGTAAATGAATTAAAGGATTAACATTTCAATTTCGTTTCCACAAATAGGAATACTTGTCCTAGATATTAATGTTTCATTGTATTTAGAATAGATCCCAGGCAGACAAAATACATATACATTGTATTTATACGTTTAACACCTTGATACTTTATTGGTCCTCTCTATGTTACAACGACAAAACAACAGACAACTGTTGTGCAAGCAGCGAGTAACATTTATTTAACTAAATACTTTATTTTGTATTGCAGAACAACTTGACGTAACTCCAACTCTGTCAGCAGTCTACTGTTGTTGATATATTTTCCTCAACACAACGGCCATTATCCACCATGAATGTAAAAAAATATGAATTCTTTTTATTCCGTTATCTCACTGGGTCCCACATTTCAAAACAATAAAAAGCTGTGATATGAAAGTATAA